>QXEO01000546.1:17284356-17688651 GCA_007115705.1 Dactylis glomerata
ACCCTGCTGGACTTTGATATTCTGCCTTGACTCTCTGACAGGTGTGACATTCCGCTACATACTTGGCTATGTCCCGCTTCATGTTATTCCACCAGAACAACTCCTTGAGATCCATGTACATCTTCGTACTTCCCGGATGTATGGAGTATGGTGTCTCATGAGCCTCCTTGAGAATCAGTCTCTTGATCTCCGGTATGTCTGGCACACAAATTCTGTTTTCAAACCAGAGTGAATTGAAATCACCTAGACAGAATTCAGATGGTCTACCCTCTTCAATCCTGCGGATTTCTTCAGCGATGAAAGGATCTTCATCTTGTCTTCTAAATATAGTGTATTTCAAGTCACTTTGTCTTTCCTCCATCACTCTCATAGTGTGGACACTCCCCAAAGATTTGACCTCTAGACATTGTATTTCTAGTCTTTCCAAGTCCTTAAGCAATTCCTCCGGAAGTTCTCTATCCATCAACTGTGTTTCTGTACTCTTCCGGCTTAATGCATCGGCTACCACATTAGCCTTTCCAGGAGTATAATTGATAGTAAGATCATAATCCTTGATCAACTCTAACCATCTTTTCTGCCTCATGTTCAACTCTTTCTGAGTAAAGAAGTATTTAAGGCTCTTGTGATCGGTGTAAAGCTCACATTTGGCTCCATAGAGAAATTGCCTCCATTGCTTCAGAGCAAACACAACTGCTGCCAATTCTAAATCATGTGTTGGGTAATTGACTTCATGTGGCTTGAGTTGTCTTGAACCATAAGCAATTACCTTTCGGTATTGCATCAAAACACATCCCAATCCATTCTTGGATGCATCGCAGTAAACTGTGTAATCCTTTCCAGATTCTGGTACTGCTAAGATAGGTGCTGTTGTGAGTCTCCTTTTCAGCTCTTGAAAACTCTCTTCACACTTTTCAGACCATTCAAATGGAGTGTTTTTCCTTAACAATTTGGTCATCGGTCCTGCTATCTTCGAGAATCCTTCAATGAATCTCCGATAGTATCCGGCCATTCCTAGAAAACCTCGTATTTCCTTCACATTGGTTGGTGCTTGCCAATCCAAGACTGACTGAACTTTGCTCAGATTTACAGCAATCCCCTCTTTGCTAATAACATGACCAAGGAATTCCACTTGATCCAGCCATAATTCACACTTACTGAATTTAGCATACAGCTGATGTTCCCTTAACACTTGCAATGCTATTCTGAGATGTTTAGCATGATCCTCTTTATTCTTGGAGTAAATCAATATGTCATCGATAAACACTATCACAAACTTGTCCAGATATGGCATGAAAATCTTGTTCATCAAATTCATGAAAATTGCCGGAGCATTGGTCAGACCAAAAGGAACAACTAAGTATTCGTGATGGCCATACCTTGAGACAAATGCAGTCTTTGGTACATCTTCTGGTTTGATCTTGATTTGATGATAACTGATACATCTCAAACGTATCTATAATTTTTTATGCTCCATGCTTGTTTTTACACCATTTGCCTTGTGTTTCGTTACACTTTGTGGCGTTTTTATGCGATTTACGGAACTAACCTATTGACAAGATGCCACAGTGCCAGTTCCCTGTTTTCTACTGTTTTTGTGTTTCAGAAAAGCTACACAGGAAATATTCTCGGAATTGGACGAAACAAGTTCCTGAAGTCTTATTTTCCCGGAAGCTTCCAGAGATCCAAAGAGGCGAAGGAGAGGGGCCACAGGCCGCCCTCACACTAGGCTCGTGCGGCCTGCCCCTGACCCGCGCCACCTAGGTGTGAGGAGGCCTGGGGCCACTCCTGACGACGGCCCTTCGCCTATATAAAGCATCGGGACGGAAAACCCTAAGGGAGTCGGCGAAATTTCCAGAACAGTTCCACAGCGCCGCCGCCGTCGAAGCCAAATTTCGGGGGACAGAAGTCTCTGTTCCGGCACCTTGCCGGGACGGGGAAGTGCCCCCAGAGCCATCTCCATCGGTCTCCATCGCCGTCTCCGCCGTCTCCATCGACCTCACTGCCATCTCCATCAACCTTGCTGTCTCCTATGATGAGGAGGGAGTAGTTCATCCCCGGGGCTAAGGGCTCTACCGGTAGCTATGTGGTTCACCTCTCTCTCCCATGATGTGATCTTTATGTGATCGTGAGCTTTGTATCATGTTGAACAAGTAGATGTTATTATTCAGATATTATGTGTACTCTAGTGGTGTTATTAAAGTAATCTATTCCTCCTGCCATGGTGTAACGGTGACAGTGCGTGCATCATGGTGGTACTTGGTCTAGGCTACGATTGTGATCTTTTATGGATTATGAGAATAATTATCGCTATGATAGTATTGAAGTGATCTATTCCTCCTTTCATGGTGTAATGTTGACAGTGTGTGCACCGTGTTAGTACTTGGTCTAAGTTGCAATAATATCTATCTTGAGTTGTGCTTTGATTTGGATATCTCTATGAGTGGTGTTTGTCAAGTACTTGATGAACTTTAAGGGGTGCTTCCGTAGCCACTACGCAATGATTAGTGTTGTTCAATAGGAGAGTAATTCAGAGTACCATAGTGAAGAGAAGTTTTTTATTTGTTCAATTATGTTATATTTGTTGGGAGTGTGTCCACTAGTGAAAGTATGATCCCTAGGCCTTGTTTCCAAGCTTTGCACACCGTTTACTTGCTGTTTTGTTACATGTTTGCTCGCAGCGATACTTATTTCATATCACAGTTACTACTTATAATCATCACTACCACTTGTATTTCACTATCTCTTCGCCGAACTAGTGCACCTATACATCTGACAAGTGTATTGGGTGTGTTGGGGACACAAGAGACTTTCTGTATCGTAATTGCAGGGTTGCTTGAGAGGGATAGCTTTGACCTCTTCCTCCCTGAGTTCGATAAACCTTGGATGATCCACTTAAGGGAAACTTGCTGCTGTTCTACAAACCTCTGCACTTGGAGGCGCAACACTGTCTACAAGAACAGAAGCGTGTGTAGACATCAAGCTCTTTTCTGGCGCCGTTGCCGGGGAGGTAAGGTAAAAGGTACTCGCATCCTCTTGTGTGAGTGCTCGGAGTTATTTCCTTTAGATTCTGCAATTACATCTTTTTGTTTCTTGTTTTTATTTTCACTAGTTAGGCTTAATGGAAAACAAAGAGTTCTGTAGTCTTTTTCCTGAGTTTAGATATGAAGTGTTTGAAGAGAAAATTGAAAAACCTTTGGAGCTTAACTTGCATGCTAATAGTGATGTTAGTATGAATGCTTTGAACACCGTTGTTGCTAATGCTATAGAAAAGTCTAAGCTTGGGGAAGCTGGTTTTGTTAAGCATGATATTTTTAGTTTCCTAGCTTTAGTGGAGAAAGTTTGCTATGATGATATGTTTGATGAATATGCTTTGCGACATAGCTGTTCTTTAGCTTGTGATGATACTAAACCTCTAGTTTATGATGGTTATGATGATGAGTATAATATTTTCAGTTCACCTACTTTTGAGGAAAAAATTAGTTATGATTACAATATGCCTCCTATTTATGATGATTATGGTGATGAGAATAATTATTCTGTTGAATCTGCTCCTACTACTATTGTTCCTGTGGTGAGTATTAATTCTTTTATGCATGTGGCTCATGATAGGGATGTTTTATGCGATAGTTATATTGTTAGTTCTATTCATGATGCTACTGAAAGTTATTATGAGAGAGGGAAACATGGTTTGATGGATCTCAACAATATTAAGTTTCCCCTCTTTATGTTGCAAATCTTGAAGTGGCACTTGTTTTATCTATCCATGCTTGCTACTATGTGCCTCGTTGATTTATTTTCTTACAAGATTCCTATGCATAGGAAGTGGTTCAGATATAAATGTCTTTCACATATGCTTTTTGATGCTCTCTATTGCTTTAAGTTCCTATATGGCGCATTTGCCTCAAGCTCTTATATGGCGCCTACATGAGCATCTTTGCAAATTACTGCGCCTAGCTCAAAGGCGTTAAAGAAAAGCACTCTTGGAGTAACCCATTGTTTAATTTTCAGTACTTTTTCTTTTATTTGAGTCTTGGAAGTTATTACTACTGTAATAACCGCTCCTTATCTTCTTCTTTTTTCGTTTTGTGCCAAGAGAAGCCTCTAATTTGAGTAAGGTAAGATTTGGGGATGTTGCTGTCCTGAAACAGTTTTCGGTGCTGCACCGTAAAAATTCGTGAAAATTCTCTGAATACCTTTTGGACCTGCGATTTCTTGTGCATATGCCCCAGGTTATATACAAACTTTCATTAGTTGAACACTTTTTGATTTGAGCAACAGAAAACCCCTCAAAAATTCGGCCTTTTTCAGCTGTTCTGTTTTGACAGATTTCTGCCAATATTTGTGTTTGCCGCTTTATCACTTTCTTTTGAGTTCTTTTGATCACGGAACTTTTGGGAAGTTGCTACAGTAGTATATGCTATATATGTGGTGGTTTTAGGTTGAAACCTGAAGCAAAAAGGGTTGATTCTATGTTATGCTTACACTAATATTGCTAATAGATTTGTGTTTAGTTTTGTATGAAGGAAGTTTTCAAGTGTAGGGATTGGAGAATGATGAGATGAGTTGAAGAATGGACAAAAGCTCAAGCTTGGGGATGCCCATGCACCCCAAAGAAATATCCAAGATGTACAAGCGTCAAAGCTTGGGGATGCCCCCCCAAGGCACCCCCTTCTTCATCGGCAAAAATCAGGTCACCTTTCAAGACACTATATTTTTATTGCTTCATGCACTATGCGTTTTTCTTGGAGCGTCAGTTGTTTTTGTTTTTAGTATTAGTTTAGTTTAGTTTGCTGCAATAAATGGTTAGATCACATCATGTTTCTTTTGGAGGAAATGAACTCGCTTTTCATTTGCCAAGAACACTCTGTTTTTCACTCTTATCGTTTCAACGAGTGTTCTTCTTTTTCCGCTACTGCTTTTGGTTTTTGTTTTCGCCTTGATTTGCGTTCAGACCTTGTCATATCTTTTCATCAAGGTGTATTTTTCCCTCCGATATTTATTGGTTTTCATCAAAAGAGGTGTCTTTAAAAATTTCAAATGGTGTTGGAAAAGAGAAAAAGCTTTATGCAAAAAAGTGGTACAAGAAGGAGCTTGTGTAGACTGCGGCTTAGGCTTTTGCATGTCGTGCTTGATGTCTTTTTGATAGTATGCTTAGTGGTTTTGCTGTAGCATGACTTGTCTCAAATGACTGAGATTGCTTAATGAGCCTTTGAAAAAAATCATACGTTGTTTTTATTATATGGAAGCATTTATTTGGTTTTCTCCTTTGATGCTTTATTTGGGTTGACTTGGCGCATGCTCACACATGTTAGACTCATACAAAGTCACCAATAGCCTCTATGATCATTTAGTTTTTGACTTTTGATGCCATCTTATGCTTATTTTAATGTTGCTTTGTCGCTTTGCATGATTATGGCCGTTATTGCTCTCTTAGTTGGTCGCTCCCAGTCTTTTGCTAGCCCTCATTTTGTACTGAGTATGAGATCTACTCGTGCATCCAACTCCCAAAAACCAAGTTTGCCATTGTGTCCACTATAAATTCCTATGCATGGTATTTGTAAGCCATTCCAAGGTAAATTTTCATGTGCTACCTTTGAAAAAACCTTCAAAACACTTCTCGTTTTGTGACACTGTTTTCAGCTCATGAGGACGTAGTGGTCAGATTTGCTATCTTCCATATTGCTTATTCCAAAAAGAAAAAAAAAATAGAAAAAAAGGCACTCCTCCATGGAATGTGAATGTTGGTGGGCACCCGATGGAATCGGTTAGCCATGGTTTGTGAAAGAAAAAAAGCTGGGGAGGAGTGCCAAGCTTTATAAAAGAGCACAAAAGTGCCAATCTCTCTCAAAAACTTGCTTCATTTTTGTATGTAAGATAGTAAGAACCCCATTGCCAGTCGTTGACAAAGACAACCACCTCTCAAAACCAATTTTTATCTCTCTATTTTACAAGTGAAAAGCTCTAGCTCATGTTTAATCACTGCTTCCCTCTGTGAAGGGCCTTTCTTTTACTTTTATGTTGAGTCACCACCTTCTACCTTTATGCACCATTAAAAGAGCATAGTTGTCATTCTGAGTATAATGTGCATTGTCACAAAGTTTATCATTGATTGATTCATGACTATGGTTTCACTTGTTCTCAAATTATTTGTATCTAGTCGCCCTCTTGAACTTGAAGGTGTCCTATGCATTTATGTTTTGCTCTCCATGAAGGACAAGCTGAAAATCATTTGTATGTTTTTCCTTATGATTTGAACACACGTTTGACTTTCATTGTTTCATTATTCATGATCTTTTGTTTGTGTTCTTTTTCATGTTATAACATGGTTGCTAAGTTCTTATTGTCAAGATTATATCTTTCAAGCCCATGTTTTAAGTTCTTATGATCCCAGCTCACAAATGTTTACCTATATGATCAAGATTGTGATGGTGCATGTCACCTCAAAAATTATTCTTTTGTTATCACTTACCTACTCGAGGACGAGCAGGAGTTAAGCTTGGGGATGCTGATACGTCTCAAACGTATCTATAATTTTTGATGCTCCATGCTTGTTTTTACACCATTTGCCTTGTGTTTTGTTACACTTCGTGGCGTTTTTATGCGATTTCCGGAACTAACCTATTGACAAGATGCCACAGTGCCAGTTCCCTGTTTTCTGCTGTTTTTGTGTTTCAGAAAAGCTACACAGGAAATATTCTCGGAATTGGACAAAACAAGTTCCTGAAGTCTTATTTTCCCCGGAAGCTTCCAGAGATCCGAAGAGGCGAAGGAGAGGGGCCACAGGCCGTCCTCACACTAGGCTCGCGCGGCCTGCCCCTGGCCCGCGCCACCTAGGTGTGAGGAGGCCTGGGGCCACTCCTGACGACGCCCCTTCGCCTATATAAAGCCTTGGGACGGAAAACTCTAAGGGAGTCGGCGAAATTTCCAGAACAGTTCCGCAGCGCCGCCGCAGTCGAAGCCAAATTTCGGGGGACAGAAGTCTCTGTTCCGGCACCCTGCCGGGACGGGGAAGTGCCCCCGGAGCCATCTCCATCAGTCTCCATCGCCGTCTCCGCCGTCTCCATCGACCTCACCGCCATCTCCATCAACCTTGCTATATCCTATGATGAGGAGGGAGTAGTTCATCCCCGGGGCTAAGGGCTCTACCGGTAGCTATGTGGTTCACCTCTCTCTCCCATGATGTGATCTTTATGTGATCGTGAGCTTTGTATCATGTTGAACAAGTAGATGTTATTATTCAGATGTTATGTGTACTCTAGTGGTGTTATTAAAGTAATCTATTCCTCCTGCCATGGTGTAACGGTGACAGTGCGTGCATCATGGTGGTACTTGGTCTAGGCTACGATTGTGATCTTTTATGGATTATGAGAATAATTATCGCTATGATAGTATTGAAGTGATCTATTCCTCCTTTCATGGTGTAATGTTGACAGTGTGTGCACCGTGTTAGTACTTGGTCTAAGTTGCAATAATATCTATCTTGAGTTGTGCTTTGATTTGGATATCTCTATGAGTGGTGTTTGTCAAGTACTTGATGAACTTTAAGGGGTGCTTCCGTAGCCACTACACAATGATTAGTGTTGTTCAATAGGAGAGTAATTTAGAGTACCATAGTGAAGAGAAGTTGTTTATTTGTTCAATTATGTTATATTTGTTGAGAGTGTGTCCACTAGTGAAAGTATGATCCCTAGGCCTTGTTTCCAAGCTTTGCACACCGTTTACTTGCTGTTTTGTTACATGTTTGCTCGCATCGATACTTATTTCATATCACAGTTACTACTTATAATCATCACTACCACTTGTATTTCACTATCTCTTCGCCGAACTAGTGCACCTATACATCTGACAAGTGTATTGGGTGTGTTGGGGACACAAGAGACTTTCTGTATCGTAATTGCAGGGTTGCTTGAGAGGGATAGCTTTGACCTCTTCCTCCCTGAGTTCGATAAACCTTGGGTGATCCACTTAAGAGAAACTTGCTGCTGTTCTACAAACCTCTGCACTTGGAGGCCCAACACTGTCTACAAGTACAGAAGCGTGTGTAGACATCAATAACCAGATCTCAGATCAATTTTGAGAAAACCCCAGCTCCATGAACTTGATTAAACAGATCTTGAATTCTTGGCAAAGGATACTTGTTCTTGATGGTGACATTGTTCAGATTCCTGAAATCCCCACACATTCTTCTGCCTCCATCTCTTTTATCAACAAATATGACTGGTGAACCCCAAGGTGATATACTTTCTTGGATGAATCCCTTACTTTCCAACTCATCTAACTGCTCTTTCAGTTCTTTCAACTCTTTAGGACCCATTTTATAGGGTGCTTGTGAAATTGGCGCTGTTCCTGGCTTCAGATCAATGGTGAATTCTATCTCCCTATCCGGTGGCATTCCCGATAATTCTTGGGGAAATACATCCATGAACTCCTTAACCACTGGAATATCTTCTAACTTGGCCTCTTTCAGAGAATTGAGTTGAATTCCAATCTCTACATGGGTATGCTTATCTGCTTGATAAGTGATCCTTCCACCCCCAGGCTTTCGGATTGACACAGTCTTCTCTTCACAATCAATGTGTGCTCCATGATCGGACATCCAATCCATACCCAGAACAACTTCTATGTTTTTAAGTGGGAGAACATAGAGATCGGGAAAGTAAGGATAGTCACAGATCGTAATGACCTGGTCTGGTTTGAATTGGGATACTAAAAGTTTACCCCCGGCCGTCACAACAGTCATAGGATGGGCTATCGCCTGACACCTTAACCCATATTTTTCAACAAAATCTTTGGAAATGAATGATGTAGTGGCACCGGTATCAAAAAGAACTTTGCTGGGATGAGTAAGGATGCTGAGCGTACCTATGACCGCCGTTTCCGAATTGTTAGCTTCCTCCAGAGATGTGCAATTCAACCTCCCAAAGTTCCGGCCTCTTTTTCCATTTCCATTCTTGCTGCTACTGCCACCTCCAGATGCAGGTCGACCACCTACTCCTGACTTGCCTCCACGGTTATCCGGCCATCCACCAGCTGGTTTATTTGGACAATCTGGATGAATATGCCCTTCCTTTCCGCAAGCATAACAGATAATACTCGGCTTTCTGCATTCACTCTGAATATGACCTGGAAGTCCACACTTGTGACAGAGGATCTGACCTTTTGGTGTGAATACCTTACGATCGGGTGGAGCTCCTCCTGTCGTAACCCTGGGTTTGAAACTCAGGTTTGGAGTACTTCGGGTTGGTTGAACTCTCTTGGCTTCAGTCTTGGCCCTCTTCAGTCGGCTCATCTGAACCAACTTATAGTCATTCTCCCAGGTAATAGCTATGTCCATCAATTCTTGGAAGTTACGTGGCTTTGTCAACTTCATCTGCATTGCCGCGTATGGATCCAGTCCCCTGAGGAACCTTTTCATCCTCTTGCTGTCAGTACTCACCTCGTCACTTGCGTAACGAGAGAGTCTCGTGAACTCCTTGATGTAAGCCATCATTGTTGCACTCCCCTGCTTGAGGTCTTCAAATTCCCTCCTCTTAAGCTCAACCACACTTTCTGGCACATGAAAGGTACGGAATTTTTCTTTGAACTCTTCCCAAGAGAATACCTTCTCCGGAAGTTGAAGTGTCACTTCATTGTCCCACCGTGCTGCGGCTGGTCCAGATAGAAGGTGTACAGCATAACAAACCTTCTCCTCGTCATTGGCTCCCACAGCTTTCAATTTTCTTTCAGTGTCCATGAGCCAGTCTTCCGCATCCATTGGTTCCACCGCGGAAGCAAAAGGAAGTGGTTTTGCATTGAGAAAGTCAGAAAGACTTACCCCTCTTGCCTCTGGAACCCTTCCGGCTCCAACATGCCCCATGAGCTCTTGCATAAATTTGTTCTGTGTCTCTTGCATGAACTGTATATACTGCATAAAGCTTTGTTCCGCCAAAGGCCTGAATGGTGGTGGTGGTAAATGAGCTTGATTTTCTTGATCAGCCTTTGCTTTGGCTTCCATTTCTGCCTGCTGGTCATGCATTGCCTTCGTTTGAGCTTCTTGTGCCAAGCGTTGCTCCTCAGCATCGGCAGCTAAACCCGTATCCATAGCCCCTCTAGTCCTGTAACATAAAGCAAAGATCTCATAATTACACCATGCCCATGCTTTCTGAGCTTCACTTCATGCTCAGAACTAGTCACACAATGGAAAAACAGAAATCCAAATCCAAATGGAAGATTGCAAGAAAACCAAATACAAGATACATATTATACATATTATACAAACCGATACAAGGTCATTATTACAACACGTACTCTCACACGCGGAGTACACTCATAGATCGAGACTGGATAGTTCTAGCGTCTCTCTTATTATTACAACATACTACTAGCACTAGCTGCATTCACAGATACAACTAAGCTTCTGTCTTGGTCTTGACATCATGTCCGGATCTCACGGCTCGTAGTACATGCCCGGAGTCCACCCGTGCTGACGTGAAGTCCGGCGCACTGTTTTGGGAACAAACGGTCTACCACCCGGAACATAGTCCGAGTCAGACGTGTCCATCGTAGAGGTATCACTCAACACTAGTCCATTCAGTCCGAGGTAGCTTTCAAAGTACACCCTGGTCTCGTGAGCAGTCATAGTAGGAAAAGGCTCCGCCTCTCCATAACACACACTCTTCGTGCAGTAGGTGTGATCAAACGGTGCTTCCTGCTCCATAGGTGTCTCAACTGGCTCCTGACTCTCAAACTGAACCTCCATCGGATCCTCCTCCTCAACAGATACAACAGGAGTGACTACGACATCGCCACCTCCTGCTGCGTGAGCTGTCCCTCCATACGAGCTAGTGTACTGCTGGCCGTCTCCCAGCCAGTCAAACCTCCACCCATCAGAGTTCTCAATAGGAAGCTCGGACTCCGAGACCCCCTTGAGACCCTGCTGCGCCTCCATACTAGAAGTGATAATTGGGTAATGTATAGGCTCAGGAGTGAGTGAATACCTGGAAGGCCCAGGCTGTGTCGGGTAACTGTGCTTTCCCACAACCGGTGAGAAGTGTGATCCCTCCGACTCCTGCCTAGTCATCTGTGCTTGCTCCTGCCTCCTAGTAGTGTCTGTGAGGTCATCAAGCATCTCCGCCTTGTCCTCCACAATGACCTGGTGAGCGTTATACAGTGATCCTACCATCTTCCTATACCTATCAAGAAGTCTGGCTGCCAACTTCGGTTTCTTCTTCACCAGAACATCGTGATCCATTCCCGGCTCATCCATCAGTGAGTCATGAGGTATAGCGGTAAAAGTGGTACCTGCTAACTCCACCGCTCTGTACTCCCTGATAGTCACAATAGCTCTCACTACCGCCTCGTGATAAGCTGCAGTCTCACCTCTTCCCTCTCCGGAAGGCTGAACTGTACTAGGTGCTAATCCATCTGGTAGCATAATCACGACATGGTACTTGACCACAGTCCCGTCATCCTTGTAAGTATAGGTCTTAACAGGGATGTCAGTGCTGAGTCCAAAAGCCCGTAGCAGTGATCCTAACTGCTCAGTCAAAGTGCCCTCATAGTCTTCCAGAGTCTTCCTCTGTGACCAAACAGTACATGCTGGAATTCTCGATGCCATAATAGCTGTTACAAGAATAAGGTATAGAATTAGTATGATGCATCTTAATAAAGAATTGTAACACTAAAAGTATGACTAAGTTATTCCCAAGTGAATAACCATCATAGATTTAGAGAAATCTTTACCGTTGCTACTAGACCCCTACAGGTTCTATCCCTTTACTAGGTTTCCAACCTAAGGTCAAAGCAATTGCTCTGATACCAGCTGCGGTGACCCAGCATACCACTGCATGTTGTAGTATGCAAGTAGTTGATATAACACTTGCGGAACAAGCCTCCACAAATATTACATCCCTCAGAATGGTACAACAGAAACATTGCGGGCCCAAATTCAAACTGATCATCATTTTATTACAAACCAAAGCGTGATGATAACGAAATGCTCCCCATAAGAGAACACCTCAAGTGCTTAGTGTTTACAACAACTGGAAAGCTCAAGTAATTAAACATGAGAAGAACTCAACAACTTATTCATATTCTACAGTTGCTCGGTTCCTCGGCTACAATACTACCCTATTAGTTAGTACTCCTTCACTCTGATTCCTCGCCTGAGGATGCTCCGTAGCGTATGAAGTAATCCACGCCTTCGACGCCGTGAGAGAGATCTGGCTCCTCGTAGAAGATGTCATCCTGGCCTTCGATTGCGTTCAGAGTGGCTTCGTCGAGCTCTTCACAGTCTAGCAAGGGTTTAAGAGATTGGGGTGAGTAACGAGCGTTACCCAGCAAGTTTCTTTAGAAAGAAGTTGTGTGATATGCACTATCTACAGCCACAGACCCAAAAGAGTCGTAGGCCTATGCAAAGTTTTGTCAAGTTTTTCTTGAAAGATTGCTTTTACTTTAGAAAACTATGCCCAACAGCCAACACAGGTAGTAGTGCCTTGAGAGCACCTTTCCTGCGGCGTTCGCATCTCCTTCCCGGAACAAGGGGTAACATGTCACATCCTTTTACACTCTGCAGAGGTGTGTCCTTCCAAAAGAGATCAAAGCCTTGCTGCACAACCGGGCGTACATTCCCGTCCACACTTCCATGTTGTGGGGCCCAGTCATTGATCCAAGTCAATCACTGCCTTCTCCGCACAACGCATGCCCACCCAATTCACGCATAGCAGGTTATGCCCCTGATATTCACCCCCAACGATGAAGTACCTAGGTGCCTCTTGCAGACCATCATAGACACCAGTGCTGTGAGAACTTAGGTGTCCCACCCATATGCAAGTAGTCTCGCAAGACCTACCGCAACCGGCAACTGGCTGCCCATTGACATGCGAACGAGAGAAGATACAGCTGACTTTCCCGTCCCATTCCAAGTCTCTTGGATGACACGGTTTTTACGGCGCTAGAATAACTATGGCATTGGTAGTTAGTCCTAGGTTTACTTTCCCGTGCAAGTGGAACCTCCACCACCACAATCTTACCGTGGTTCCACCTGCCAGCCCTCCTAGGTTATCACCACAGGTCGATAACCACTAATCATATTACTTATGAAAATAGGTTTTCCAGCCCTTTTTCAAATGTTAGAGTTTGAAGTCAACACTTTGCAAGAAGTTTCAAAACCAGTGCAATCAAGAGATATGAGCAAGATAAACTTGCCTTGTGACTGAAAGGTAATGGAGTCGGATACTTGACGATGCTCCTGATCTCCTTGTTCTACGGAAATCCAAGCATTGTCCGGTAAGGACAATGTTTCAAGAACAAATGGATGCTATGCACAATGATATGCTATGCATGGTGATTCATGGACTTGGTTTCCTTATTTGTGTGTTTTACCCTAATTATGTGTTAGGATAATTAATTAAAGTTTGAAATTAAAGTTTAAGTTATAAAACTTTTGTTGAGTTATTTGAAAAGAAAAGGGTTTTAATTTTGAAAGAAGAAATTTCATTTTAATAAAAATAATACTTAAGATTTTTAGAAAATAGAATTTAAAAACTTTTAAATTTTGATTTAAAGAATTATTCAGGGATATGAATTTAATTTGATATTTATTTCATTAGAGCATAAGAAAATGTCTTATTAATATTATTTGAGTTTTGGGTTTGAATTAAATTTAAAAAGAAAATGATATTCAAATTGGAAATTAGAATTTGTTTTAAAACAAATGACCAAAGCCTGTTTGGCCCAACTGGCCCAACCGGCCCACTCGGGCATGGCTAAGCCGACCTGGCTCGGGTCTGGGTCGGTCAACCGACCCAGCCCAGCCCCACTCGCACTCCTCTCTCTCCCCTCGATCTCTCTGGCGACTCGGATCGCCGCCGCCGTCGCCTGGCTTCTCCGGCTAACTCCGGTGGCCACTGCTGCCGCCACCTTGGGCGAAATGCTCTACTCCGCGCCCTCTACCAGCTCCACCAAACGGAATCGCCGGCCACCTCCTCTCCGAGGAGATCGGGTTGATCTCCCCTCTCGGGATCTGCCGCCTCTGAGCAACCCCGATGCGGTGCCTCGCCGCTGGGGCTTGCTGAGCATGTTGAGTGTGCTCAGGTGCTCGCGCCCCGTGACCGCTCGCCGGTGGAAGCGCCAAGGTGTGGTGCTCCCGGTGCAGCTCGGTGAAGACCTCCCTCGGCCGCGCCTGGTCGGCCGCGTGGGCACTGCCTCGCCATGCCGGCCAGGTATGCACCTGGGCGTCTGGTGAGTGTGGATCTTCCCTTCTTCCTCTGCCCTCTCCCACTGGCCACGGTCTCTGACCAATTGGTCAAGATCAGTGAGCCTAGCTCACAGACCTTGCTCTGTGCTGCTGCTTGCCTAATGCTAGATTGATTCAGTGATTGCTCTCTAGTGATAAAAAGCTTAATCAGTGATGATTTTGCTTTGCTCACCCCTCTGTCAGTGAATGTGTTTGACACACATGTTTCTCTGAAACTTGTTATGCTGCAGTCTCTCAGTTAGCTCTAAACCATGGTATTCTAGATGATCCTCCTGTGATTTATGATATCACAGTGTTGTGGTAGCAAACTGAATTTCATGATTCAGTTAACTGCTAACTCTGGTCCAGTGATGAATGTGTTGCTGTGCTAGCTTCTGTGAAAATTATCTTGAGCAAAATATGATTCCTAGTTTTACATAACTTGGGAAATGATTGTGTTGCTGCCCACTGACTTTGCTGTCAATTAAAATTCTTGTTGTGTTGAGGTGCAAGATCTTCTGATCATGTGCCCATCAACTATCTTCTGTGGTCTACTAATGGTGAAACTTGCTCATTTGATTTAAGCCTATGATGTTGGTCTGAGGCTAGTGATAGGTAGTGAGGTGCCTTGAATGCTTGTGTGCCCACTGCTTGCTTGTGTGATGCTGATAGCAAGTCTTGTGTGTTTGAGGTGCATGTCCAACAGGACATGTGCCCAGCACAAGCTGCTATGTGAAACTATGACTTCTAAGATATGCCAGTGAAGTGTAAACTAAGGCTGATACTCTGAGGTGGTTAATTTGACTTTTAACAAGATTCCCTATGATGAGCTTGGCAAAGCATTACTTTGCCAAACTGAGGGTTTTTCCTATAAACAACACATGCTTGAATCATGCACTAGCAGTGATGTGATGTGCAAGATTTCTACCTGTTGCCTGGAGTTGTGCAGTGATAGTGTTGTTCTCTGCTACTGTTGCTTGCTGATGGCGATGGCTTGCTTCTAGCTTGCCTTCTCCTCCTGGTTCAGCTCCTGGCTTGTCCCTCTCCTCCTGGACTTGCTGCTGATCCCCTGTCCTTCTCCTCCTGGGCTTGGTCTTGAGCTTCAGTTGGACTCCATGGTGTTTGCTGATTGTTTCTGATATGTTTGTGGTGCTGTGAAAGAACTGTGTTGTTCTTGATGTTGGTTCCCTGTTGTTTCGAATGGGAGCTACTTCTCCTGGTGATGCTCATCTAGCCGACAGCTTGGTTTGTAAGCTACTGTGGTGCTGCCAGCACCACCCTCCTAGTTCTGTGACTAAGCTACTTGTGAGCTGTGTGCTTGTATCCTTCACTCAGTTTGATCTCATCCTCACCTGGCCATGCTGTAAAACTGCTATGTGCTCTATTGATTTGTACCCCAGTGGCTTAAAAGAACAGATGCTACACTTGGCAAAATACTCAATGATGCAATGGCAAAATATTTGCCCTAGTCTGAGAGTACTAATCCTAACACTTTACCTTTTCTTGATTCATGTTTATTTTGCAGGTTATATTATCAAGATGAAGATCATGAAGGCTATTGTAGTTAGTTTAGTTTTAGGTTTCTTTCTTTTATTAATCACTGATGTAATCTTATTTTTAGTTTATATAAAGATGTAAAGACATTGTATTAATGTGTAATATCAATAAAATAATATTTCTGTTTGATTTATATTCTAATTCCATTACTTTTATTCAGTTAATACATATTTGAATTACTTCTTCATTAATAATTAAATATTCAAATTTGAGATAATTCAACAATCATTTTAAATTCCAAAATCACTTAAACAACCACATCAAGAGATCATAGCAATGCCCTTAACATTCTAATAACCTCTAACTCTAAAGGTGATTAGATAGAGGCTATGCACTCTCAGGTTTTTTTTGAATTTGCGAAAAATTTACTCAGGTTTTAAGATGCATGAATGCACAATAGTCCTAAATCTACCCTTCATTTTGTCCTAAATGCTGGGATATTACACTAACACATACCTTATGTCTGACAACCACTTGGTGAGGTTGAGGACACAAAGCAATTTAATTTACTTTGCAGGTTGTTTGAAGAAGGACATGAAGAATCCTTGTACACACAGTTCCCTGAGAGTTCGATATAAACCCTCAAGTCACTGTCGTGAGGAAAATTGCGCTTCCCTGTGCTCAACACTCTACTCTTGGAGTCTCAACCTAGCGAAAGCATCAGTAGGAGAGCGATATCTTTAATCATTGAGACATCCACCAAATCATTATCTTGTATCCACCGACCAACAACTACTTTGTAGATCCACCAAGCAAACATATCATATTTCCAATCCACCAATCAATATCAGCTGAAGCTATCCACTAGGATCACCTCCTCGAAACCCCAGATGAAACCAATTCCATGAGCGTAGTGATGATCGCCTACAACCTTTACCTCACGTCAACATATTCCATGAGCCACGCCAAAAGGTTTTAGTCTGCCATCTTAAGATCGGCCGTTCTCACACGCGGAACCGTTCGTTGTGTGCAGGGTGTCAACTTACCAGAGGTCCCACCTCAGTTGACCCCGCCACATTCCTATATGTATGCACCTCTTTGCAAACGTTTTACACATGCATGTGTATGCCAAATCCTAAACTAGATAGCTCATTGATAAGTCTAAGCAAGTTACTCAGTCAACGAGAGTCCCATACCTCCATGTGCGGTTGTACACTCATCTTGGATCAATAAACAAGAACTCGGGTCCTAGGGCGGCAAAAAACGAGTCAAATAACCACATCCCAATGTGGCAGCCCATCCAAGCCTCTTAGCATGTTTAATCAGACAATTCTCATCATACCACATCATCCTGTCATACTAGATTCATTTGTAGCTCTGATTCAACAACTGGATATATCAGAGTAAACATCTAAGCATGGCTAAGCATTACAGATATAAAAGCTCTAGTGACGCACACAAGCAAAACCTAGTCATGCTAGGAGCAGTGGATCGGGGTATTTAGGCGACAAGAATGGAACATGCATTAGATAGGATAACTCTATCTATCGATAAAAGACACATGAACTGTATGTTGCAAAATAGTAAGTTCTGGAATACTTTGAAACCATAGGTTCAGAGGGGGGCTGCTTGCCTTGTTGTTGATAACCAAATAAAATAGATATCCAGGATTCTTCTTCTTGACTTGTTCATTGATGGACAAGTATTGATCGTCGGTGTTGTCGATCTTGACATAAGACTCGTTGCTCACATCAACTCTGGATCCTACCGGGGAGAAGCAGAAACACACCAAAAATAAAAACAACATTCAAGCATGGCATTGATGCACAAACAATAATGATGACATGACATGTTAAAGATATTGAAATTAAACCCTATACATGATCATTAACTTAAATGGGGTTGGAATGCATAAAAGATTGCGATCCCTAACTCCGGACATTAAGAAAGTGGTATTTGTTCTTCTAATATAAATAGGGTTCAGAGTCATTTGAATATGCATGCTTTTGGTACTAGGAGGTAGATTGCATTTTTATAAACAATTTGATAGGTCATACACCATTTTCTGATACACAGGGAATTATTTGTGAATTTTACAAGTTGCATACAAAATCTAGAATTTCTGGAAAACTCTGGAAACGTTTTTTACATTGGGGCAACCTAGCCAAGGTGGCTGACAGACGGGCCCGAGAGCCACCTCAGTGGCCACATTGGCCAGGAATGACCCAACGCCATGTTTGCCTCGTTCTGGGCAGGCCATGCCCGCAGGCATGCCCAGCTCGTCGGCCAGAGGCGCTCATCGGTGACACAGGGAGGACATGGAGCAGGAGTAAACGGGGAAGCGGCTCACCCTGAGTACTCCTGTGGAGTCGGTTTGGCTGGAGGAGGGCAGGTGGCGGCGAATCGGAGGTGGCGGAGCTCGGGCATCCGCGATGAAGAAAGACGACGCTAGCGGTTGTGGGTGACATGGCTCGATTCCTCGGACGGGAGTGAAGAGGGAGGCATGGCGGAGCTCCTGGGCATGCTGGCGGAGCACCGGACGACGTCTAGCGGTGGGACGAGGCGGCGGCCATGGTGGCCAACTCGGGCGCGCGTGGGGAAAAGGCAGGGGATGGGGAGAGGACGACCGAGAGAGAGGCGATGAGGAAGGGAGAGGGCGTCGTGGCTGTCTTATTGTCTCCACGCGGTCACGGCGGTGGCTCGCATCCCTGCGGAAGATCGGGTGACGGAGACCAGACCACCGAGCTGCTTCACAGCTCCACAAAGAAGACAAGGGGCGATTTTGCAAAAAGCCAAGTGGGCTTTGGTGTTTTCTAGAAATTTTAGAAAAAAACACTACTTTTCTAATCCTTTTGTTATTTTTGCGACCATTTGAAGTTCCAAAATTAATTAGAGAAGTACGAAAAATAAGTGGAATTCCTGAAATATATTAGAAGATACACTTCTCGTTGTTTTTGAGTTTCCAAAACATTGGAAAATATTTCAAAATAGAGGTAGATTTTGAGCATTTGTTAGGGTATTCTCTTTTTTTTCAATGCAATTTTTTCTTAGTGCATTTTAAATGATGCTTATGATGAAAATGCACTTAAATACAAACATGGGATGTTACAACTACCTCCGTTTCAAGGAATAAGGCACACACATATTTCAAAGCAAATTTTGACCAAATAAATAGAGCAATTAACTTGATTATATTGTGTAAAATTAGTAGCGTTGGATTTGTATTGAAACATACTTTTCAATAATGCCAATTTTATTCCAACATTCTTTATATATTTATATATAGAGAGAGTAAATCTTGATCAAAGAAAAAACACGCAAAACGAGCATGCCTTATTCTTTGGAACGAAGGTAGTATGAAGTAGGGGTAGGGTACATGACTCTGCAAAGAAAGAACACAAAATGCTACATCTACACGATGGTGTACATTTTATTTTTGGAAAAAGTTGAAAACAAATTGAAGGTTTGTTTTGGACCTTTTTCCTTTTGCTTTCACCAAAATAAATTAGTAAACATACTCTAAACGTATATATGCACATACTCGTAATTATTCCGAAATGGATTAGCCATGTTAAGGTACTATAAGACTACTCATAATATGAGTAACATAGCTAGTAACATGCATCCTTATGTAATACTTTCTCCGTTTATAAATATAACATGTTGTAGCTTTATGAAGCAAATGTATTTAGACATCTTTTAGTGTGTAGGTTTACTCGAATATACACACTAAAATATGTCTAGGTACATTTGCTTCACAAAGCTAAAACATCTTATATTTATAAATGGAGGGAGTACTAACTATTCCCTCCGTCTCGGTGTATAGGTCATGCGCATGTCCCTAGATTGTTATTTTGACCAACGCAATACTAATCATATGCTACAAAATATATATCATTGGAAACTTCAAGCATTATACTTTCTAATGGTATAATTTTTATGTTGTAAAATTTAAATTATATTTATCAAAATAACGACCTAGCGATACACACATGACTTATACACCGGGACGGAGGGAGTAAGCAAATTGGTGATATGACACAGTATTAAATGAGAAAAGAGAATGAAGTGATACTATGACATCACACTTTCTAGGAAACAATGAGTCTACAAGATAAGACTGCTCATAGTGGGGAGTAACTTAAGTAGTAACATAAGGTACATGCAATACCAACGAAGCATTTTGATGACATGGCATGTCATTTAATGAAGAGAGAGATGCTAGTGATAACTAGCTATGTTACTGTAACATCACATTTTTCAAGGTAAGATGAGTCTACAAGCTAATTAATATAGTCATGCATGATACTACTTTTATATTACTATATACTATAGAGGTGATAACATAGACTACTTTTATATTACTATACACTGTGAGTCTACAAGCTAATTAATATGTATATTACTAGTCTAAGTTACTTCCCACTATGAGTAGTTTAATAAAAATACATCTATGATACTACTTACATGTTACTACTCCCTCCGTCTTTAAATAAGTGTACATCTAGCTCTAAAATTTGTCTACAAAAGAGTGTACTTCTCTCTTTTCAATGCATATTTAAATAGTAAAAGTGTTTCTCTCTCATTACACGAGAATTAAGGCCAATAGCATTTTCTTATTATTTTTACACACACTTAGCTTATTGGAGGTGGGGCAATTAAAGAGGACAGAGATGATGGTTATCACCTTCTTAATGCAAAAGGGTTAATTTTCTCAAAAACTCCTCTTATATGGACGGAGAGAGTATGCATTTTGAAGATAGTAACTAAGAGCAAGTATAATAAGCTTATATCAGCAGGCTATAAGACATTAAACAATATATTTTTACTGAGTTGGATGAGTGAGAAGGGAAGAGAGAAGGAAAACATGCTGTAGGATTATAGCCAGCTGTAGCACATGCTCCTAGGCACTTTGTGAGTATGTAAGATGGACCAGATAGTAATAAAGTAATATATCTTTGTATCGAACCATTATACAAGCCAATTATATAGCTGACTATAGATGACATGGCACTATCTTGTAGCCAACAGTCAGCTATATTATTAGTCTTACTTTAAAACTAGTGTCATATACACGGCAGTAGTCTAAATTACTCTCTACTATGACTAAATAAACGCTAGACAGAAGTTGGACCGTGCACGTACGTCCGAAGGAGAAGAACGCCGGGGCGGAGTGAGAAAAGACAAGCGCTCCGTTCCGGCACGCATGTATGGACGGCTGAGAGAGTGCAACTCGAATCTCTCTCACTGACACGGCTCATGCAGCCCGGTTGGGTCCACTGCCACATTGTGCCGCGAAACGCGGACTACTCTCATTTATCTTTCTCCTTCTGTAAAATTGCCGTGCCATGCAGGCTGGTTGCGCATGCAGGTCCGGTACAAACCAACTCACTTTTTCTCTCGTGAAATTGTACAGTCTACTCTATGCGGATACACAGCCCTTCCGTAGGGTGGGGCCCCGCCACCGCCAGCAGCGCCACGCCACGATCATCCGTCCGTCCCTGTTCCCGCGGGCTATCCAGGGCCGTCCACCCCACCTGATTGGCAGGGGAGCGAGGCTAATCTAAACCTACGGCTCTATGTAGCTCCCGAGGTGATTGTCTCGGTTTCCGGGCCGGCTGGGGAACATGCATGCACCTTCTCTCTCCCAAACATTGATGGGATTTCTTGCATGAACGTGGACGTACGTACACCTCGGAGGACGGTACGCCGACGACCTACCGATGAGCCCTAGCTTCCACTCTAGCCACCCTGCCTAGCTCTGCTTCTACTCCTCCACCAAAAAATAAATTAAACTTATTAGCTCCATCGACCAAGGAGTACTCCGTAGAATGTTTTCGAATCTTACATTTCGCAACCACATCTCTTGTGAAATCCGTACTATTATCATCACAGATCAGAGATAGCGCATGACCATATGTTGGAATTTGGTTGTGGGCCTTGGTCCATAGCCCAATACAAATCCTGAAATTCTCATGGCCCATTCATGCCTAGCAAGGGATGGCACCAAAGTTTAGTCCCACCTTGCTAGTTTGAGGGGAGTTGCACCAATATATATAGTGGGGTGTTCTACTACCTCCTAAAGTGAGAGAAGAGAAGAGACTTACACGCGCGCTCCTCCTCCTCCGCCGCCCGCCTCGCCACGCCTCGTCACGACGCGCGCGCGCGCCGCGGTTTGCGGAATTGTGCCTCGGTGCCGAGCAGCCGTTTCCGGTTTTTCCGGATCGTGGGCTGTTACTAACTCGGACGTGGGCTGCGCCCCACGTCTTACCCGAGCGGCGCTATATAAGCAGGCTTAGGCGCAAACCCTAATCACGCTGTATCACATCCCGTCTCTCGCCTCCAGAGCCTTGCGCCGCCGCTACACCTTCTCCATCCCCTCTTCCGGCGTGCACCGGACGACGGGACAGTAGGCCTCCGGAACCCCGCCTCTTGTGAACCTGTACGGGTGAGGGGCGATCAGGTTTTTGGGGAGCACTTCTGCGCAACTACTGAAGGCATCACGTCGACCGACGACTCCTTCCCCGACGAGGACTTCTTCCCGGACATCAGCGCCCTCTACATCGACGACATGGCCGACGACGCTGGTGCCAACGCGAACACCAACGCCAACGCGAACGCGAATCTGAACGCGAACGCGAATCCTCCTGCAGCACCGTATGCAATCTGCTCCTACCTATTTCAGTTTCTGTTACAGTTTCTTGTACTAGCGTTTGGAGTAGATGTGATCTGTTTATCTGTGCTAGATGTGATCTGTTCGTCTATTCTGCTAGTATGCATGATTAGGTTAATTCCTGCAATTATCATCAAGCTTTATTATTGGTTATTTCGGATTAAATTTTATGGTAAATTGCTTATATTTTCAACAATCCAAAAACCTGATTATAGGCAACTGAGTCCAACTGGTTTGGCCGCGGCTACCAGGCCGCCTCCCTTTGATGGTGTCCATTATAAGAGATGGCGCACGAGAGCAGTTCTATGGTTGAAAAACCTAGGCTGCTATAGTGCCACTCTTGGCAGACCTGAGGGAGATCTTTCTCCTGCTCAGGAGGAAGCTTTTTAGAAAGTCGACACCATGTTTATGGGGGCTTTGTTCAACATTCTTAGTGACAACATTGTTGACACCTATATGTCATTTGATAATGGCAAGGATGCGTGGGATGCGCTGGAAGCCAAGTTTGGTGTTTTCGACGCTGGCACTGAGCTGTATATCATGGAGCAATTCTATGATTATAAGATGACTGATGACCGTCCCATTGTGGAGCAGGCTCATGAGATACAGTCTCTTGCCAAAGAACTCGAGCAGTTCAAGTGTACCTTACCGGACAAGTTCGTGGCCGGTGGCATTATTGCCAAGCTTCCTCCTTCATGGAGGAACTTTGCTACTTCTCTAAAACATAAGAGACAGGAGTTTTCCGTTTCGGATCTCATTGGTTCTCTTCATGTTGAGGAAAAGGCGAGAGCAAAGGATACACGTGTTCGAGGCTTTGATGGAAGTTCTAGTGCACATGTGGTGCAGAAAAATAACTTCCAGTCCCACAAGTCAAAGAATAAGAACAAGTTTGAGGGCAAGGGAAAGTTTGATGGCAAGAACAAGGCCTCGCAAACTACCAACTTCAAGAAGAAGACTGAGTATAAGAAGAAAGGATCCTGCCATGTGTGTGGTGATCCGAATCATTGGGCTCCTAGCTGCCCTAAACGCTTTGATAAGCGTTCACATGGAAACGGCGGCAATTCTGCCAATGTTGTTGTTGGTGATACCGATATGAAGGATGCTGGGTACGGTATATTTCCTACTATCCTTTCAGTTTGTCATTCACCTGAATGGTGGATAGACACAGGTGCCAATATACATGTATGTGCTGATATTTCCATGTTTTCTTCTTATCAGGTCGCACGGGCTGGCTCCGTGCTGATGGGAAACGGCTCACGTGCTTTTGTTCAAGGTGTTGGTATGGTAAATCTGAAGTTCACTTCGGGGAAGACCGTACAGCTGAAGAATGTGCAGCACGTTCCCTCCATCAATAAAAATCTCGTCAGCGGATCTCTTCTGTGTCGAGATGGTTTTAAGTTGGTGTTTGAGTCCAATAAAGTTGTAATATCTAAATATGGACAATTTGTTGGGAAAGGCTATGAGTGCGGAGGCTTGTTCCGCCTTTCTTTGTCAGACTTATGCACTAAAGTTATTAATCATGTTTGCAATGATAATGAGTCCAATATTTGGCATTCACGACTTTGTCATATTAACTTTGGTTGCATGACGCGGCTAGCCAACATGAGTTTAATTCCGAAATTTATTAATGTCAAGGGCTCTAAGTGCCAAGTGTGCATGCAAGCAAAGCAACCTCGCAAGTCTCATAAGACTGCGGAGGCAAGAGATTTGGCACCACTAGAGCTCATACATTCAGATCTTTGTGAGATGAATGGTGAGTTGACAAAAGGTGGAAAGAAATATTTCATGACATTAATTGATGACTCCACCAGATACTGTTATGTGTATCTTCTGAAATCTAAAGATGAAGCTTTGAACTATTTCAAAATCTATAAAGCTGAAGCAGAAAATCAACTTGATCGAAAGATTAAGCGGCTTAGGTCCGATCGTGGTGGAGAGTTCTTTTCCAATGAATTTGATTCTTTTTGTGCGGAACATGGTATAATCCATGAGAGGACGCCTCCCTACTCGCCCCAATCTAACGGGGTGGCTGAAAGAAAGAACCGTACTCTAACTGATTTGGTTAACGCCATGTTAGACACTTCGGGTCTCTCCAAGGCATGGTGGGGGGAGGCGATCTTGACTGCGTGTCATGTCCTAAATCGGGTTCCCACAAAGAACAAAGAAATTACACCATTTGAGGAATGGGAAAATAAAAGGTTAAAACTCTCTTACTTACGGACTTGGGGTTGTTTGGCAAAGGTAAACTTGCCAGTACCCAAGAAGCGAAAGCTTGGACCAAAAACTGTGGACTGTGTTCTTCTGGGATATGCGTTTCACAGCATTGGCTATAGATTTTTGATAGTAAAATCTTAAGTATCTGACATGGGTGTTGGTACTATTATGGAGTCGAATGATGCGACTTTCTTTGAGGACATCTTTCCAATGAAAGGTTCGTCTAGTTCATCAAATCAGGAGATGCCTAGTTTATCTAATCAAGAATTATTTACAATTTCTGAACCCACCATTTCGATAGAACACTCTGATAATCCTGTGGAGGATAACAATAAAGCTCCTACTAGGAGTAAGAGACGGAGGACTGAAAAGACCTTTGGTGATGATTTTATTGTATACCTCATGGATGATACTCCCACTTCTATTTCAGAAGCCTATGCATCTCAAGATGCTGACTACTGGAAAGAAGCCATTCGCAGTGAGATGGATTCCATCTTGGCAAATGGTACTTGGGAAATTACTGATCGTCCTTATGGGTGCAAACCTGTAGGATGTAAGTGGGTGTTCAAGAAGAAGCTTAGACCTGACGGTACTATTGAAAAGTACAAGGCACGCCTTGTTGCTAAGGGTTATACCCAGAAAGAAGGCGAAGACTTCTTTGATACTTATTCACCTGTGGCTAGATTGACCACTATCCGAGTAATACTATCCCTGGCTGCCTCACATGGTCTTCTCGTTCATCAAATGGACGTTAAGACGGCTTTCCTAAATGGAGAGTTAGATGAGGAAATTTATATGGATCAGCCGGATGGGTTTGTAGTAGGTGGTCAAGAAGGAAAGGTGTGTAAGTTGCTGAAGTCTTTGTATGGTCTTAAGCAAGCACCTAAGCAGTGGCATGAGAAGTTTGAAAGAACTTTAACTACTGTAGGCTTTGTTGTTAACGAAGCTGACAAGTGTGTGTACTATCGCCATGGTGGGGGCCAAGGAGTCATCTTATGTCTGTATGTTGATGATATACTGATATTCGGGACCAGTCTTGATGTTATCAAGGAGGTCAAAGACTTTCTATCTCATTGTTTTGAGATGAAAGATCTAGGAGTGGCTGATGTGATCTTGAACATCAAGCTACTGAGAGATGACGATGGTGGGATAACACTGCTTCAATCTCACTATGTGGAAAAGATCTTGAGTCGTTTTGGGTATAGCGACTGCAAGTCTTCTCCTACGCCATATGATCCTAGCATGTTGGTTCGAAAGAATCAGGGAGATCCTAAGGATGCTAAAGATCAGCTGAGATATTCTCAGATTATTGGCTTGCTTATGTATTTGGCCAGCGCTACGAGGCCTGACATCTCTTTTGTTGTTAGCAAGTTGAGTCGGTTTGTGTCAAATCCTGGAGATGTTCATTGGCAGGCCCTTGAAAGGGTTTTGCGTTATTTGAGTGGCACTGCGAGCTATGGAGTTCACTACTCTGGGTATCCAAGGGTACTTGAAGGGTATAGTGACTCGAATTGGATTTCTGATGCTGATGAGACTAAGGCCACAAGTGGTTATGTGTTTACACTTGGTGGTGGTGCTGTTTCCTAGAAGTCTTGCAAGCAGACCATCTTAACGAAGTCAACTATGGAAGCAGAACTCACAGCATTAGACACAGCCACTGTTGAAGCAGAGTGGCTTCGAGAGCTCTTGATGGACTTGCCTGTGGTTGAAAAACCTATACCCGCAATTCCTATGAACTGTGATAATCAGACTGTGATCATCAAAGTAAACAGTTCTAAGGACAATATGAAGTCATCAAGACATGTGAAGAGGAGACTAAAATCTATCAGGAAAATGAGAAACTCCGGAGTTATTGCGTTGGATTATATCCAAACATCTAAAAATCTGGCAGATCCCTTCACAAAGGGTCTATCACGCAATGTGATAGATAATGCATCGAGGGAGATGGGTTTGAGACCCACACTTTGAGTTGTCCACAGTGGTAACCCACTCTATGTGATCGGAGATCCCGTGAATTAGAGCTGGGAGACAAGCTGTTGGTCAGCTGAGAGGAGAGTATCCTTACACTATACTACCACTCCATATAGATGCAATACTCTCCTATTCTGCATGGCAGGTTGATATTTATCTTAATGTGTTCTAAGTGGCTTGTTTATAGCAAAGATGTTGTCCTGCAGAACATCTTTTGAAGAACACACCTATATGAGTCTGACTGTCAAACGTCGCAGTCTATGGGAGTTGGGTGCTCTCTAAGAAACTCATGAAAGGCCATGGAGTATGACGCATAAGCTCCAAACCGCGGGGAAGCCTTGCGGTAGCCTAGTATCGGCTAGGCTTTGTGTGAAACTAGTGCGTACCAAACTTGTAGTTCAAGGCATAGTCCACTATTCAAGTTGCAATCTAGTGTAGCATGAAGTTCTAAGTGGAAGTTCAACTTAACAGTCTCCACCTTGCACCGGTATATAAACAATGTTCTGGAACTATTTGATGTGATGAGATGTGCCAATGAGACTTTGTGGGGGATTGTTGGAATTTGGTTGTGGGCCTTGGTCCATAGCCCAATACAAATCCTGAAATTCTCATGGCCCATTCATGCCTAGCAAGGGATGGCACCAAAGTTTAGTCCCACCTTGCTAGTTTGAGGGGAGTTGCACCAATATATATAGTGGGGTGTTCTACTACCTCCTAAAGTGAGAGAAGAGAAGAGACTTACACGCGCGCTCCTCCTCCTCCGCCGCCCGCCTCGCCTCGTCACGATGCGCGCGCGCGCCGCGGTTTGCGGAATTGTACCTCGGTGCCGAGCTTACTTATCTTTTTGCTGTTCGGGAAAATTACTGTGCGAGTTATTTTTCTATCAGCCGTTTCCGGTTTTTCCGGATCGTGGGCTGTTACTAACTCGGACGTGGGCTGCGCCCCACGTCTTACCCGAGCGGCGCTATATAAGCAAGCTTAGGCGCAAACCCTAATCACGCTGTATCACATCCCGTCTCTCGCCTCCAGAGTCTTGCGCCGCCGCTACACCTTCTCCATCCCCTCTTCCGGCGTGCACCGGACGACGGGACAGTAGGCCTCCGGAACCCCGCCTCTTGTGAACCTATACGGGTGAGGGGCGATCAGGTTTTTGGGGAGCGCTTCTGCGCAACTACTGAAGGCATCACGTCGACCGACGACTCCTTCCCCGACGAGGACTTCTTCCCGGACATCAGCGCCCTCTACATCGACGACATGGCCGACGACGCTGGTGCCAACGCGAACGCCAACGCCAACGCGAACGCGAATCTGAACGCGAACGCGAATCCTCCTGCAGCACCGTATGCAATCTGCTCCTACCTATTTCAGTTTCTGTTACAGTTTCTTGTACTAGCGTTTGGAGTAGATGTGATCTATTTATCTGTGCTAGATGTGATCTGTTCGTCTATTCTGCTAGTATGCATGATTAGGTTAATTCCTGCAATTATCATCAAGCTTTATTATTGGTTATTTCGGATTAAATTTTATGGTAAATTGCTTATATTTTCAACACCATACATTTTGTTGAGAACCAGAGGGCATGGCGATCGCAAAAATTACAAATCACAAAATTTATATCTATGCCCCGTGGGAGAAAAAAAATATTTCCGCTATATGATTACGTTACACTGGCAAAGATTAGCCCAGAGCTCGCAATTCCACCCGCCCGCTCTCACCCAAGTCGCGCTTTGAGAGACCTGTAGCGCCCGTCGTTTCCCCTCTCATCCTCCTCTGCTGTCCCGCCAGGCCAAACCCCCTTATAGCTAGTAGTCTTGGTCTAGAGGAGAGTGTTAATTTGGTTCCCGGGCTCACTAGAGCCCTTTATTTTAAACATTCACAAAATGTGATTTTAAAGTTTTAAAATATTTGAAAGAGATGTGTACATACAGGCAACAACATGTACATTAAGTGTGCAAAGTCTCAATCCAAAATATATTGTAGTCTAGTTTACACAAAAAGATAAATTTATAGATCTAGATATGTGAATAATGCACCTTCAATTCGGGTCAGATTTTCTCTTTTTTGTGCAGCCGGACAATACAAAATATTTCAGAGTGAGATGCTGCACACTTGAAATATACATCATTACCTATATGTACACATATTTTTTAGAATTTTACAAAACTTTAAAATATCATTTTCATTTTTTAAAAAAAAAGGGCTCCATTGAGCTCGGGCGCCAATTGCATTTTTTGATGTCTAGAGTGAGTTTCCCTAGTGGAATATGGCACTTTGTCGAGGCCTCTCCGCCATGTGTTGCGCGGCTAGAATTTCTTCCAAGCCTAAGTAGCGATGCAGAGGATCTATGTCCTAGCTCAGAGCGGCGCTCAACACTGACGGCGACCCAAGGGACGTAGTCCCAGGAGTCGTCGACGGTGGCCGTGTCTCGAGGCTTCGACAGAGCAACAAGGATTGAAGGACATAATCACGTTTTCGTAGTTGCATCTGAGGACTTTCTTATAAAAGTTGAGGACCAGTTTGTTATTTCTCTGTTTCTCAGTGTCCTCTATGTAGATGGGGCCTCTGGGTCTCTTCCCCGTTCAGAAAAGAACTATTCCTGGAAAAGTCAACTGTGCCGAGCAGAAACAGCCAACGTAGAACGAACGGCATGGCCATGTCAAATCAAATCATGTTTTCGCAGGACACCTACCCTACCCAACATACGAACCATTGGTACTAGGCAGTAGCATAAATAGCTAGAGCCAATAGCTAGCGAGCCTAGGTCTGCCACATCTCCCGCCTATCGAGCGTTACCTCTTGGCGATTTAGACAGAAATAATTCAAAAATAAACCTCTGGCGAAACTTTTTCATGGGGCTAACCCTTTTTGGCCGCGACATTCACGGTGGCGCGGCAAATGAAAGAGCGGCGCCACTCTGGGTGGCACGGCTCTGCCTTCCACGTCGGCCTGGCGGGCCCCTTTCTGTAAGTGCGGCGCCACGGAGGGTGGCGCGGCTGTAGCTTGTGCCGCGCCACTGAGGGTGGCGCCACACTATCGAATTAGGGTTAGCCGGCCCAGCCCGAGCTGGCCTCCTCCCTCACTTCTTCCCTCACCTCTTGCTGTGTGGCGGCTGCTCTCTCTCCCCTCTCAATCCTCCCACTCAAAACCACCCAAATCGAAGCTTTTCTCCGTGGATTTCGTCTTCCCCAAGTCTCCTAAGGTACTCTCCATCATTTCCCATTCATTTGACCCTTTGGAATTTGCATTTTTGTTGTTGAATCCCCAAATCTTGGAAACCCTAGAAATATTGATTCACCCAAAATTGCAATGTTGATTCTTGTTAATTTGGTCAATGTTGGCTTGTATGATGTGTATGAAGTATTTTAGTGTAGATTGGTAGGTTAGGGTTAGGGTTTGTGAGGTTAGGGTTTGGTGTTATGGTAGGGTTAGGGTTAAGGTTTTCTTGTTATGTTAGGCGGTATGGGAGTATGATGTGTTAGTAAATATTGGCATAGGTACTTATTAATTTTTTTTACCTTATTGTTGTTATACCAAATATAGGTATGGCGAGAATTGTTCATGTTCATCATGTTGACAAGGAAGCATATTTGAAAGGCAATATAGAACCCGACCCGGATGAGCTTGACTTGGTGTTCGAGCGTACTCCTACGTACGCCGAGGTCTTGGAACAAGTTAGGATAGAGTTGAAATGGATGGACCCTAGTGATGTTGTTGAGTTGGAGGGTAGGCACAATGCCGGATTTGGCATGCACTTCCGTTGGAAGATAATGCATATCAACTCCGAGCAACGTTGGGGTGCATAAAAGGAGGTGGTGGCCGAATCTCTCGACAAGGCTCTTGAGTTATTTGCCACCAAAAAGGTTGGTGGTACTTTGCATTTGGACTTGAACCGGAGTGCCTCCCGGGTTGATGCTAGGAATTCTCCACCGAACCACCAAGAAGAAATGACGGATGGAAGGCCAATTTCAAAGGAAGACGAAGCATTGGAAGAGGAGGATGATGAGTGCGGGGATGATGAGAATGATATTGAGCTTCATGACCACAATGTTGGAGATTTGGATATGTACTATACGCAAGAAAACATGGACCATGACATCCCGTACTCGCGATGCTATGCATCGGACTCGGATGACGATGGTCCCGAAGAAGAAGTTGATGAGGAAGGGTTCACGGCCAAGGAGGCCGAAGTCCACGAGAAGGTATTGGGGCGAGATCATCGGATACGATTGTTCCGTGATCTTAGTCTCGCGGATGAAGCCACGGTTGACGGCGGCGAGGGTATAGTGCTTGGACCTAGGCCTACTTCTTACCGGAATGGCAGTCATGAGAGTAATGGTATATCAAAAGGCTTGATGTTCAACACCTTGGTGGAATTTAAGCAATGGATCAAGGACTTCTCGGTTAAGTATCATCGTCCCTATACGGTGCTTCACTCAGATGTGAAGAAGCGTTACACTGTTAAGTGCGAGGAGGATGGATGTCCTTGGATTGTGCGTGCAAGACCATGGAAGGGAGGACCCGATTGGCGCATAACAAGTTGTGTGCCAACTCACATGTGTCGCGGAAAGAGGGTGGATGGCAAAGCAGTAAAGCATGATCACCGACAACTCACCTCCGAGTTCATCGCATATAGACTTTCCAACCAAATCTCGTCACTTCCAACAATGAGCATCAAGACAGTCATGGAGCTTGTTAAAGCTCTCTTTCACTATGATGTGAAATACGGCAAGGCATGGAAAGCGAAGCAAGCTGCATTCAGGATGTTGTATGGTGATTGAGAAGAAGCATACAACCGAATTCCTCGGTTGTTGTTAGCAATGGCCGACGCAAACCCGGGCATGGTTCATGTGGTAGAGACTTATGGACAGGAAACAATGATTTACAATGGAAGAACTGTCCGAGTATTTGGCCGTGCATTTTGGGCTTTCCAGCAAAGCGTGAAAGCTTTCGAGCATTGTAGACCGGTAATCTCCGTTGATGGCACATTTTTGACCGGGCAATATAGGGGGACTCTCTTGGTTGCAATAGCAAATGATGCCAACAACCGTTTGGTTCCTTTGGCATTTGCTTTCATTGAGGCGGAGAACAACAATAACTGGCAGTGGTTTTTCACCTTTTGAGGACCAAGGTATTACCACCACAAAGGGAAATTTGTGTCATCTCAGATCGACATCAAGGAATTCTCGCAGCGGTAAATATTGAAATTCCAGGGCATGCTCCTTTGCACCATAGATGGTGCATGAGGCATTTCTGTTCAAACTTCTATAGGGCATGTGGTAGCAAGGAGTTGACCGATGATCTTCAAGATTGTTGTCTCGCTTTCACTGACCGGCGTTTCACAAACTTGTACATCAAATTGACCTCAAACAGAAAGCTTGATGCTAAGGGTCAAGCATTTCTCAGTAGGCACATCCAAGATAGAACAAAGTGGGCAAGAGCCTTCGATGAAAATGGTCGGAGGTACGGTCAAATGACAAGCAATATGGCAGAGTGCTTCAACAAGGTGCTCAAGGGTGTCCATGCATTGCCCGTGACGGCAATTGTGCGGTACACATTCGACAAGTTGAATGAGTATTTTTTGAAGTACTCAGATGAAACGGATAGGCAGATTGCGGGAGACAATACGCAAAAGCACAAATACGAGTACCCACCCAAAGTTGACGAGTGGAGGACATTTCAGTCTCGTAAGGCGGATTCTGAAGTTGCCACCGTTTATGATAACGAAGAGCTCATTTATCAAGTGAACGAGCCTGGAGGAACCACGGCCGACGGTGTCCAACACGGAGGCCGAGCATTCAAGGTCTCGCTAAAGAATTGCGAGTGCACATGTGCGAGGCCATCTTTGGTCCATCTCGCTTGCTCGCATTTGCTAACGGCGGCTCGGGTGCGTCATTTGGACTACAATCACCCTCTTACCGTGAGAGAGTCAGAGTTCTCCATCACGACGACCAAGAAAACATGGGCTCCTAGATTTAACCCATACCTAGACCAATCGCAGTGGCCCGAGTATCATGGAATCCAACTATGGCCCCATCCGTCATGGAAGGTTGTTAAACGTGGAAGACGTCACACAAAGCGTTTTAGGGGTGACATGGATGGATTGGGTCGTGGTGGTGCGAGAGAATCAGGAAATGACCAATTTCAAGAGCCATGTGATAGATCTCGTTGTGGAAAGTGTAATGGTCATGGACACAATGCTAGGACATGTACCCAAAGGAAAAGAACAAAGAGAAATGACCCGAACGCAAGCCAACCCATGAGTAGTCAACAAGGTGGTTAAAGCCACCAAGATATTCCAAGCCAACAAAGGAGTACCCAACAAAGTGGTCCAAGCCACCGAGATGTTCCAAGCCAACAACGGAGTACCCAACAAAGTGGTCCAAGCCACCAAGATGGTCCAAGCCCAAGCCAACAAAGGAGTAGCCAACATAGTGTTGCAAGCCAACAAAGTGGTCCTAGTCACCGAGGTGGTCGAAGCCACGGAGGTGGTCCAAGCTATCGTAATCCTAGGCAACAAAGAGGAAGACAACTAGGTCTTAGAGGAGTCCGTGGTGTAAATCAAACTAGTATGATAGGATATCTACAAGGACCATTTCCGTATGTACTTTTATTTTGTGCTCTACAATTTCTAAATTTGAGATAACATTTTACATATTGTGTTTACTAACTTTTATCTCCACTCTTATTGTAGATATGGCAGGGAGTCAAGCCAACAAGGAGGGGGATCAGACCTTCAATGAGTCATGGAGGAAGGTGATACGTCTCCAACGTATCTATAATTTTTGATGCTCCATGCTTGTTTTTACACCATTTGCCTATTGTTTCGTTACACTTAGTGGCACTTTTATGCATTTTCCGGAACTAACCTATTAACGAGTTGCCACAGTGCCAGTTTCCTGTTTTCTGTTGTTTTTGTGTTTCAGAAGTGATACATAGGAAATATTCTCGGAATTGGACGAAACAAGTTCCTGAAGTCTTATTTTACCCGGAAGCTTCCAGAGATCCGAAGGAGAGTAGGAGGGGGGCCACCAGGCCCTTACACGCAGGGGTGGCGCGGCCAGGCCCCTGGCCACGCGGGCCCCGCGTGAGGGCGCCTGGTTCCTCCTCTGACATCGCCCTTCGCCTATAAAGACCCCCCGATGGAAAAAACCTAAGTACCCGATCACTTTTCCAGAACACATCGCGATCCGCCGCCGCCGTTGACCCGAAGATCGGGAGGGTCCAGAAGCTCTTCCCGACACTCTGCCGGAGAGGGGAATCGCCACCGGAGGTCTTCTTCATCGCCATGCTTGCCTCCGGAGCGATGAGTGAGTAGTCTACCTTGGACTATGGGTCCATAGCAGTAGCTAGATGGTTGTCCTCTCCACCATGTGCTTCATGTTTAGATCTCATGAGCTGCCCTACATGATTGAGATCACCGTTATGTAATTCTACATGTTTGGTTTGTTGGGATCCGATGAATATTGGTGTTTATGATTGAGTTGCTGTACTGAATATTATCTTATGTTATCTCTATGTTGTTTATGATCTTGCATGCTCTCCGTTGTTAGTAGCTATCTTGGCTGAGTAGTTGCTAGTGACTCCAAGAGGGGGTATTTATGCTCGATAGTGGGTTCATGCCTCTGCTTAACCTGGGGGAGTGACAGAAACCTCTAAGGTTGTAGATGTGCTGTTGCTACTAGGGAGAAAACAACATTCATATGCTCAAGGGCATATGCTTTGTTTACATTACACACTTTGCTTAATGCAATTATCTGTTGTTCGCAACTTAATACTCATGGGGTGTTCAGATTGATATCCCCGGGAGTGGATTATTAGTCATAGATGCAGTTGGATGGCGGTCTATGTATTTTGTTGTAATGCCCAGAGTAAATCGCATAGTGATCTTCTTGACATATCACGTTTATCTTTATTCTATCAATTGCCCAACTGTAATTTGTTTACCCAGCATGTGTTATTTATTTATGGAGAGACACCACTAGTGAACTGTGGATCCCGGTCCTATTTCCATCATATTGCTATCACCTGTTTACTTTACTCGCACTGTTTACTTTATTCGCATACTCTACTGTTTTCCACTCGATACACTCATAACCTTTGTTTCAAGCAAACCGGTGAGATTGACAACCTCATCGCAAGTTGAGAGCAAAGTACTTCGTTGTGTGTGTGCAGGTTCCGCGTTGCAGCTAGCAAGCAAAGCTTGGATGAGGCGCCATATATAAATTGTCCGAAGCTGTCGCAAGCTAGCAAGCATCACCTTCAGTCGTTTGTCTCTCCTCTCCAAGAACGATAAACCTTGGTTTCTTAACTGAGGGAAAACCAGCTGCTATACTCATCACACCTTCCTCTTGGGGTTCCCAACGGGCTGGTCATTCCCCCACGCATCAAGCTGTTTTTCTGGCGCCGTTGCCGGGGAGGAAGTAGAAGACTTCTGCGAGGGGAGTTTTTCGCACACACATCCTTTACTTTGTTTTATTGTTTTGCTTTACTTTATTTATTTTACCTGCATCGTTTTATATCAAAAACCCAAAAAAAAAATTAGAATCCATGGTAGTTGTTTTTTACTTGTTTACTTTCGTTTTGCTGAAATGGCCAATCCTGAAAACACCAAGTTGTGTGACTTTACTAGCACGAACAATAGTGATTTTATCTGCACTCCTATTGCACCACCTGCTCCTGCTGCAAACTTTTATGAGATTAAGCCTGCTTTGTTGAACCTTGTTATGAAAGAGCAATTTTCTGGTGCTAGTACTGAAGATGCTGCAGCTCATCTCAACAATTTTGTTGAGCTATGTGAGATGCAAAAATATAAGGATGTTGATAGTGATATTATTAAGCTCAAGTTGTTTCCTTTTTCTTTGAGAGGAAAAGCTAAAGATTGGTTGCTGTCTTTGACTAAGAATAGTATTGATTCATGGGCTAAGTGTAAGGATGCTTTTATTGGTAGATACTATCCTCCTGCTAAGATTATATCCTTGCGCAGCAATATTATGAAGTTTACTCAGTTTGATAATGAACATGTTGCTCAAGCTTGGGAAAGAATGAAATCTATGATAAAGAATTGCCCCACTCATGGACTGACTACCTGGATGATTATCCAAACTTTTTATGCAGGACTGAATTTTTCTTCAAGGAACCTACTTGATTTAGCTGCTGGAGGCACTTTTATGTCCCTTACCTTGGGCGCCGCAACAAATCTACTTGACAACATGATGGTAAATTATTCCGAATGGCACACCGAGAGAGCTCCACAAGGTAAGAAGGTAAATTCTGTTGAGGAAACCTCCTCCTTGAGTGATAAGATTGATACTATTATGGCTATGCTTGCTAATGATAGGACTCATATTGATCCTAATAATGTTCCTTTGGCCTCTTTGGTTGCTCAATAAGAGCATGTTGATGTGAATTTCATTAGAAACAATAATTTTAACAACAATGCTTATAGGAACAATTTTGCTAGTAACAATTATAGGCCGTATCCTTCTACCAATGGTAATGGTTATGGTAACTCTTATGGTAATTCCTACAACAACAACACTAGGGCCGCGCCCTCCGAGCTTGAGGTAATGCTCAAGGACTTCATCGGTAAGCAAACTGCTTTTAACAAGTCTTTTGAGGAAAAGTTAGGCAAAATTGATATTCTTGCTTCTAAAGTTGATAGCCTTGCTCATGATGTAGAACTTCTGAAATTAAAAGTGTTACCTAATGATGTGAAAGAGAACAATGTTTTTGCTACCGCTAATGCTATTCAAGTTGAAATTGATGAAAATATTAGATTGTTAGCGGAATTACATGCCAGGTGGGAAAGAGAAGATGAGATGGCTAGAGAGATGAAGGTATGTACCATTACTACCTCTAATGATGTTGCTCCTAATGCTAGCAATCCTCTTACTTTGATTGGTGTAGAGAAAACTCCCACTCCTTGTGTTAGAAAGCCTAAAACTGCCAAAACTTTTTCTCAAAAGAGTGCTGAAATTTTTCGGAGTGTGGGAGATGATAGCTCTACTTCTTTTAATGATTTTGATGTTGATGGCTGAAATATATCTGAAGTAATTTTGTTCTTGCAAAAGCTTGCTTTGACTCCCAATGCTAGTTCTTTAAATGTTGCTTTTACTAAGCATATTACCAATGCTCTCATAAAAATTAGGGATGAAAAGTTGAAGAAAAAAGCTTCTGTTCCCAAGAAGTTAGAAGATGGTTGGGAACCCATCATTGATATGCATGTTAATGGTTTTGATTGCCATGCTTTATGTGATCTAGGTGCTAGTATTTCTATCATGCCTAGAAAAATTTATGACATGCTTGATTTACCACCGCTTGAAAAATGTTATTTTGATGTTCCTATTGCTGATGTTGCTAAGAAGAAACCTTTGGGAAGGATTAATGATGTTCTTATTGTGGTTAACAATAACATTGTTCCCGTTGATTTTCTTGTTATGGACATTGAATGCCATGCTTCATGTCCTATTATTTTGGGAAGACCCTTTCTTCGAACTGTAGGTGCTATCATTGATATGAGGGAAGGCACTATCAAATATCAATTCCCACTAAAGAAAGGTATGGAACACTTCCCTAGGAAAAGAAAGAAATTACTTTTTGACTCTATTCTTAGAGCAAATTATGACCTTGATGCTTCATCACTTGATGTTACTTGATTCGCAATTTTCTGCGCCTATCTCAAAGGCGTTAAAGAAAAGCACTCTTGGGAGATAACCCAATGTTTTCTTTTCCGTACTTTTTCTTTTATTTGAGTCTTGGAAGTCATTACTACTGTAATGACCGCTCCTTATCTTGTTTATTTCGTTTTTGTGCCAAGAGAAGCCTCTAATTCGAGCGAGGTAAAGATTTGGGGATGTTGCTGTCCTGAAACTATTTTCGGTGCTGCACCGTAAAAATTCGTATAAATTATCTGTTTATCTTTTGGACCTGCGATTTCTTGTGCATATGCCCCAGGTTATATCCAAACTTTTGTTAGTTGAACACTTTTTGATTTGAGCAACAGAAAATCCCTCAAAAATTCGATCTTTGTCAGCTGTTCAGTTTTGACGAATTTCTGCCAATATTTGTGTTTGCCACTTTATTGCTTTCTTTTGAGTTCTTTTGATCACGGAACTTTTGGGGAGGTTGCTACAGTAGTATTTGCTATATATGTGGTGGTTTTGAGTTGAAACCTGAAGCAAAAAGAGGATTGATTATATGTTATGCTTACACTAATGTTGCTAATAGAATTGTGTTTAGTTTTGTATGAAGGAAGTTTTCAAGTGTAGGGATTGGAGAATGATGAGATGAGTTGAGGAATGGACAAAAGCTCAAGCTTGGGGATGCCCATGCATCACCCCAAGAAATATCCAAGAAGTACAAGCGTCAAAGCTTGGGGATGCCCCCGAGGCACCCCTTCTTCATCGGCAAAAATCAGGTCACCTTTCAAAACACTATATTTTTATTGCTTCATGCACTATGTGTTTTTCTTGGAGCGTCAGTTGTTTTAGTTTTCTTAGTTGGTTAGTTTGTTTGTTTGATGCAATAAATGGTTAGACCCCAACAATTTCCTTTGGAGAAGTTGCCTTGCTTTTCATTTGCCAAGAACGCTCTAGTTTTCACTCTTATTAAAAACCGAGGGTTCTTCTTTTTCTGCTACTGCTTTTGGTTTTCGTTTTTGCCTTGATTTGCGTTCAGACCCTGTCATATCTTTTCATCAAGGTGTATTTTTTCCTCTGATCTTTATTGGTTTTCATCAAAATAGGTGTTTATAAAAATTTCAAATGGTGTTGGAAAAGAGAAAAAGCTTTGTGCAAAATAGTGGTACAAGAAGGAGCTTGTGTAGACTGTGGCTTAGGCTTTTTCATGTCATGCTTGATGTCTTTTTGATAGTATGCTTAGTGGTTTTGTTGTAGCATGACTTGTCTCAAATAACTGAGATTGCTTAATGAGCCTTTGAAAAAATCATGCGTTGTTTTTATTGTATGGAAGCATTATTTTGGTTTTCTCCTTGATGCTTTATTTGGGTTGACTTGGCGCATGCTCACACATGTTAGACTCTTACAAAGTCGCCAATAGCCTTCGTGATCATTTAGTTTTTGACTTTTGATGCCATCTTATGCTTCTTTTAATGTCGCTTTGTCGCTTTGCATGATTATGGCCATTATTGCTCTCTTAGTTGGTCGCTCCCAGTCTTTTGCTAGCCCTCGCCTTGTACTGAGTATGAGCTCTACTCGTGCATCCAACTCCTAAAAGCCAAAGTTTTCCAAAGTGTACACCATACATACCTACTAGCAATTTGCTATTCCAAGTAAATTTGACTTGCTTTTATTTTCTCTTCAAATTAAACTCTTACCAGTGTTATGCGAAATTTGGTCAGTAAAGCTCTCACGAACCGGAAGGCACACTTTACTTTTTCCTGTTCTTAAAAATTTGACATTGTGGTCTCTTATGTTGAGTTGTTATGCTTGCAAGTTGTAAGTTGGAGACTAGCCCAGCCATGCAGTCATGGGCAAGCTTTCAACATTGCACTTCTTATTTGAGTTGATATCGTGATCTTTTGTTTATGGATGCCCGCGGTGTGAAATGAATTGGGAATCTTGTAGGGATCATGGAGTTTGTATATGTGTTAGGGAAACGCCGGGCCGCTAATCTAAGCCATGCATAATTCATGGTGGAAATTTGCAGCATACCCATGGTGAACATACGACGATGCATCTCACGATAAAAAGCTAAACAAAAGGCAAATAAAAGAGATGTCGAGGTGTTCATTGTCTGCTTGTCCTGTCATTTTGGTGTGGGCTTGTTCCATGTCATCGGGCACAGAGGTACCCCATTGGCGGTTCTCAATGATATGCATATACTTACAATGACAAGAGCCTTGCTTGGGACTCTAAGTAAAGTAGCATGAGGTTTGGGTACTCGTATTCATGGGGCACGAGGTTTTCAACTTATGATTTGTCAAGCATATGCATCATAATTGTTCTCGCATTAACTTTAACCATTCAAGATGCTTATGATGGGGGCAATGAGAGCTCAAAGCCGGTAAGTACCATAATTTTTGAAGGTTATAAAACTTGCAATCACTGCTTCCCTCTGCGAAGGGCCTTTCTTCTACTTTTATGTTGAGTCACCACCTTCTTTCTTTATGCACCATTAAGAGAGCATAGTTGTCATTCTTAGTGTGATATGCATTGTCCCAAAGTTCATTGATTGATTCATATTGTTGGTTTCACTTGTTCTTAAATTATTTGTATCTAGTCGCCCTCTTAAACTTTGAGGTGTCCTATGCATTTATGTTTTGCTCTCTTTGAAGGACAAGCTGAAAACCATTTGTATGTTTTTCCTTATGATTTGAACACACGTTTGACTTTCATTGTTTCATTATCATGATCTTTTGTTTGTGTTCATTTGCATGTTTACAACATGGTTGCTAAGTTCTTATTGTCAAGATTATATCTTCATGCCCATATTTTAAGTTCTTATGATCCCAGCTCACAAATGCTTACATATATGATCAAGATTGTGTAGGTGCATGTCACCTCAAAAATTATTCTTTTGTTATCACTTACCTACTCGAGGACGAGCAGGAGTTAAGCTTGGGGATGCTTGATACGTCTCCAACGTATCTATAATTTTTGATGCTCCATGCTTGTTTTTACACCATTTGCCTATTGTTTCGTTACACTTAGTGGCACTTTTATGCATTTTCCGGAACTAACCTATTAACGAGTTGCCACAGTGCCAGTTTCCTGTTTTTTGCTGTTTTTGTGTTTCAGAAGTGATACACAGGAAATATTCTCGGAATTGGTAGAAACAAGTTCCTGAAGTCTTATTTTACCCGGAAGCTTCCAGAGATCCGAAGGAGAGTAGGAGGGGGCCACCAGGGCCCCACACGCAGGGGTGGCGCGGCCAGGCCCCTGGGCGCGCGGGCCCCGCGTGAGGGCGCCTGGCTCCTCCTCTGACATCGCCCCTTCGCCTATAAAGACCCCCCGACAGAAAAAACCTAAGTACCCGATCACTTTTCCAGAACACATCGCGATCCGCCGCCGCCGTCGACCCGAAGATCGGGAGGGTCCAGAAGCTCTTCCCGGCACCCTGCCGGAGAGGGGAATCGCCACCGGAGGTCTTCTTCATCGCCATGCTTGCCTCCGGAGCGATGAGTGAGTAGTCTACCTTGGACTATGGGTCCATAGCAGTAGCTAGATGGTTGTCCTCTCCACCATGTGCTTCATGTTTAGATCTCATGAGCTGCCCTACATGATTGAGATCACCGTTATGTAATTCTACATGTTTGGTTTGTTGGGATCCGATGAATATTGGTGTTTATGATTGAGTTGCTGTACTGAATATTATCTTATGTTATCTCTATGTTGTTTATGATCTTGCATGCTCTCCGTTGTTAGTAGCTATCTTGGCCGAGTAGTTGCTAGTGACTCCAAGAGGGGGTATTTATGCTCGATAGTGGGTTCATGCCTCTGCTTAACCTGGGGGAGTGACAGAAACCTCTAAGGTTGTAGATGTGCTATTGCTACTAGGGAGAAAACAACATTCATATGCTCAAGGGCATATGCTTTGTTTACATTACACACTTTGCTTAATGCAATTATCTGTTGTTCGCAACTTAATACTCATGGGGTGTTCGGATTGATATCCCCGGGAGTGGATTATTAGTCATAGATGCAGTTGGATGGCGGTCTATGTATTTTGTTGTAATGCCCAGAGTAAATCTCATAGTGATCTTCTTGACATATCACGTTTATCTTTATTCTATCAATTGCCCAACTGTAATTTGTTTACCCAGCATGTGTTATTTATCTATGGAGAGACACCACTAGTGAACTGTGGATCCCGGTCCTATTTCCATCATATTGCTATCACCTGTTTACTTTACTCGCACTGTTTACTTTATTCGCATACTCTACCGTTTTCCACTCGATACACTCATAACCTTTGTTTCAAGCAAACCGGTGAGATTGACAACCTCATCGCAAGTTGGGAGCAAAGTACTTGGTTGTGTGTGTGCAGGTTCCGCGTTGCAGCTAGCAAGCAAAGCTTGGACGAGGCGCCATATATAAATTGTCCGAAGCTGTCGCAAGCTAGCAAGCATCACCTTCAGTCGTTTTTCTCTCCTCTCCAAGAACGATAAACCTTGGTTTCTTAACTGAGGGAAAACCAGCTGCTATACTCATCACACCTTCCTCTTGGGGTTCCCAACGGGCTGGTCATTCACCACGCATCAGAAGGTGATGGAGATGGATGCGGCCGAGAGGAAGAAGAAAGAGGCAACACAAATGAGGATGGAAGAAGAGCAACAATTGAGGGTTCATGAGGAAAGAATTAGGAGAGAAAGAGAAGAGCAATGTCAAAAGGAGCTTGCGGAGGGGTTAATAAAGAGCATTCGTGAGTACGACGAGATAATGAAGAGAGCCTATGATAAGATAAGCAACATGGAAGTAGAGAGGGAGAGGGAGAGAAAGGTGAGGGGGATGGGACATAGCTCAACTCAAGGTCACAAGGAGGACGAAGATGTTCAAAATGAGGCTTGGAGGAGAGTGAAGGAACAAGATGCGGCCAAGAAAGTGGAAGAAAGAAAGAGGAAGCTGAAAGAGGAAGCTGAGAAAGAGGAAGCGAGGCGGGCGGAAGATATGAGAATGCGGTGGGAACATATGAGGTGGCAGGACATGCAACGCGCCAAAGCACTTAAAGAGAAGAGAGAACGAGAAGCGCGTGCTAAGAAGGAGCGCGAAGCTTATGGGGCGGCGCACCTAGCAAGGGAGGACGCAAGGATAAAGAGGGAGAAGAAGGAACTATTTGAGAGGGTGGCTGCCGAGGCGCGTGCCATAAGGGAGGAGAAGGAAGAAGAAGAGAAGAAGAGGAAGGCCATGGCGAAGGCGAAGGCAAAGGGACCATGCTTGAGCGAATAGAGCATTCGTGAATTTGGACATGTATTGAACTATTGCATGTGAAGCTTGTGTGAACCTTGTCATTTAGAACTATTTGCTTCCATTTTGAATTATTTGTGAACCTTGTTATTTGGAACTATGTGTGAACATTGTTATTTGGAACTATGTGTGAACCTTGTGTGCCAATATGGACTTGCTCTGTTGTATTTCACTTGATTTTGAGCTTGCTTGCTGATATATTTGTGATTTCCAGCTTTAGCATGATTTTTACCTTGAGTTTGAGCATGTTTTCGAGCTCCAGGCTTGCCGCGCCATGGAGGGTGGCGCCGCAGCTTTGCCGCGCCACTGAGGGTGGCGCCGCAGCTGTGCCGCGCCACTGAGGGTGGCGCCGCAGCTGTGCCGCGCCACTGCGGGTGGCGCCGCAGCAATGCCTGCCGCGCAGCTGCCGGCGCAGCTGCCGTGTCTGCCGTGCCACTCGCCCTGGCGCCGCACCCCTGCCGCGCCACCAACCGTGGCGCCGCACCGCTGCCGCGCCACTGGCAGTGGCGCCACAGGCCTGGAGGTCGCAGCAAGCTCAAAAACTTGCTAAAATACCAGCTCAAGATCAAATTCACAAATATACCGGCATACAATCTCAAACTCAAGTGAAATACCACAAAGCTCAAGCTCAAAAATGCTCAAAAATTCACATATTGGCAAACATGCTCAAAATCAAGCTCAAGCTCACAAACACAAGGTCATATATCACAAACACATTCAAATTCGAACATCATATCATGCATAAACCTTAAAATCTTACATAGCTAAACATCAAGTCCATATTGGCAAACATGAAGTCCGTATTGCCAAACACAAGTTCAAAGCGAGATTACTAAACATGACAAGTTCATATAGCTAGATAGCATAAAACCTAAACATCTACTTTCTTCCACGCTTCCCTCCTCCCCTATGCGGAGCAATCTTCTTCCGTGGCTCCAACATGAAATTATCATCATCGGAATCGGAGACTTCTTCCGTGACCACCTTCTTCTTTGTCTTCTCCTTGAAATCATGTGGTGTGTACTTGTCCCTATGCACACCTTTGTTCTTTCTCTTTGATGGTAGGGGATCCTCTTGTTCCTTCAAAATAAGACAAATGCAATGTTGACATTTCTAGAATACATGGAAAATCGACGTTCTAAGGTGTTGCTTATGACACATGCGATCTCGTACCGGCGTGGATTCCTCGTCCGCGGAGACCGATATGGCCTGAGACTCGGACGGCGACGGCGTCGATGCAATCTCAGGATCACGGCAACCAAGAAGGTTTCCTAATCTCCGTAACTTCTGGCCTTGACGCTATAAGAAGAAAATAATTGTGAGTGCACAATTATTAAGTACCAAACAGAAGGTCAAAGAATGTTCATACCTTCACGAATTCTCGCAATCTTGAATAGCCCTCTTTGTTTTGTGGCAATTCCAAAGCCACCTCGAATTCAGTAGCTTGCTTCGGGATCTCCGTGCGCTAGCATGTATATGAATATGTAAAGACACAAGTGGCAAGTGGAGATAGTAGTGAGATTACAAAAAGAAGAATAAGCTTACCACAAAGTTAATTGCGGGAGCAAAAGGGACTTGGCGCCCTTCTCTGACAAGCTTATTGTAAGCAAGATTGCCAAGGTGGTCGAACGGCAAAGGTTCTTCCAAAATGGCATCCGTGTAGGCATCCAGAAGAAGCTACAAACGAGTCCTTGGTTGAAACCAACGGAGATAGTTGTTGAAAGCAACATCAGAATGGTCCGCTACATTAATTCCTTTTGCCCGCTTAGCCTCCGCCATTGTTGAAACGTCTTGATATGCATCTTGTGAATATTGGGCCAATCTGTCTTCCGATGTTTGATCCTGTCATAGCTGCATAATAAAATAGCACACTGTCAACAAACAAGAAGTACATTACAAAATGGCGGAACGGCGGAAATAGGATTCATACCGGTGAAGCATACGATCCGTGTCCTCATACATCGGCGGGTACTCTTGAAATAAATCAAACTGTCGCATAACCCGCTGCGTCAAGTGATACTCAACAGCCCACATGCATATCAACGGGCAACGCATATACCACAGATTTCTTTCAGCCGTGCAAGCAGGGTTAAGCTCCAAGGCAGCATCACCGTAAGAATGTCCTTTGCCATATGGTTGCCATATCACCTACAACATGCCCAATAATGAAGATCCTACATACCGGAAATGAGAGAGTGAGGGAATAGAGTTTTTTACCTGCTCAGGGACAAGGTTGTCAAACTCGTTGGTGTATTGTTGATATGCTTGTTGTGGGTCAGAAGTAAACTCAGAATGAACGTCCCAATAGTAAGCAAATGTGGGATACCGGTGGCGGTTGTTACCATCGTGCCAGTCTTTACGATGACCAATTTTCGGCCGTCCAACAGGGAAGCGTTCCCAACTCCACACCGAAAGAAGAAGCAGCGAACCACCAATACAAGCTTGTGGATCTGTCCTACAACAAGCATCGTCAAGCTGCACATGGTATGAAAGCAAACATCAATAACAAGAATGTAGCCAAAATGGAGAGCAAATGTACGGAGTGGACAAAACAACTCATTACCTGACGATACAACCAAGCCAAAGCAGCAGTGCCCCAGCTCCACTTCCTATCCATGACGGTGAGCGCCTTCAGCCAATGCCAGTGCGCGGTCTTCCCACTAGCGTCATTGAACAGAGTCCGTGTGATAACATACCACACGTACACGCGGGCGTAGATCTTGACGACATCCTCATCGGCATCCTCAGGGCAGGTATTGAAGTTATCTGAGATCCATTTGAAAGTATCCCCGGCGGCGACCCTCAACTTTACTCCTTCCTTGTTGAGAGTATCCCCGGGGCACTTCCCAATAAGATCTACCATCTTCCCGCGCCAATCATCACAGGTTGTATCGATACAAAGAGGAGCCCCCTCGATGGGGAGCGCAAGTATCATCGCCATGTCCTCTAGCGTGACCGTCATCTTGCCGGTCCGGAGGTGAAAGGTGTGGGTCTCCGGCCTCCACCGGTCCACAAGCGCGGTGATCGCGGCAGGATTCACGTTGAGTGTGGTCCGGGTGACCATATGGATGAACGGTAGAAGCCCAAGATTGTGGATGTAGGGGGTGTACCGCTCATCGTAGTTCATCGGCGTTGCCGACATCTGGTGGTACCTAAGTCGCAATGGTCCAAGAACCTGCACGGTGACGAACATATACGCACGGTGTGACATACCAATTCAAGCATACCAATATTACATTTGAGTACTTGGTTTTTTAATTACCTTCTTCTTCTCGGTCATCATATAGGCACGGTGACGAACATCAACTTTACCCTCGAGAATGCTTTCATTGGTTAACTCCTCCATCCTAAACAATCCGACTATAATGTGAGCATATATGCACATAAGTCATACAATTCTTCTATAACAATTTATCTTCAATATTTCATCTACAACTATACAATTCATCTAAAATTAACTTCAACTACAAAATTCATCTACAACTCATCCTATTAACATATATGTGAGCATATATGCACATAATCAAACAATTAATCTACAACAAATCCATATAATATGCAAATAATAATTCTACTAATTTCATACATATGATGAAGCACAAAAAATGCACATCACAAGTAATCTAAAATTGCTAGTTCAATAACAAGAAACATAAATCAATCACACATATCCACCACACAAATCCATCCATATGAATCAAACACACATATCCATCCACTTGAATCTACCATACAAGTCCACCACACAAATCCATCCATATGAATCAAACAAACAAATCACTAACTAGGATTTCCAAATCCATCCATCAAAAACATCCATTTGAATCAATCATATCAATCCATGCATCACTAACTAGGATTCAAACTAGGGGATTAGAGAAGGGGAAGAGGGAGAAGAGCAAGGGGATTGGAGGGAGAATACCTTGGTGAAGATCTTGAGGACACCACTTCTTCTTTTTGTTGGAGATTTAGAGAAGGGAAGGAGGGAGAAGAGTCCCAGCCGCCGCCGCCATTGATGAGCCAGAGAGAGGTGGGGAGGAAGAAGTGAGGGGGAGGTGGGCCGGGGTCGGGCGCGGCGGGTATCTCTAACCCTAAAGTGCCGCGCCACCGAGGGTGGCGCCGCACGCACACCTGCCGCGCCACTCAGAGTGGCGCCGCACTACCCGCTGCGGGGCCTGTCGTGCCTATGTGGCAGCCAGTGCCGCGCCACTAGCAGTGGTGCCGCTCCTTCATTTGCCGCGCCACCATGAATGGCGCGGCAAAAAAGGGTTAGCCCGGTGAAATTGTTTCGCCGATGGTTTATTTTTTACAATAGTTTCAAGTTTGGGTTATTTTTATCTAAATCGCCTTACCTCTCTGCCAATCCATGGAGGTATTCAAAAAGAGAGCAGGAGATCCCTTCGATGTCGGGTTCGGGATATCGATCCACGTCAGTACGTCGCCCTAGTTCACGCGAGCGAGCCGTAAAATGTAGTCGCTGACAGGTGGAGCCATGGATGTTACTGGGACCGTTGCTTGGTCACAAGACTGTCCGGACGATATGCCGTCGGATTTGAACCAACAATATTCTTATCGGTACCAATCTACTACTGCCGTTTAGAATCACCATAGAGTGTATTTTCATATTACACGAGGAGCCACTATAGTGTATTTTCCTAGAATCACGATATGCAGTAGCTCCCTCCTTACGTTCACAATTACCCTACCATATAGTCACAATCAATTTTGTCAGATTCGACTACATATGTAAAAAAAAGTTATCAACATCAAAGTATAATATTATCAATTTTATTAGAATCATCATAAAGTGTATTTTCATATTATATGAATTTGGAACTATAAAGGTTGGTATATTTTGTTAAACTAGCAACATGACCCGCCCATTTGCGCTGCTAATTTTTTTATTTCTCCCATCCAATAAGTAGACTTAGTACCTTCTCCTTTGATCATGGCTTGTTGTTGGCGGATTATGGAACGGAAGCCTACCCATGGATGTATTACGATAGTTTAGACCAATTGGAAAAACTTCTAGTGAGGTATTTCTATTAATGATATGGATCACATCTCTATGTATTTCTTAATCTTGTTTGTATCATTTATCACATCCCTTTTCCTAAGAAAAGGCTGTTACATGGTAAATATCATTGAGAATTTACATTAATAGCTTTTTGGTTGAGCTAAATATGTTAAACCACTCGACATTCATGTGATGTTGAAATCTAGTGAACAAATTTTGAGTGTATGGCATGAAAAGTTATGTTGTCTTGAACGGGTCCTCTAAACAACTGCGGGGAAGACTTGTATAGGATCGTTGCATTAGGTGAGATCATAGGATCAGTTCATAAAAAATAATATTGAAAATTATAATTAAATCTACAAATGGACAAACAAAAAAGATAAAGTCTACTGTAAATAGTGCCATCTTTAGGTGAATAGTATGTCACACTATCCACATCCTGATTTTATCTTTTTTTGTTCTCTTAGTGTATGTCAAATTTGAAGATGTAATTTTTGGAGGTTCCGTATATAGCACGGATGTTTGTTGTCAATTTTTTTAGGAATATTTGAGCATGTTTTGTTTTTTTGAAAAAAATAATCTCATAGATTCTATGTAATATTTGATCCTACCCAAATTGCCCCCAAACAATCTGCAAGGTAAGGAAAATAGCTATGCATGGTGGCAGATCATTTTTTCTTAAACTTGCAACATATTTGGAAACATGGTCTTGTAGTTGATTTATTAGTATTTAATATTTATTTGTGCCATGATATTGCATTGCAGAGTGTCCGTATTTGTGGGTTATCTTTCTAAAGTCTCATGCTTTGGTGTTAGAATATTGTGCATGTTTTGCTCCTAGGCCTAGTATATGTATATAGGGAAGATTGTCTTGTGAGAATCTTTCACCCTTGAGCACCTCACACAATTTATGGGACTTTGGAGCGCCATCCAAGACGTGCATATTGATGAATCTATGGAAGAGAAATTTGTTGAAAGTTAACGGAAAATAGAAAATATTTGGCAAAGTCGGCGTATGCGAAACAATTTATTGGGGCGGCTGCATCCTTTTTATACAAGACGGTGTGGAGGGCTTTGGCTCCTCATGAACTAAATCTTTTGCTTGGCTTGCCTTCCAAAATAAGATTTGGATCATGGACTGTTTGGAGAAGAGGGGTTGGGATAATTGTGGGCTTTGTCCTCTTTACAAGAAAACTTTGGAGCCGACCAACCATCTCTTTGTACATTTCCGCTTCTACTTGTGTCTTTGGACCCTTATCAAAGAGTGGATTGTCATTCCCAATTTAAGTCCAAACCTTTGGCAAGGTCGTCCCATCAAGCTTTGGTTGAGCTCGTTGATGGATGGTGCTACTCCGAACCTCAAGGCCATAGCATCTCTTTCCTTCCTAGTCTCCTCGAGAATTTGGAATGAGCGTAATGCGAGAGTCTTCTGCAATAAGCATGCGCCACCTTTTATGATTCTAGAACACATTAAGAGGAAAGCCCGCTTGTGGGTTTTGGCGGGCGCTAAGCACTTGGGTGACCTTCTGCCGGGAGAGTAGGCTTTTGATTACCACGGGTGGTTTGTATTATCTTCTGTAAAACTTTTTCTTAATTAATCGATTGGGGCAAAGCTTTTTCCTCTATTTTTAAAAAACTTCCCTAAGTCCCAAAAGGCACATGTAAAGTTCATCAAAATCGACTATTTCAATGCCACATCTTGCTTGGCTTGCCTTCCAAAATAAGATTTGGACGACGAACCATTTGGAGAAGAGGGGTTGGGATAATTGTGGGCTTTCTCCTCTTTACAAGAAAACTTAATTTGGAGCCGACCAACCATCTCTTCGTCCATTTCTGCTTCTGCGTGTGCCTTTGGACCCTTATCAAAGAGTGGATTGGCATTCCCAATTTAAGTCCAAACCTTTGGAAAGGTCTTCCCATCAAGATTTGGTGGAGCTCGTTGACGGATGGTGCTACTCCAAACCTCAAGGCCAATTTTCTATGTTCTATTGTACTTTTGGTTTTATGTATTTCAGCAAATGCCAATGCCAATTTTTGAATTTATCCGAAACACATGCTCCTTCCATTTGTAAATATGATGTTTACATATTCAAGGAAATATAATGATACAAATTTAACTGTGCTAATATAAATATCATAAAATCAATTAGTAGTAAGTATTAAAAAATGGAGGACACAAATTTTGTAGAAATTGCATATAGTTATGACACAAAATTAACTTTGTTAGCACATATATTTTAAAATCCATCAATAGTCAATATTAGAAAAGTGAGACCAAATATTTCTTGAAAATTGCTACTTTCTCCGATCGGGTATAAGTATCTGTGACTTAGTACAAAATTTGTACTAAGTTAGTACAAAATTGTCGACAGTTATTTCCGATCGGAGGAAGTATTATTTATAAATAGGCTATCGCAATAATTTAGAAATATTCACTGTAGAAGCCATAAAAATTTCATAATGTCGTGCTCAGGCCAAAAAATATTAACCCTGCGATTGGTCACGTATTGATGTGGTACAGTGAGTTGAGCAATAATGCTGGGTCTACGGATGAATTCTTACGGAAAGTGATCTACGGACAGACGTGGCCTATGCTTGTTTCTCCTGGGCTGAATTCTCCTGGCCCACAACGTGAGACTTCCCAATCACCTAGTGCCACAGCTGCGTCCGTAAGTTGATTCCGTAAATTTGTTCCGTATGTGTAGCATTACTGGTGAGTTGAACATGATTATCTCTTATTTAAATTGTACAGTGCCTTTGCTTTGCACGTGCCATCATATCTGGACTTTTTTTTTTATTGTACAACCGGCCTTGCTGCCAGGGAGAACCACCAAATATAGGTGTCCGACTCAACACAAAGTATTATTCAGGCTGAGCGTACATGTTAGGTATGGGTTAACAATAAAGTTACGTAATTGTTTGGGCTGAGCGTACGTGTTAGGCACGGGTCAACAATAAAGTTACGTAATTCTTCGTTAAATCTTAGCCGTAAATTACAGATCTAACAGTTAAAATAATTTTGATGATATGGATTAACATGGTGTCTCTGTTTTAAACTTCCGTATTATGCTTTTAGTATATAGTAGATATTTGATCAAAATTTATAAAGGTTCACTTTTACTAAACCCATAAAGCCGGCTAAATAAAAACAGAGAGAGTACTAAGGAGAACTTGCTCATATAGTTAATATCAATTTTTTTTGCGATAGAGAGTCATTTGCGCACATGTTATGGTGACATGCACATAGCAAACCCTGGATCATTAATGTGGCCGAGAAAATTTACATACAGTAAGACCACAATTCTTGATGTGACTACAGTTTAAATTTAAACTACATCAATGTCAAGAATTATAGAACGGATGGAGTATCAAGTTACACTATTAACTAAATTGACGTTGTGCTTTTAAAAATTGACCTAGACCGAAGACAATGTCAATCGACTAAGAATCTTCAAAACCGTAAATCTATTTTCTTTTGCCCGTATATATAAAGAAATCATCCCATGGCAAATCTTGCATAGAGGCAAGATTAGTTCTTATAAGATAGATATTTATCCATAAATCTCAATGAATGGTTGGTGGACTATGTATTATATCTCAGCTTTATCTTATGGTAATTTACTTACTTCTCTTCTTGTGTGTAAACGAGACGTTGGATGAGCACATTCTTCGCAGTTAAACTTGGAAGTCTAACCATAAGTACTTGCCGTTGTCGGTTTCGAATTATGATGCTCACACACGAGAAGTGATGCATGAACCGAAGTGCAAAAATTGTGGTTGGAAAATTGACTAAATTGTTCAAAGATAAGACTTCCATGAATATTTTAGGGTATGTTTAGATGGTGGCCAAATCCCCTAGTAGTAACTTTTTTATTGATAGCTCACAGTACAAAGTACAAACCCTTTTGGTCATGATCAAAAGTTTTTTCAAAAAAAATTGGCATGCAAATGTCTCTTAGACAGCTATAGTTTGTTTTCTTGCGAACACGACCAATGGAAAGCTTTATCATGAGTACATCTTATTTGGAATGGGCGGCAAGAGCTATTCTCATTCTATTAGGAGAAAACTGAATCAATGTTTTCGCTAGCAAAAGTATTTGCCCTTGGCCTTGGTCGCATCGCACTTGCGCCGTTGTAGCTTGGCCTTGCCGACATCCAAATCATCTTGTTCTTTCTCTTCGTGTCACCCACCGCAGGTACTACACGACAAAACTGAAACAAAATTGAGTTTCGAATTAAGCAGGCATGCGCACGGATTAGACGCATCAGTGCGACGATGAAGCGAGGTGGGTAGCCATCGGTCACTAGCGTGTCCCTCTCGGTGCCCGGCCCCTGCCTTTGTCCAGCGTCCACTCCGTAGTCCGTACGTCGTACGTTAGTAAATACCCTGCGCCGAGGTCGAGGAAAAAGGTACCATGGCCGGCCCGGTAGTGGCAAGTCTCCCTCGTCCTCTTGCCCTCCATTCTAAGCTTACAAAACCACAGCAAACTGAAAATCGCTAGTACTGGTAGGAAATACAACATGTAAAAAAGCACTGTGTACACGAGACATAGATACAGTGGCTAGGGTAGCAGGCGTCGCATCACATCACTCATGCACAGCCGTATGCACAGGCAGACAAATACTACAGCTAGATACACAGTGCTCAACGGCTCAACCTGCCTAGTCGCTGCTACATAGATACACAGCACATGCAAGTATGTATAGCGTACACGCATACACGCCTGGTGCGTACCTATACGAATTACGTACGCGCTTGGCCGGGCACACGTCATCGCGCAGCTCGCCACCCCACCCAGAGCCACGTAGGAGCCACAGGCTATAGCACAGCAAGCAGAGCTAGTAGGCCCTAGCTGTGGCCTCTGCGTCGCGCCTGGTCGTCGCTGGCATGGCTTGTGACTGACCTTGCGAGTTGGACGGCGTCTTTCTTCCTTCGATCTGGCTTCCTTTCCGGTCCGACGTCTGCTCCGCCTCTGGGCAACTTGTGATCGCCGCTGCTAAATGCTGCCATCTTTAGCAAATCCCACCCGGAAGCATTTGAATCCCCTCTTCTCCGCAGAACGCAGCTGCAGCTATCTATCCAGATTCCAGCCAGCTACGGTGGTTGGTTTGGCGTGCTCTGCTCTGATCGACGCCGGAGTGAATTCTCCGGCTGCCTGCGCCCGGCCTGCGGGCGAAGATACGGGTGGGGTGGGGGGCGGTGGAGGGGAGATCTTCTTCCAGGGTGCGCAGCGCAGGCTCAGCATTGCTATGCTGCTGCCAGCATGCGACGAGACGAGGGTCGAGGGGCCGGCCGGGTTTCTCGATCGGCGGCTTGCCATTATTGAGGTGGCTCCAAGCTAGCCCGCGGACTGGAGGAGCTCTCTCTCTCAGCCGAAAATGGCTACGTGCCTCGTAGAGTATTCATTGTATTCGCGATGGACGTGCACAGACAAAATATAGCCGGGTCATAGTATATGGTTCGTCGGTGCAGGCTATAATGCATGTCGATTCTAGTTTAGGGACCCCCTAGCTATTTCATTGTGCATGCATCTTTCATTCATAATTTCAGATGCTAAGAAAAATAGACGGGGCATTCGACCTTGCCACCAAAACGGCAGAGCTCCTCCAGTCCAAAATGGAGCCCGACCTTGGTAAAATTGACGAACTAGGGTTACACGTATAACTAATAGACAACCGAAACAAAGAGAGTAGCTATTATGGGCGTAAGAATAAAACTACCCAATGAATTAAAAGGGAAAATAATCTGACAATGTTAGCACAAAATAAAAAGGATATGGAGGCTCCGAAAATCCAAAACGGAGCCCGAGCTCCATTTGCCCACGCCCATGCCGCTTCTCATTTCCCCTAGTCCTCTATCTCTCCTCACCCCTTCCCCTTAAGAGCTTCGATGCAATTCCTGGCTCCACTACAACGAAATGTTAAAAAAATCATCTCAAATTCACAAAATATGACATTTTTACTAAGTCGTCATAGAATAAGCGTCACAAATAAACACATTTATCATAGTGATCCTATACCTTGCTCTCTGGCGGCCTAGCCGACTGGAGGGAGGCGGTGGGGGAGAAGGGGCTGGCCTCCTATATATAGTAATGACTGTTGGGTTTGTTTAGGCTTATGTTTGTTTGCCCAACTGGCGTCTGGCATCATGCCATCTCCAAGCTTCTTCTCGTTGTCCACGAGCAGTGCCATAAGGTGGCAAGGAACCTCCTATCATCGCTGTCGATGGAGGATCTCATAGTCCTTTTTAAGCGCTCATCAAGGAGACGGGGAAGAAGGGGAGTTCCTTATTCCTGCTGGTGGGAGGCTGGATTTGCAGTAGGGGAGCAATGAAGGAGCTGGACCTGATTCTTTTTCAATTTTACATCTAGGGTCCTCCGTGCAAAATGTTCAGACCTATTTTTTTTTCTTTTGATCCTTCCTGTAAATGTCATGCCACAGATCTAGATCCCTCTAGGATCGACCTCTATTTACAAAAAAAAAATACAAACATATTAGAGTTGGGCGAATAGACCGCTTGGATATATAATCCTTGCCCTCGATGTTGAAATTCCTATGAAATTGGATCCATAGTGAAGTAATGCACATAAGATCAGTACTCGAAAATAAGTGTCGATGACTTCAAACAAACTTAGTACTAAATTAATACAAAATCACCAGACCAATTTCATGTAGTACACCTAGGTTCACTCCCAATTATATTCGCGAAATGCATCATTGTACAGAGAAAGCGAGACATGGCGAAGAGAGCTTTGTCATGCGTGTTCCCATGCATCCTCCGGTTGGTGACCACACAGTACAGCATCTTCCTGGCTCCCTCTACCTGTAAACATGAGTAGATGCCGCTCACTTGGAACTTGCTAAGCCCTAGTGGCAAGGATCACCTACACTACAGTGATATACGAAGGGAGGGGCCAAAGTCAGGGGGTGAGGTCCCTTCAATAATGCAGGAGGCCCTATACTTGCAACAGCGCTCTCTAGAGATCCCATCATTGTTTTGTCACCATGCATTGGGGACCAACAGTTGCGCTTAGGCGATTTATTAGGCACGAACTAACCCGGAGGAAAATTCGCACCTTCCATCAATCATGCATGTAATTCTTGCATTGCATGATTTGGTATGTGTTGCAAGTTAGTACAATGTCAGTAAAAATAATTCAATATGATCCCAACTACATAATTATCCTACGAAATATATGTCAAGTAAGCTTTGTATAACTATTTTGTTGCTATTAGTTCTTTTTGGAAAGGGTCGGTCGCCTGTGCCAACCACCTCATCCAAACAAGGTAATTGCACCGGAGGTACGTAAACTTGTCGTGTTGATTTACTTTTGCCCACTAAGTCCCGGAATGTCATGGATTATTCCACAAACTTGTTATGGGAGATAGATTTGATCCAAATATCCGAAGGGAAAATCGCACGGACGTGTTTAGTGCTCCAAAATATGTTTCGACAAAATCTAGTCCACTACAGCTCTCAACTTGTTAGATTAAAATGTTCAAGTGACAATTCATGTATCTCTAGTACAAGTACGATGCTATATATACAACATAATTCTATTAAATTTATGTATGATGTCTCTGATCCAATTGTGCAATTTTAGACTTCACGGCCAAACGCAACGGATGGCCCGTCAGACGAAGATCAATCCTCATTGTATCGTATGCAGAGCAATTTCGCTAGTACAATTACCTTCAACCAAAAAAAAGCTTGGGTCCCATTGTTTTTTCAATTTGAAAGGTGTCGATCGCCTATGCCGACCACCCCATCCGAATTAGGCAATTGCATCGGAGGTACATGTACTTGTCATGTTGGTTTACTTTGGTCCATTAAGTTGCGGAATGTAGTGGACTATTCAACAAACTTGTGATGCGGGATAGATTTGGTCCAAATATCTAGGAGGGCTATCACATGGATGAGATTAGCACTCCCAGACATGATTTTGACCAATCAAGTAAAATTACATCTCGGGCAAGGTTTTTTGAGAGATAAACCTCACAAGTTCTGTTACCGTACAATTTTTATATGAAATTTGAATTCAAAAACCGGATTAGAGGATGTAGATGGTAGTGTTTCGCCTGGGCCATGCAGCCAGCCCAAATTCAAAAAGGCTTGGATTTCATTGCCCGAGAAAAGCATTTACCAGAGGGGGCGGTTAGACCGGTTACTGGTCCAGGTGACCAAAACCTTGATCTGTAGTACAATTACCTCCATCCAAAAAGCTTGGATGGCCTTGACACCTGCTCGACCCATCCAATCCCTAGAGAGTACCTGCTTCTTTTGAGCTAAAACTGTTCATCTCCTTCTCTTTCTAGCAGTTGACAGTGAAGAGGGATCCCACTTTTGGTCAGGTGGCCTCTTGATTCGTGCTCCATCCATGGGAGCCACCTTTAAGGATACCATGGAGCCGTAGTAGTAATCTTAAAACCTGCCTCAAAACGTTGTTACAAGGTCACAAAGAGATCATCGGAGCACGCTCATCCGGGCCGGAACACCCTTTTCTTTTCCCCACAGCGTTTACTGCAGTACTAGGGCTGCCATGACACGACGCCACGGGCGCATGCACTTGCATGCAACGGCCACCGTCTCCACTAGAACCCACAGAAACCCTCTCTTACTGTACAAAACCCTTCTGTTGTTAATCGAATTTGATCCATTTTGTTCTTCTAAATTCAACTAATCGCATTGTCCCTTCGTCAGTAACTTCGAAAAAATATGTATAAACTAGTAAACTCGACCGATGGACTTGAACAAAGTTTGTTTCTTTGAAGCTAGTTCTGTGCAGCAGTACATGTGCTTGGAAGCACAGTGGAGGAGCCATATCTGGGGTATGACAGCAGGTATGGCACAGCCATTTCCCAGGTACCGTATCATCTCAAAGGAAATTCCCAGCACAGCCGAGAGCTGACCACCAGTAAATTTCATGGCGCGTTCACTGTGAAGAAAGTGAGAAAAAGGGGATCTGCAAAAATGGCGCGTCTTCTCCACAGCGAGGGAAATTATTTGATCTGAGCCCAGGCCAGACACAGCCTGTTCCCGCGCGCCATTGTTCCATCTCCTCTCCAACAGTGCAGCACTGCGTCCCTGCTCCCACAGGCCACAGCCACTGTGAAGTCAGCTCCACCACCGAGCTCCATCTCCATGCATGTGCGCGTCCTTGTGGTTGTGTTGTGTGGCTGCGGCTCCATGCGCGGCGGTGCTCGCCACTGTTCCAGCAAAGCCCTTTCCTGTGTTTGTTTCGCTGTCTATAAATACGGCCGCCTCGCCTTTCCACCCATCCCTTTTCCTCCCCCGTCTTTTCCTTCTGCTCGCGGCCTCGCGCGTGCCCTAATTTCTCGCTGCCTCCTGTCTCCCCACCTTTCCTCTCCACCCCCACTTCCATATATACACATACACACTCTGAGCACACTCGCTCCCACATAAACACCACCCCTACCTACACTTGACGAACAAGAGAAGGAGGATCTTTCGGTTGAGATCTACTTTCAACTATCCCGGGGTTTCTGTCCCTCTCTTTCTCCGGAATTGCTCCCTTTGATCGAGAGGGGCCAAGAACAGGATGGTGTAGTGGTGCCTCTGTAAGTCTCTTCTTTCCCTGAGCAAGTTCATCGAGTTCTTGAGTTCACCTGTTCATGTTTCCTGGATCCACAACGTCTCTGCAGTAGCTTTTTCGTTTTTTGTCCTGCTAGCTTTGTTTTCTTGGTAGGGATGGCTGTCCATGTAGATGCTGCTTTCATGACAAGGATTGCTGGTCTCTAATGAGTTCTGTTATTTTTACTGTTTGTGATGTAGTAGTGACTGGTCTATGCCCTGTAAGTCTGAATTTCTTCTCCTGCTTTTTGGTGCGGACTGTAGTAGATTGGTAGAAGCTTTGTGTTCTTGATTTCAGAATCTCCTCCTATCTTCACTAGCACTAATGCACTGATAGATAGCCTAGGAAATCTTTTTCTTCACCTTACTTGCTTCCTCTACCAGCCAGATATGTCGTTTGGTGTAGTGGAGCCTCTGTGAGTCGTTTCTTTCTATGAGCAAGTTCATCGTGTTCTTGATGTTTCCTGGTTGCTCTTTTTGTTTTTTTTGTCTTGGTAGGGATGGCTGCTGTAGACGCTGCTCTCCTGACACGGATTGCTGGTCTAATAAGTTCTGTTTTGCTTACTGTTTGTGATGTAGTGACTGGGCTACACTCTGAGTTTCTTCTCCTATTTTGTTTACTGTTTGTGATGTAGGAGCTTTGCGTGCTTGATTTTCAAAATCTTCTTGGATCTTCACTAGCATTAATGCACTGATAGCCTAGTGAATCTTCTTCTTCATCTTGCTTGCTCCTTCTACCAGCCAGATATGTACTCCCCCAAATTGAAGCATGCCACTGTTTGGAGTGCTTCTGAGGCTGCGCAGTGTTTCCTTCTTTTCTTGGTAAGAGAATTAAAATCAGCCAGCTTCTTTGGCAGGAGAGGTTTTCCGCTAATTTGGTCTCCATCATTTGCTCTTTGATTGCTTCATGATTGTATTTCCTTGTTTATCCCTCCATACCCTATGGAATATCCAGACAGATATGATAAACAAACCCAAACAGGGGATGCAGAATGATGGGTAACTGAGAACCTAATCTATGCGTTTTACCTGAATGATGATAATCCACCAAGCAGCACCACAAATCCAAGTTTCATCATACATGCCCCTCTTTGAATTTGTCAGTAGAACTATCAATGTGGCTGGAACACCACATCGATTTATTAGGCTTGAATGTTTGTCTTTCCTTCCGCTCGTGTTTGTGTGCCTGAGAACAATCTTCATAGAATCTTTGATAAATATATCGCTTGCGCTTGTGTGCCTGCATATCTTGCTGATTTTTACTGTATTGTTATCTTCTGTTGGAAATCAGTGCCCCAACAATTCCACACGTAAATTCCATGTCATTGTCTGATTAGCCCTAACCTGACGCCTTTTAACGCGTAATCAGCAATCATCGTGTGGGGTTGCAAGATGGTCCCGGTATCATCACATAAATTTGGATTTGGATTCGCTTCCCTCCCTTCCTTGCACATTCTCTCATTTTGTTGTTTTCCTGGGGGTATTAGGTAGGCATTTTGCTAGATTAATGTAGGGGGTGTCCTTGATCATCAGCCAAATTAAATGCTAGATTGTGACATTTCTCTACATACTCGGCTGTAGTTAAAAAGTTGGTTCTTTGTCAATTCCATCATACCACTGGTTTATGGTAAAATAAACTTTGCCCCCCTTGCTACAATTAGTAATTTAACAGTTAGTACTTGATGATCTTGATGTTTATCCTGCCACTTTAGTAATTGTGCACTGTCAAAAGAATAATCTTGCACAATTTTTGGGTGCCAAGTAGCTGTGAGCATGCATTGGCTACCTACGTATGGAGGCAGTTCCAGTACTTGTACTGGTAGCAGTAGACTTCACAAGTGAGAGTAGTGCATCGCTGGGCTGAGACCTATTAATGCTGCAATGAATAAAGCATCTAACCGCCAGCCATCTCTCTCTCTCGGGTTACTTTTTTCGTTTCGTCCCTCTGAAGATTATCACTGCAGCTGCAATGCAATGAATAAAGCGTGCATCCCCACTGCTCAGTAGCACTGTTCAGCTTGTGCAAGCAGCAGCTGCAGCACCCGCTCTTGTTCTTTCACTGAAAATACAGTTGCGCCTCTGTCAGATCAGATCATCCCAAGTCAGAAGCAATGCTTGTAATTTCCGGATTTGATCGTCTTTGTGTGTGCACAATTCATGATTGACTTTGTTTGCATTGGAATGAGCTAATTAAAATTTTGTTCTTTTCCTGTCCGTTGGATGGATGGATATGGATGGATGCAGAGTGCATTATGAGGAGTGAGGAATCGGTGGGATGGGCGATGGCCTGCGTTGCCTCAGATGGAGTCGTCGTCGTCGTCGATGAAGGAGCGGCAGAGGTGGCGGCCTGAGGAAGACGCCGTCCTCCGCTCGTACGTCCGGCAGTATGGCCCCCGGGAGTGGAACCTGGTGGCGCAGCGGATGAACGTGCCCCTCGACCGCGACGCCAAGTCCTGCCTCGAGCGCTGGAAGAACTACCTCCGCCCCGGGATCAAGAAGGGCTCCCTCACCGACGACGAGCAGCGCCTCGTCATCCGTCTCCAGGCCAAGCACGGCAACAAGTGGAAGAAGATCGCCGCCGAGGTCCCCGGGCGCACGGCGAAGCGGCTGGGGAAGTGGTGGGAGGTGTTCAAGGAGAAGCAGCAGCGGGAGATCAGGGACAGCCGGAGGCCGCCGCCGGAGCCCAGCCCCGACGAGAGGGGAAGGTACGAGTGGCTGCTCGAGAACTTCGCTGAGAAGCTCGTCAAGGAGAGGCAGCAGCTGGTTGGAGTGGGAGTGGGCGGAGACCACCTCATGGCCGCGCCCATGCTGCCGCCCTGGATGTCGTCCGCTAACGGTGGCGCGGCTGTCGCTCCGGCGCCACCACCGCCTTCGCCGTCCGTGACGCTCAGCCTCGCCTCCGCGGTCGCCGCGCCACCGGCCGCTGCCGCGCCGTGGATGCAGCAGCAGCAGATGGCGGAGGACGGCGGTGCCGCGTTCGGGTACGGAAGGCCGCCGCCGGGCATGATGGCGGAAGCTCCTCCTCAGGCGGCTGCGCTTGCGGAGCTGGCCGAGTGCTGCCGGGAGCTGGACGAGGGGCAGCGCGCGTGGGCGGCGCACCGGAAGGAGGCGGCGTGGCGGCTGAAGCGCGTGGAGCTGCAGCTGGAGTCGGAGCGAGCGTGCCGGCGCCGGGAGGCAGCGGAGGAATTCGAGGCCAAGATGCGCGCGCTGTGGGAGGAGCAGGCGGCCGCCGCGGAGCGCCTGGAGGCGGAGTACCGGGACAAGGTGGCCGGGCTCCGGCGCGACGCCGAGCTCAAGGAGCAGAAGATGGCCGAGCAGTGGGCCGCCAAGCACGCGCGCCTCACCAAGTTCCTCGAGCAGGTCGGCTCCTCGTGCCGCCGCTGGTCGCCCGGCGACATGAACGGCCGGTGACTGCCCCGCCGCAGCATCTAAAACCTCGAGACGACGCACTTGTTTTAGTTTTTCTCTCTTTTATTACAACTGTTGGAAGCTTCACTTCTTTCTCACTCTAGTCTAGCTGATCAGAAATGTAATGCTGTTGCTACTGCCATAATTTCACTTCTTTTCGGCAAGTCTTAGATCATGCCAATTGCTCATCGTTTCTTAGCAATAAATAAGCATTTGGAAAATAAGATATTTCCAAATCAAAATTGTTCAATCGTGGTCATCAGCATGAAACTTCTACAAAATTCTCTATTTGATTTCAGTTGATGTGCAGGACCGTTTGATGCAAGAAATATGGAGCCATACTTGTGGCATAAGGATCCAACTACGTGTCGATTTTAGTTGATGTACTGAGCAAATGCAAAAGGACAGTTTGATGTAAGAAATATGGAGCCATACTTATGGCATCAAGGATTCAATTACGTGTCGATTTCAGTTGATGTAGTGAGCAAATGCAGAAGGACCGTTTGATGTAAGAAATATGGAGTCATACTTTGGCATCAAGGATTCAACTACGTGTATGTCTGTGTCAAGGATAAAGAGGTGAATTTCACATAAAAGCTCACTAGTATGAATATCTATTAACTGATTCATCAATTCAACAAAGCTCTATTTAACAAAGATAACAACAAACTCGAGAACACTGCAGTCTGGACACTGGAGGACACGAGAAAGCTGTTAATTGTTTGATGAACTAATCAAAGTCGGCCAAGGCTGGCCTAACTAATCCTGGCCGTAGCAAGTCATTTCAGTTCATCTTCCTACATACACTTCCATAGTATATATACAGAGTATCATGTAATCAGCAAAAGAAAGCTACATGCACCCGGAGAACTAGCTATAGATCAGTGAACTAGCTTGAGCTGTTGGCTGATTGCTCCCCCGAAAACATACTTCCACTGGACATGGCCGCCGATCCAGACTGAGCAGGAGCCACGCCGCGGCTCCTCTGGATCTGCCTGAGCCTGAATATGTCTCGCGGCATCGCTCGGCTCTGCGCTGCCGCTGCTGCGTCTTCTTCCTCTTGCCCTGCATTCATACAGTAAATTACGGACCCAATACCATTCATGTTGATTATACCGTCTGTAAATAAACCACAAAGCAAACTTCAACTTGAATAGGTCCTAATAAAAAAGGTTGGAGAGGGTAGGGACAGTACTTTCAATGGCCTTCCTTTTCGTGGGTTGCCCATCTCTTGGAGGTCTTTGAACTGATCCATTTTGGTTGCGGGGACCCGAGAGGTCACCAGTGGCGGCGCCAGGAACCTGACCAGAAGGTTTGCCACCATCATGTCCCGTGGGCAATGTGCTTTGCAGTAGCACGCTAAGCACAATGTCTATATCTGGTGATGGACCTGTCAAGAGAAAAATATAAATTCAGCTCAGCAATATTTTGGTAGATCAAATTCATGAGTACAAAATGTTATGGGGTATTCAAGAGTATAAAATAAAACATGTTCTGATTTAGCATGGATCGGTTCAAATGCTCTAACTATGATAGCATCCAGCAAACAATAGAGGCTATGCGACAGATGACAATGAGTACTCGTACAGTCGTATAGCCATACCTTCAATAGCAGGCAAATTCGTGATGAAAGACATAATTGGTGGAGAAAGCATTTTGAATATATCATCAACCTCCTTTGTGTACCCACTGGATGTGGCTGCAATCACTGGTCCTGATAAATTAACAACGCTGCCTCATGAGTGAGATAGATCGGCAAATGCAACTGAATAATTGGTGCAGTAAAAACTGGAATAACTGTGAATTCAATTCTTTCTCATCAAGTATTAATGCACTCCATTTTCTATGAAAAAGATAATTATGAATACAAATACCTTTTATCTGTCTAGGATCATAAATAATCATTCGAGAAGTCTCGGGACGAACAACTCTTGCAGACTGTGATAATAACTTTGTATTGCCACCAACCCCAACATTACCTTTATCTGAGCCAAAAATCATAGGCATAGTCAGCAAACACTTTCAGTACCATTGTTGCCAAAAAAAATTAACAGATAGCAGATTACCTAAGGTAGCGCCACCACCACTAGTTAGCATAACTGACTTGTCACTCTTCTTAGACATGTTCTTTGCAAGCCACTGCAATATCATCATGAAGAAAGAATTACAAGTGAGATTTGTCAACGGAAACCAAATATGGACTCTGAAGTCTCACAAAAATTTAGTCTGCGTCAGAAACATAAAGTATGGTGAAGAATGCATTCTTTGGCCAAGCAAGCAAGAGAGAAATCGAGGGCTATATCCATTTTAGGAAGAATATCAGTACTGAATGATGTAGTCCAACTTTTTATTTATGGGTATGCTTGAAAAGCATGTCCTGCAATACATCTTTTCTGCGGATTTGATGAATCAATTAATATAAAGTCCATAGTTCATTCATCAAGGTTTCATTCAGTGAATAGGTAAATCAAGAAGGCATGGCAGGCTTATATAAAATGATTAAGGCAACTTTGTTTTTAAATAACTGTATCTTGCAATGACAGTTATGCAAGGTCCATGTACCTCCTGTCTTGACAGATAATCCAATTCTTTTAATGAGCATGGCCAAAGATCCATATAATTATATCGAGAAACAACGTCATATAGTGTGTTCTCTAAGGACGATGAAGCATCTCCTGACGTCCCAGATAGAGCCTCTTTCCTTCTTTGTTCCACCTGAGAACAAAATTTCTGTAAGTACAAATCCATAAAATGAGTGTAGGTTCTCCCCAAGAAAAAAGCCAGAAACTGTTAAGCTCATAATCTTGATTTGTATCTGCATTAGTTATTTCATTTTGCATTTAGCTAGTTGCAAGTAGTATGGCTCGCAAGAGTATCCGAGCATGTGCGCATGGTGTGATGCTGGAGGTGGCCATGTGATGCGGCAAAGACGGCGAGATGCCGATGGTGGAGTGAAGCTACCGTACATGTGCTGAAGACAGCGAGCTACATACAAACCAGCCGAATGATTCGGTAGTCTAGCTAGTTTCAGTTAGCTGCATGTGTGGCCGGCTGATCCTGGAGCGATTCTAGGAGAAGACCGGGTTAGTTAGTGGTTTAGTGCATGGCAGTTAGTACCATGTGTGGCGTGAGTACATGGGTTAGTGGGTGAGCACTGTAATCAGCATGTTTCGCATCAGAGAAAGGTAAAGGAAAAACTTGGTTCTGTGAAGCAGCCGAGGCCAAACTCTGTCTTCTGTGTTGCTGTGAGAAATAGCAGAGATTCAGAGTTGCGTGAGGCAACTCCTACAGAAACATAGAGAAATGAAAACAGCTATTATACATGCATACTTTTGCAGCAACTGACCATACAGTGAATTGGGCAGGTAGGGAAAAAGAGTTCTTGAGATTTTCCAAAGTTTGCTTGTGTTTCCAAAATTGACAGAACCATACCAAGATACAGGCCTCCTATGGTTTCGAGTTTTTGCAAAGTTTGCATGTGTTTCCACTTTCCAAAATTGACAGAACTATACCATGGTTTACCGCTTCCTACCATACCTGCCAGGACTTCTAATAATTGCTGTACATGCATGATATTGCCTTATTCCTTTATATGGAAGTTTTTTAGAACAAGTGCTGTAAGGTTTCAGTAGGTGGCAATTCCAAAGTCCAAACCACAAGTCTTGAGCAGGTCAGACATAAGACCTCAAAGAATGTAACTGCAATAGGTATCTTCTACTATGCATGTGATGTAAATCAACCCATTGGCATTACTACCAGTACCATGGAGAACCTGGACAGCAGAGCTGAAGGCGAGGGAACACTATCTCTCTCTTTTTGGCGTGGAAGGACTAAACGGGAGGGATTTCGAACAAAAGAGGAGACCATAGACTGGGATTGATATAACTTTTAGGGGGAGAGACTAGGACTAATTCATTAATGCTGAAATGCAATATAAGAACCTCTTGCAACTTACAATGAACAACCTAACAAATTATATCTAGTCAAATATAAACCATCTAAAGATTAGATGCACTGTTATTCAAACTACTAATCTCTAAGTCTAACTAATTAATAACTCATAGATACCAAGTAATCCAACCAATACAAAAAAATACAAGAAATCCAAGTGATACACTATTGTGGATACTGTTCACGGCTTCATGCTATACTGCCCACATGAAGAGAACTACTCCTAATGGGCTGAACATGACAATGCAATGGTAACATCGATCTGCACTTTGCTTAGATTTTTCATACCTTTAACATGCTTGACAAGTCCCCATAAATCTGCTCAAACTGAGCAAACCGTTTCCATACCTACAGAAGAATAACAGAATATGTTCAGACAACTAACAGAAAAACATATGAATCTATTATCTATTTGCATGTTGCACTTCTATAACAAATATCCAACAATATGAGCACACGAGGCTATGCGGTACACCACAAAAAAAGGTGGAAACGCTCCATATTATTGCTATTGCTGCTGCTGACACGGCATTAATGCCATGTAAGATTATTCTAAAAAATGTACAGTAATGCTGAAAGGGCACCTTCTCATAATATATATAGAAGAGCATATGCACCCCAGATCAAAAGTGCATTTCCGAGTAACTTGCGATCAAATAAAACAAACTATTTACCTCTACGGATTCCTCAGGAGGCAGTAAGCTCAGAGCTCGCTCAAACAAAGCACGCACATTTCTATCGTCGTTTAAGCGACACAGGAAGTCGGCATATCTGAATCATAGCAACAGTTTCAATAGTAAAACAATTTGGCTTGTATTTAACGTGACAGTAAAATGAACCCTTTTCAACCGCCAATATATGAAGACAAAATAAGTAGCATAAAGTAACTAGTGGACAGACATTTGGTATATGCTCGTGGACAAAAATTCAATAATTTTAAGGTTTAGCGAGCCTGAAATGGATACTTACTCAAGGACATATCCTGGCTCTTGCATAAATTTCTTTAAACCAGCTTCAAAAACACTTTGAGCCACCTACAAGGGAATGTTATTTAGCAGATACTACATGATAAGTGAGTCACTGCAAACTGGAAGAACAGCTATTGAAGTTTCATTATTGTGATGGCAGTTTGAAGTATGCAAGGTACCACTTGCACCTTTATGGCCAACTTATACTCCAGGCTATTTGCAGGCATGGATACATATAATTTTAGGGGAATTCCAGTAAAAACTAGGGTGCCGGTGCATCGTCACAAGCATACAGCCACACCACCGTTCTAAGCAGGTCTAAGTATCCACTTCAAACCTCTTATAGTCTTTACCAAATTTGTGTTGTTTTTGATGGTTGGTTATGTATACTTCATAGCACACAAAAAGAAAGGTATGACAGCCTACTTGATGCTCTCTACATGAGCCAAACAACTAACTGAGATGGCCAGACTCCAAAAGGACGTTCCTCTAAGTACCATGACAGAATGAATGTAAAAGCATTGTACCAGCTAGGATGACAGTACACAGTTCCAACGGTGAAAACTAACTGTGTATGGTAAAGGAAAAAATGTATGCACACATGTCATCATGTTAACAACCTTCGCATCTTTGTCGAGGCAAAATGACATTGTAGCATAAGCAACATACACATGATAAGTGCAGCTTGGCAACTTCCGAGCTTCCAAAAAGTACTTGCGAGCTGCTTCAATGCCTTCAGTTCTCCTCAGAAACCGAATAAACTGCAGTACAAAAAACGGGATGCTAAAGATACCAGACAGTTTAGCCATAACCATGAGCACATTTAAAGTAGTAACAAACTTGAACATGTGCAAGTGATGTCATGCTTGCATTTTCAGCTACAAGAGACTCGTATATGGTCTTAGCAAGCTGCAACAGAAAGTGCGTGTCAGAAAAATAATGATCTTAAGAGTATTTGTAGCAGTATGTGAGTGCTAAGCTACACATTGTAGAAATAATATAAAAGGAAGCAAATGGACCTGAATTGCCCCAATAGACTCTTCCAGTTCAGCAAAGGCATATTTTAGTACTTCAGAACCTATGAAAAGTAATAGACAAAATAATTTCAGGACTTGAAAAAAACAGGAAAATGAATAAATTCTACAATATATTCAGTTAAAACAGCCATCTAAGGAAACTACGATTCCAGTCTAGTACTCAGAGCAAACATGCAACTGGATTAGAGTTAAGAATGCCTTATCAGCATACCTGCATGCTTAGCATGATTGAAATTTGAACTGGAGAATTGTTATGTTAACAAGATAATTAGCAAATAAAAACACAGAAACAGTGGTACATTACTGTGGATACAACAGAATCATTCCTTTTGTGTGTCTGGATGGTGAATCAATGTTCACTCTACATAACATACAAATTCTTAAAGCCTGTTGCATTAAGTTGGAATTTACTGGTTATACCAGTTTTTTTAAGGAATACGGTAGGGGAAGGCCCTACAATGTTTTTTTAATAATAGGAACTGTCTGAGACTTGAACTTGGGTGGCTGGGTTGTACATCCTAACCATCAGTGGCAGACCTTGAACGAAATCTACGGGGGGGGGGGGGGGGGGGGGGGGATTACCATATGTCGGCAAAATATATGAGTGTTTAATCATATATAACTCTAATAAATTAAAATTTCTTGCATCTGGAGAAATTTGGACTAAACCTTTTTGAGACACTTTTTTTTGTCTATGCATGGGCACATAGAATATGGGGATGTACATGCAAATATCTTTTTCTAAATTTTTTGACTTTTTCTAAATTAAGTACTAACTTTTTTGGACAATAGTTTCCCCTTAACAATTCACAATGATCCATATAGAAACATTTAACTTTGTAGACAAAATATTATTTAGTAAAAATTCTGAGATCTAAATTAAACATTTCGCCAACTAATGCAAGAACCAAAACTATTAAATCAGTGGGACTTCATGCGAGGAGGTAGGAAATGAGATATACAAGAAAATAATAAAATAAAGATAGGAGAGAGTAGGATAGAAAGAGATGGTGAAAGAAAGGATGCTAGAGGTCACGGATCACAGGCGTAGGTGAAGCAGTGAAGGAAGGATAATGCGCCCAGTTTGGACCAATGTACAAACAGATTTAAACCAGCAATCCAGCATTCCCTTTACAAAAATCAATGGGTAAACAAATTTTCATTTTGCTGGGGGGGGGGGGGGGGGGGGGGGGGGGGGGCCACGGCCCAGTTTGGCCCCCGAGAAGATCCGCCAGTGCTAACCATGTGAGCTAGGTTCACTTCTTACTGGTTATACCAGTTGCAGAATACAACTGGAATTACCATATGTCGGCAAAATATATGAGTGTTTAATCATATATAACTCTAATAAATTAAAATTTCTTGCATCTGGAGAAATTTGGACTAAACCTTTTTGAGACACATTTTTTTGTCTATGCATGGGCACATAGAATATGGGGATGTACATGCGAATATCTTTTTCTAATTTTTTTGACTTTTTCTAAATTAAGTACTAACTTTTTTGGACAATAGTTTCCCCTTAACAATTCACAATGATCCATATAGAAACATTTAACTTTGTAGACAAAATATTATTTAGTAAAAATTCTGAGATCTAAATTAAACATTTCGCCAACTAATGCAAGAACCAAAACTATTAAATCAGTGGGACTTCATGCGAGGAGGTAGGAAATGAGATATACAAGAAAATAATAAAATAAAGATAGGAGAGAGTAGGATAGAAAGAGATGGTGAAAGAAAGGATGCTAGAGGTCACGGATCACAGGCGTAGGTGAAGCAGTGAAGGAAGGATAATGCGCCCAGTTTGGACCAATGTACAAACAGATTTAAACCAGCAATCCAGCATTCCCTTTACAAAAATCAATGGGTAAACAAATTTTCATTTTGCTGGGGGGGGGGGGGGGGGGGGGCCACGGCCCAGTTTGGCCCCCGAGAAGATCCGCCAGTGCTAACCATGTGAGCTAGGTTCACTTCTTACTGGTTATACCAGTTGCAGAATACAACTGGAATTACCATATGTCGGCAAAATATATGAGTGTTTAATCATATATAACTCTAATAAATTAAAATTTCTTGCATCTGGAGAAATTTGGACTAAACCTTTTTGAGACACATTTTTTTGTCTATGCATGGGCACATAGAATATGGGGACGTACATGCGAATATCTTTTTCTAATTTTTTTGACTTTTTCTAAATTAAGTACTAACTTTTTTGGACAATAGTTTCCCCTTAACAATTCACAATGATCCATATAGAAACATTTAACTTTGTAGACAAAATATTATTTAGTAAAAATTCTGAGATCTAAATTAAACATTTCGCCAACTAATGCAAGAACCAAAACTATTAAATCAGTGGGACTTCATGCGAGGAGGTAGGAAATGAGATATACAAGAAAATAATAAAATAAAGATAGGAGAGAGTAGGATAGAAAGAGATGGTGAAAGAAAGGATGCTAGAGGTCACGGATCACAGGCGTAGGTGAAGCAGTGAAGGAAGGATAATGCGCCCAGTTTGGACCAATGTACAGACAGATTTAAACCAGCAATCCAGCATTTCCTTTACAAAAATCAATGGGTAAACAAATTTTCATTTTGCTGGGGGGGGGGGGGGGGGGGGGGGGGCACGGCCTAGTTTGGCCCCCGAGAAGATCCGCCAGTGCTAACCATGTGAGCTAGGTTCACTTCTTACTGGTTATACCAGTTGCAGAATACAACCGAGTAACCAGGACAAGCTTAAAAATCCAAATTGATCAAATTCTTGCTGAACTATTAACAAAGTTAAGAGTTGGCGGTTATGTCAGCCACAAGAGATAACCCAGTAACTAGGAGCAGCAGCTACAATCCATATTTAACAACGTGTCAGGAATGGATTAATAAGCCTATAATTAAAAACACTCATTATCTACCAAAGTGGATTCACCACTGCACTCACACGTGCAGCCATGCACTCACCGGCGTGCATCAAACTACAAGGATCAGCCAGTTGGTATCCTCAAAGGTAAGCGATCCTAACGAATACATTAATAGAAATCAGTAAAGGATTGCATTGACCAAGGGCTAAGGTGGTGAGATAGTATTCTCGATGGCTGGGAGTCCCTTGAACCTCCAGTTTCTTTTCCTGGGGGTATTTCCACACTCCTGAGAGCATGCACACGATCTTCCGGTAAAGCAGATTATAAGACAATAGCTTCCAAAAAGATGCACTGACTACAGAGGTGGACAACATAATTGAACTGATGAAGAGAACTTAGCAGAATATTCAATTACCAGGGAGTGCTTTTACAGCACGCTGAAATATTTTGATTGCAGCATCTGTAGAACCGTTCTTTGCATGCCACGTAGCATAATCATACCATAGATCAGGATGATGGTATAGATACATTAGACACTGAAAATAAGAACAGGTGGATACACGTTAATGCCTTCCCATTGCAACATCCCAAGTCAGTGATGCACTTCAAATGCGACCATATTCACTACATAGGAACATTGATCTTGACTGTTTAAGAAGATTGGGCGGAGTCCCTTCTATTTATAAGGATATCTGTGACAAGCAATCAACATAGTCCACAAAAACAGAATATTTCGCATGCATATTCGTTGTCGAGGGTTGCTCCTTTATAGGTATGTGAACTCTTATTTCCAATATCTTGGGTAAGAGAGGTCAGAAACTGCAACCATAACAGAAAAACTATGCAAACAATACATAAGAATTTCTAACTAGAATATTATGCAAAACATCACTATTTCACTAGACTCAAACATCACTGTGCATCCAAATGTACAGACAGAAGTTGGCTTACTTGCTCATAAGTAAATGTAATACGCCTATTAGCAGCTGTAGCATCAATTCTTTGAGGGTTCCCCCTACAGTAATCATAATACTCAGCGTTAGCACAAATGTAGGGAGTAACCTCGGAAAGAAGTGAGAGTGGCAGAAGGTTAGAAAGATATCAAGTTAGAACCAAAGCATACTTGATAACCTGCCCCAACTGAATCTAATGAAGGAAATAAAGAGCTCAAAGATAAGTTGCAGATAGAATTTTGAGATGACAAGCATATGTGTTGACTGGGGCAGAGAAGAAAAATGATAAACTAAGATTACCTGCTATATATCAACATTCGACAACAAGGAAATAAAACGTCCCATAAAATTAGACCAAACAAAAATCTTCTACTGGAACTTTAATCATGCTTACACTTAGCATATTTGACAGAGATGCTTACTCACTTCTCAAATGTCAGAAGTCTTTTCCATGCCATACACTGTTGCTCTTCCTGTGAAACAGATAAATGAGTTACCTGTCAGTTCAATACTGGTCATGCATCTACCTATCTACCAGAATACATAAAAAAAAATCAAATGCCAGAGATTGTGAGACAACTATTATAAAATGTGTATGAAGATTGACCAGTAAACCAAACAAGATGACAGAACAAAGCTGATAGGGAAAGATAAGAACATTAATTTTAAGTCTCAAAGCATATGGATGAGAAGTTTAATTCTGCTCACCTCAAACTAATACAATGAGCAACTTATTCAAACAAAGCAGATACTCCCTTGTTCCCAAATAATCGAAGTTCTAGTTTTGTCCTAAGTCAAACTTCTCTAAGTTTGACCGGTCGGTTGTAAAAACAAAATTGTCAGCATTTAAATTGTCCGATCTATATAGTATGAAAATATATTTGTATAATGAACCTAATAAAACCAAATTGGTGTTTTAGACATTGATATATTTTTCTACAAACTTTGTCAAACTGAAAGTAGTTTGACTTAGGACAAAACTAGAACTTCAATATTTGGAATGGCAGGGGTATCTTTTAGAATACTGATTCCATTTCATACATCGACGGTGTTTTGGAAAAGGTGCACTCAGAATTCTATATCTTTGACAACTAAATATGAAGGTGGAATTGGTATCACTAGGTTTGTCATTAAACATATTTTGTTTTAGAAATTTTAATAAATATTCACACAAAAATTAACAGTTAAAGTTGTACACTAGAGGGGGTGTTGGAACATCAGGTAAGTCAGTTCGCTAATGAAGTGAGAAAACCCCGTTATCAGGCTTTTCAAGAACACTCAAATTGGTATGTTTGCAATCAGAAGTGACACAGTTTTGTTTTACCCTACTGTTTTCCCAACAAATATCAACAATGGAAATGAGAAAATGGATAGAGAACTTTGATGACAAATATAATTATTTGAATTTTTAAACATGGTATAGAAATTTATGCCTCTTATAAAGCAAAACCCCACTAACATGCATTTTTTGATTGTCTCCCAACATGCAAGCAATCCACAATTCCACATCACCTACTATTTTAGCCAATCAATTGTCCATGTCATCCCACTAAAATTTATAATGATTGTTATCTTTACATGCAACATATCCACCTTATCTATTGTTTTAAGCGATACAATTGTCCACTTCACAATTTTTTATTGTCAAATAGACAACTTTACATTTCAACTATTGTGACTAAATTTACCCTCTCAACTATTGTGACTAAATGATACTGTCATATTTCTGTAGGTTACTTCACATTTCATGTGTCTTATTAAAGATCTTAAGGGAATTCCCGCTGCAACGCGTGGGGTATTGTTCTAGTAGTTATGAACAAAACATAACCATTTTGTGAAGCATCTATAGACTGCCACACCTAGTGTATATTAACATTAGGATCTGATCAACAGTTTACCTTGTAGGAGCCTGTAGGGGGAATGGCCAGCATGCTCCAATCAATATCATCAATGTACTTCTTACGCTCTCTATATACAGCCCTAGCACTGTTAAACTTTGGTTGATACTCAGATAGCAAACCTTTTGCCTGGAAAATGGATAGACGACAATAAGTCCATATAAAATACACAAGACAGGTTTGCATTGTCTTGAGGTATAATAAAATATAAAATAGCAAAAGTATATAAATGGTGGAGCCCAGTAAACACTACTGACACACCAGAATGAACTGAAACTACCAAGTTTCACACTACAAATGGAGAACTACAGACCAGTCTTTTTGCCTGTTGAATGATTGAAGTTATATGCTAGCTTCTTAAAAAATGACCAAGGATCAAAGTGTAAACGCAATTACCAAGGTGCGACTAACGGAATTTTCAAAATTATCGTAATCCTTCCATAGCTGCTCGACATGACTAGTTGGAACCAAAATTGCCTTCTGGTATACTTTTCTTATAGTAGTCATGCGATGTGACTCTTCCTGGGGCGTCACAACCTGAGGAGTTTCAAACAAGGAACTGCAAATAATTCAAACACAAATAAAAGAACACAATGTTTGAACAGAAAAAATATAGAAATACAAACCGGCATTGACTTCAAGAATGCAATGTACTCCATCCAAACAGGGCCAGATGCAACATCATTGCCTGGCAGAATTAAGCTTCTTAGTCAAAAAAAATCCACTGCACAAGTGGCATAATACATGGTACTGCTTACTATCTGACGTCAACGCTTATTATAAGTATTTGGTACTTACCAACATAGTTCAGCATGAAATCAAAAGCCTTTTTTGTCTCTTCCAGACCATCGGAGCCCCTTTTGCTGTTTACTCTTTTAATAAAGTTGATGTAACAACGCCTGCAAGTTATGCCCAAAACGATAGGGTATTGTCAAACTGCAGTTGCTGGCAAACTGGAAATTTTATTTTGAAGAGAATATGACAGTTTATAACAAAGACCCACACAAGAAGCAGACTCAATGACAATGAGGTGCTCACAATAAATGATCAGACAAACAGGGCATTGGTGACAAGATCAGGTAAAATGAAAGAAAACTGACGCATCCCGAGCAAGAATGGAGAAACATGTTGGTAGAAATAGTGACTCTAGTAGTTTGCAAAATGACAGTGAAGGAATTTCCCAGAACACAAACTAGGGCATGTGGCCATAGATCATCATAAAGTGTGGAATCCCCTCACCAGAGATTAATGTGAGGGCAGGTGAGCAAGCATCTGCTGAATATCTGCTTGGCAGTTTCCTCGTCGTTCGCGGCAATGTACGCTTCGACATACTGCTTCCAATACTTAACCTGCATGAAAATTCAAGTCTCAGCCCAGAAGATTGGCAACATGAACCCCCAGAAATTCGGTAGAGCAGCAACGCAAACAACAAGCATTTGGTGGAAACTTCAACTGGGCTCACCGCGGTAGGGAAGGTGGCGAGCAGCTTCTCGTAGATAGGGGCGGCCTCGCCGATGGGGAGCAGCTGCAGGAAAGAACGGGCACGCACAAAGCCTCGGTGAGCCCACTCACCAGCTCAAATCATGTCGAAAGGGGATGGGGGGGGGGGGGGGGGGGGGGGGGGAAGACGGGGAGTAGAGGAAAGAAGGGAAATAAAATGTGTGGTGAGTGAGCTCACCAGGGCCTCGTTCGCGAGGATCTCGGCTGCCTCGACGTTGTAGATGTCCATCGCCGCCACGGCTGCCGAATTCCTGCACGAGAAAACTAGGTTCAGAGACTGGGAACCGAACGAAGCATGGACGGATTGAATTGGTGGAATTGGGGGCGGAGGATATCAGTGACCGGCAAACAGGGGGAAGGGGGCGAGCAAGCATTCGGCGTCCTGGGGGCGGAAACTAGGTGGGCCGGCGACCGGAGACAGATGACCTACCTGCGGGGGTGGACGGTTCCGGCGATGTAGTCGTCAACGAGGACGGGAGTGGGGGCGGCGGAGAGTACCGGGAGGCAGCGCGAGCTCCGCCACCTGCGGGTCGACGAGACGGCGCCAGGATGCGGCGCTCTGCCGGCGGGAGCAGCGAGCAGCGGCGGGTGGCGGCGGCAATTGGGGGCCGAACCGGTACAGGACGCGGCGGCGATGTTCCCGTAAAAACAGGGCGGAAAGAGGGTATTTTCCAGGAGAAGCTCGGGGTAAACCGGAGGTGAATTGATCGGAACGGAAAAAGGTAAAACTCCTCCAAAATCTGCATATACACGTTTTTTTTCAACTAGCACAATACCCGTGCGTTGCTACAGGTACACCAAGTATCTAGCTCATGTTTAAAAAAAATAGATTTTGATATTATTGAATGGAAATGGGTTTTAAATATTTGCTCAACTCAAATTCCATTGTATAAAATTTGGTGGTTTTCATTCTTTCTCCCTTCGAGCAACATTGCCTCGGACCTATCCATTGTCAAATGGCTTTAGCTTTTACCGGAGTATGATATATATCATGTGTTGAATATTTTCAGCATATAGAAATGATAACATCAAGTTCATAAAATAATCATTATCCAAATCCTGCAAGATCTAGTCACACAATGCCTGCTCATGAGATACACAAGTTGTACATGAGTGAGCTGAAAATACAACCAAAGTAGCTCATCAGTGATCAAGTCTTTTGTTTCGAAGAATTGACAACAATGGTACACAGTTTGATATTTATACTGTCCTGCACATTAGCCTCCAGCACACGTCGAATCAGGCAATATTGTTAGAAACAGTCTAGCTAAAAAGTTCAAAGTAGCTTAATTCCATACAAGCAGGTAGCACTTTATACTCTCAGTCAAGGACGAAAGGAATTTGTAACCGAACTGAAAATTAGACCAAGTCTTCAGTCTTGACTGTTCACTGCTCACTGTCCCTCTCCGCTCTCTGCCAAACCAAAACTGAATCCGCATGTTACTCCGGCCTCTGCTCCTTTGGCTCTTTGCTGTTCACCTTCCTCTCCCTGTCTCCAAACCCATCACTCTTCCGAGTCCTCTATGTTCTCTTCCTCACTGTATCCTCGTTCATACTATCCAGGTTCATCCTACACCCCCAATCGCATCGTCGTCCCTTAAATCATGAGATGTGAGCACAACAATCTCTCGAAGCCCAACGTAGACTATCCGTGCACTCTATGGATTGAGCTAACAATACCACTCACGTGCAGCGAGGGTGGATCAAAAGAGCAACAGTGGCACTGAAGAAAATCCCCGATTTGAACCAATATGTGCAGATGACCACTGACAACAGACGTGAAAAGGCTCGAATTCAACGGGTCTAGATTCGCCGGAACCACTCGCTGCGGCTCTGTAACAACCAGTGTTGCCTTGGATGGCGACTGGTAAAAAATATCCGTACGTTGCAACGGTAGATGCACTGTCATGATAATAAATCAGGGAAAAAAAAAAGCCAGAATATATGATGTGTTTTTTACCTCCGTGCGCCACGTCCTAGTTGATTTCATTCTTGTCGTGCATCACATAGAACAATAGGACAATGCGTACACTATTGCCTAAGATCCACCATCACCTTGATGGCCCAGAAGGCGTCAAGGTGTGGCAGCCTCGATGATCAGCTGGACTAAACTGATCTTTAGCACCATCATTCAATTGCAGAGCACTTGATATTCAGATATCATATCAGCTCCACCACACTTGTTGTTACCAATGTGCAACAGGCAAATAGTAGATAATGAAGATCAAATTTGGTTCAGAATCTTATATGGCACCTATGAATAAAGATTAAATTTGTTATATCGAACTCGGTGAGCGCCTGTTGCGAATCGAGGCGAAGATAGATTGGTTCGTTGGGATTCGCTACCTGGCTGGCTATATATCGATCGGGAGGAAAGAGTCAGCTGGCAGCTGCCGCATCCGTTCTGATCTCTCCTCTCGCGTGGCCTGGTGTTCGGAACTGAAACCAACATGGATTAGCGTGGTCTCAGTGCTTGACCTACGAAAAAGGGACAGACGAAACGATCGAACAACGGACGAAACCTCGACTTTGTTGTAGACGACGGTCGCTTCAACTGTACGGAGATCGGCGGCCAACTTTTATGTGCACGGGGCAATTAACGTGTAGCGGTAGGACACCCGAAGATTTTTTATGGCTTCCTCATGAGTCAAAGGAAGACACGCTAGCTTACGTGCCTCGACCACTGGATGAGTTATCAAATTAAAGCTGGGCAACGCCATCACCCGTTTATACAGACCAGGCCTGTTCCGGAGCGGGCTGAAACGAACGTACCGGAGGAACGCTCCGTTCGATGGATAATACTTACCGGTGGCAATTAGAGGAAGAAAACGTTTCGGCTCCTTATGTTGTAGCTAAAAAAAACGTATTTCGGTGGATTGAAAGCGTACTTGCGAGCCACGGACCATACCTCTAGCAATATTATTAGTAGAGATTCCTGAGATGCTGAGCCACCTGCATTTCTAATTCACAGGCTGATTGGAATGGTGGTTGATTTAACGGCTGCAAGTTTCTGACGCACTGTTTTTCTTATTAAGGTATCTAAGGGGACTGAAAGGTTTTTAATGAGACGGCTTGCGAGCTTAATATATATATGATTTCAAAAAAAAATCAATACCACGTATATTCATATTCATAGTAATAAATACTCCCTCCGACCCATAATACTCTTCGCTAATATAGATGTATCTAGACACATTTCAGTGGTAGATACATTCGTATTAGCGAAGAGTAATATGGATCGGAGGGAGTAGTACATAATACAGATATAAAATAAAGTCTGAAAGTAACTAGCAAATCTTTAAGGTCTTCAAACTCTTTCTTCTTTCATGATATAATCTTATACTTTTTTGAAGGCAGCCAAAAATAAATACAAAATCATGGACCTGAAAATACCAACGAAGGTTCTCCCATAATTTTAATTTGAGCCACAATGCTAAGGCTACGTGCACATGCGCAACTATTAAAATAGTTATTCACCTTCGGCAAGAGTATCAACACCGGTATGTCAGGGAAAAGCAACCGGAGAGCTTGGTCGACGTCGTTGGAGAGCCGAGAGTATGAATCACCATTGTCGAGGACATAGCAGTCGGGGCAAATATTGCGAGGCCAAACATCCTCGCAGCAACCATAAGAAAAGATCCAAGATCGATCCGGCAAAGCAAGATCTGAAGGACCATACCTAGATAACTTTAATCTTCCAACACCATCGTTGGCGCCGGGAGAAAGATCTCGTCGTCAAAAGATGGGTCAAATATCGATTATTGTAGACGATGTCATCTCCACTGATGTGAGGACCGAAGAAGACGACTATCCAAAAAACTTAACATAATCTATTGCAAAACATTACTATTAAAAAAACCTCCACGCATAGATTAGGTTCCCCACCCCTCCTGACGCCGGCGAGGCCGACCGGAGGAGGGGGAACCAATCTATGGTGGAGTAGGAGGTGGAGGTGATGACTGTCAAAAGCGGTGGCTTGGATGCTGACCTAGGAGGAAGAGATGCGACTAGAACTTAGTACTTTCTCCTCGAAATAGATTTTGTCCCGCTTTATAGAAAGTGGACTTGGTACTTGGCGGGAGTGACATTTTAGGTCTCTTTTACTCGCTTTTCGCGTCATTGTCATCACCGATCTCCTTGCTCCTATCTCGCCCATCCTTCCTACATCATTGTGTCGTTGCCATGGAGGTTCCTGCCCATTGCCCGTCGATTCGATCGTGCGGCCCCAATCGGGGGCCTCCGTCATGCCCATGCCTCCCACTGCTAGGTTTGTCTTGGTGCCACGCCGCACCTACAAATGTCGTGTCAAAATACAAGCACACATGGGCAAGTGTGTTGTCACGGGAGCCTACTCGCTTGCGGTCACATTGTTGGTGGCGACATGGTCCTATCGGTGGCGCCATGGTCTAAACCTCCGCTAGTGCCCTCTAGGGAAGGCCAAAGATGGTTGGTTCTAGGATGAGGAAGGTGGCAAAGTCGGCGGCTCGTGGCCCCTCGCCTACTCCAGCACCGGTGGTTACCCCTTTGGTGTCTGAAACCTCTTCCTCTATCCTAGAGGTATAATTTTGGCTCTCCTATCCCGATGTGTGTCAAATTGGATGAAATTGCTTAGTTCTTTCATTTTTTGTTGTGTAGTTTCGATTTGAATTTTGTCCCTACTTCGTACGTGACCATGTGAGAGGAGAATGAGATCATCATTGATAGTGCACCACTTGATATGTAAGAGGTTGACAAGGGGTCGTTCGATGTGTCTCAAGCTAATGGGAAATCAGAGAGGACTATGAATTACATGGAAGTTGGGGACAATGTGTTGGTTAAGGCATGAGAGAGTGTGACACTCGATGCAGTGAACGACATTGATCAAATCGGAAAGAAGTATTGGAAACACATCGAAGACAAGTTCACTGGTTCATGCCGACACCATCACCCTACACAATGAGATATCTTTAAGGTTGGTATGGTGTCATCAAAATATCTTGCGGTAGTTGGAGTGGGTTTTTGGAGCAAGTGAGGAATGCACCTCCAAGACACCAAGTGGTTGTATTATTGATGCTATGTGAGTTTGTTGTCTATGTCAATTTGTGTCGCTTTGTTGTGGTTTTGTCCCCAACTGATGGGCACAAGAAAGGTACAAGCAAATGGTTGCATCCAAAGGCAAAACATTTGTGCTCCAACATTGCTGGGAAATGCTGAACATTGTGAGAATTGGAAGTTGAGGTATAAGAAGCTCCTCCACAAAGGAAAGAAAACTATTTAACTTGGATGACAATCAGGAAAATGATGATGATGATCTGGCATCGAAAGAAGAAAGAAACAAAGATATACTGGATGGAAGGAGGAAGAAGAGGAGAGAACTGGAGAAGAAGGCCGAGACCAAAGCTTGAGGGAGAAGAGCGATGAGATGATGAAGTCAAAAAAAGCATTGGTGGATAAACAAATGCAATAAAAAGGAGTTTGCCGAGAAGACGCAACAAGATAAGTCAACAACAAATAAGAGAACATGAGAAGGACAATGCAGACTTCAAGGAGCAAATAATTCATCTCGAGGAAACCAAGATGAGGACAGGCATCATTCCCGGGGATAACTGGCTCATGATGTTGGATCCAAATGGAAACAGAATGTTGAGAGAGTAGTGGGAGAAAGAAGGAGGGAGATCATGTGATCACGAGTGACTTGGCCTAGAGTGACAGATAAATTGATGACAATGGCAGGAATAGTCCTTCCTCTAGCTGAGGTGGTGGCAATGGCGATGGCAACAATGGTGATGATGGCTCTTTTGTTGCTTGATTTATGGGGAATTTGGTTCATACTTTTGTAAAAGATTGATCACTACTTCGTCTAACCAATGATTTTGAATCCAAAACTACCATTAATTTTAAATATCGATGTTCAGAATTTGAAAACTATTGATGCATCGGTTGAATAGTGAAACTTATTGTCTCCTATTTTATTGTCGAGCTAGAACAACATACTAGTACCGGTCCAACTCTGTTTTATGGCACTAGTATGTTGTCTTGGCTCGACCTGAGCCATACAACATGCATGTTATCGGAGATTTATTTCTAGCAATGCAACAAAATCATCTTGACATATGCAATAGGCTTAAAACAATGTGGTTAATATCATGAGTGATATGACTGTTATGGGTATATAATATTGGGAGCCTCCCATATATGCTAGCATCCTACCACAAGTCTAAAGCCTTCCACGTCCGTTGATTGTGTGAGAAAATAAAGTATCACAATTTTAGTGACATAAACTCATGGCGAAGGGGGGTCTGATTTGTTTCTCCTTTCTCTCTCCTCACGCTAGTGTGGAAGTCACCCATCTCTGCCTTGGGCCCTCTCTCTCCCCTTTAGCGGCTGGAGAGCATGGGGAAAGTAGGCCAATCCCCTTGTAGATAGCCTAAGCAGTAGCTTGTTTGCTGTGGTGGCCTTGGCCATATGTGGTTTCTTCGAAGTCTCTCAATATCATGCGCGAGCCAAGGTATGGAGTTGATGGCAGCCTCCTCCGGTCATCCTCCACGATGGAGGTCACGTAAGGGAGAAAATCTAGCATGAAATTGCTCAATAAGCTTGAGGGAGCTTATTTTCTTGCATATCTGATTGTTCATGGTTGTTTTCATCGTGGTGATTGGAGAGGATATGGACATGGGAACTACCTCAGATTTTCCTAGATCTTAAGCTCCTTGGGGATCTTTCAAAGGTGCACCAGTTGCTTGAAGCTCATAAACAATGGCGAGATGACCTTCACCGTCATGTTGCTATACCTTCTAGCTGAAAAGGCATCTACTATAGGCTCAAGCAATGTCAGTTTTTTGTTTACTCGTGATCCAACAATGCCTCGACTTCTTCAACCTCCAAGCCTACATGCCAAATTGGAGGCCTTTCCACTCCAACACGGTGTCCATATCTTGCTCCACCCCAAGTGGCAAAGTCCCTGATGGTGGAGTCAGTGGTTGTGCTCTGGAGTTCCTATACAAGATCAATTTTTTTAACAATGTACAATATCAGTTGAGAAGGTCCTATTTGCAATCTTCATCTTCATTTGTGGGTCATTTTTGTAAACTCTAATTAAGGATTGTTCTACAATTTAGTTTTTCTAAGGTCCTCTTTTTAATATCTAATCCCACCATTTTTAGTTTACTGCAACTTTTGTGTCCTTCGGGGCACTTCCCTTATTTTAAAAAACTCATGGCAGTTCAGGCGAATGTTGAAGGAACTCTTGACCCACATGCCAAACTTCCCATGCGAACTAGCAAAGGAGAAGGGAGTGCTCCATAGTCTCCTCCCTACCATGGAAGATGTGAGCATTAATTACTCGTCGGGATATGGCGGCATCTCACTATACTCATCTAGGATGACAATCATGCACAAAACTTTGATATGGACTTACAATGCTTCTCCTCATAAACAAAACTAGAGGCCATAGCACCACCTCATCTGCTACGTGAGGACAAAAATCTAGAGGAACGGGTGAGGTTGTATGTTGACCAAACATAATAAACTCTAACTTTGTATGTGTGGCCATCAAATGAAATCCTCTCTATATGCCGATTGATCTGGACATGAACAATTTTGGTTCAGCGTCTCATGAATTTGTTTGAGTAGGCATAGTAGGTAAGAAGCCCTAACTAGGATCTCATGATCCAAACTGATCTTCACCAACCTGCCATCGCCTATACCACTTTGAACCCCACAGAAAAGAAGCGCATGACCAAATAAAATACTTGCCCGAGTATAGGAGGACGATCTAGGCTTTAGAGCATGACATAAATCGTAATGGGGGAAGTATCGTCCCTTGAGCGCATGAGCGCAAAGAGATGTTTGCTCCATAAGTAGCCGCCACCTGGCCATGTCGTCCAAGCATAACGTGATTGAAGAGCGCCAAATTACAAAATCCCATGTTTGTCGAGGGCGTGGTCATAGAAAACCACTCCCAAAACCTCCAATGCATCTTTTTATCTCCGTATTTCACTCCCACCACTGATATCACAATTGATTTGTTCGTGATCTATACAAAAAATTACAAAACATGTGTAGATTGTATAGGAAGTTCCAAAATTTGAAATTTACAAACCTAAAATTGAATCTCAAAACCGCAATATATGGCCGAGATGTTGGGAACCGCTATGATTGTGACGAGATGATAATTCTAGCTATAGTTGGATTAGGTGATATTCACAGCTGGATTTCCCTTTTTGTCAAGTGTTTCAGATTTAGATCAATTTCGCAGGGACACATGTTGATCGCCCACGGCAGTCCGTATAGTGTTTCGACAACCCACAGAATTGAGGCTGCACACGTTCCACCCCATGACACTTTCATTAGGAAGTGAACAACTAAACGGTAGGGGGCCGACGCTTATGCAGCGGCTATCAGCGATCTCCGTTGCGGCCCCATCCAGCGAACCTTTTTTGGCGAGAAGTCCATTGATCTGTTCGTAATCTTCAACACTAGTACACGAAATCACAAAAAGCAATAAAAATTATAAACAAGTCCTTAGACCACGTAGCAACGACTAGAAGCATTCGAGCCAGCCAAAGACGCGCCACCGTCCTTGCCCCTCCCAGACAAGCTTGTCATTGTAGAGCTTGTTAATTATAGTAGATAGAAGAGAAATTGTCGTACTAAGACCCCGAAGGACCAGCAAACGAGAGCAGCAACCGTTGCCGATGAAGAGAAGCTTAGATCATAGGGAACATCGACCAAAACGAGCAGAAACAGATGAAGATGCACCTCCACATGCCCTCCGATGATTCTAGACGCACCGCCAAAACGGGGCTAGATGGGGAGACTTTATTCTATCTTTCGGTAGCCGCTGCTGTCACGTCTTCCTAATTAGGACACAAACTGTAACTGACACGGGTATGCCCTTCAGGTACCCGCGGATTAGTATACCGGGTCTGGCCCATTATGGAGGTGGACAAGTACAAGGACTCGAAGATTGACTTGGAGACGAAGAAGGAAGGTTCTAATACTTATTCGACTAGGACACTTGTAAAACCTTAGCCCGGTTGCATATATAAAGCCAGGCAGGGGCGCCCCTAGAGGCATAACACAATATCTTACAGACAATAGATTTTAGACTAGACAATAGAATAAATACAAAACTCCGCCTACGGCGGTATGCTGTAAACACCATTGTGATCATATACTAGATTGCTAGCGGGATGTAGCGATCCTCCACCGCGGGGACGTGAACCTGGGTACATCATGTGCCAATCTCGATCCCGGAATTTATAGTTGTCGCTCTTCCCCCAATCCAAAGTCCTTCATCTAAGACATTTGTCGAGTTAACCCTCATCAATTGGCACCGACCGTGGGGATCGCGACGACTGGATTTTGTCATCCGGGCGGGATCCTTCAACTTTTCCGTCGACAAGATCAACAAATTTTCCGGCTGCCGCAGCAGCTACGAGATCGCGTCTCGTCGGATCATCTTCAACAGCCAGATCAAATCTGCACGTTGATGTCTACGCACTTCTATTCTTGTAGACACTTGTTGGGCCTCCAAGTGCAGAGGTTTGTAGAACAGCAGCAAGTTTCCCTTAAGTGGATCACCCAAGGTTTATCGAACTCAGGGAGGTTAGACGTCAAAGCTATCCCTCTCAAGCAACCCTGCAATTACGATACAGAAAGTCTCTTGTGTCCCCAACACACCCAATACACTTGTCAGATGTATAGGTGCACTAGTTCGGCGAAGAGATAGTGAAATACAAGTGGTATAGATGATTATAAGTAGCAAACGTGATTTGAAGTAAATATCGCTGCGAGCAAACATGTAACAAAACAGCAAGTAAATGGTGTGCAAAGCTTGGAAACAAGGCCTAGGGATCATACTTTCACTAGTGGACACACTCCCAACAATATAACATGATTGAACAAATAAACAACTTCTCTCTACTATAGTACTCTGAATTATTCTCCTATTGAACAACACTAATAATTGTGTAGTGGCTACAGAAACACCCCTTAAAGTTCATCAAGTACTTGACAAACACCACTCATAGAGATACCCAAATCAAAGCACAACTCAAGATAGATATCATTGCAACTTAGACCAAGTACTAACACGGTGCACACACTGTCACCATTACACCATGAAAGGAGGAATAGATCACTCAAACTATCATAGCAATAATTATTCTCATAATCCACAAGAGATCACAATCATAGCCTAAACCATGTACCACCATGATGCACGCACTGTCACCGTTACACCAAGGCAGGAGGAATAGATTACTTTAACAATCACCACTAGAGTACACATAACATCTGAATAATAACATCTACTTGTTCAACATGATACAAAGCTCACGATCACATAAAGATCACATCATGGGAGAGAGAGGTGAACCACATAGCTACCGGTAGAGCCCTCAGCCCCGGGGATGAACTACTCCCTCCTCATCATAGGAGACAGCAAGGTTGATGGAGATGGCGGTGAGGTCGATGGAGACGGCGGAGACGGCGATGGAGACCGATGGAGATGGCTCCGGGGGCACTTCCCCGTCCCGGCAGGGTGCCGGAACAGAGACTTCTGTCCCCCGAAATTCGTCGGCGATGGCGGCGGAACTACGGAACTCTTTTTGGAAATTTGCCGACTCCTTTAGGGTTTTCCGTCCCGAGGCTTTATATAGGTGAAGGGGCGGTGTCAGAGGGGGAGCCAGGCGCCCTCACGCGGGGCCCGCGCGGCCAGGGGCCTGGCCGCGCCGCCCCTGCGTGTGGGGCCCTGGTGGCCCCCCTCCGACTCTTCTTCGGATCTCTGGAAGCTTCCGGGTAAAATAAGACTTCAGGACTTGTTTCGTCCAATTCCGAGAATATTTCCTGTGTATCACTTCTGAAACACAAAAACAGCAGAAAACAGGAAACTGGCACTGTGGCAACTCGTTAATAGGTTAGTTCCGGAAAATGCATAAAAGTGCCACGAAGTGTAACGAAACAATAGGCAAATGGTGTAAAAACAAGCATGGAGCATCAAAAATTATGGATACATCGGAGACGTATCAGCATCCCCAAGCTTAACTCCTGCTCGTCCTCGAGTAGGTAAGTGATAACAAAAGAATAATTTTTGAGGTGACATGCACCTGCACAATCTTGATCATATATGTAAGCATTGTGAGCTGGGATCATAAGAACTTAAAACATGGGCATGAAAGATATAATCTTGATAATAGAAACTTAGCAACCATGTTGTAAACATGCAAATGAACACAAACAAAAGATCATGAAAATGAAACAATGAAAGTCAAACGTGTGTTCAAATCATAAGGAAAAACATACAAAAGGTTTTCAGCTTGTCCTTCAAAGAGAGCAAAACATAAATGCATAGGACACCTTAAAGTTTAAGAGGGCGACTAGATACAAATAATTTAAGAACAACTGAAACCAACAATATGAATCAATCAACGAACTTTGGGACAATGCATATCACACTAAGAATGACAACTATGCTCTCTTAATGGTGCATAAAGATAGAAGGTGGTGACTCAACATAAAAGTAAAAGAAAGGCCCTTCGCAGAGGGAAGCAGTGATTGCAAGTTTTATAACCTTCAAAAATTATGGTACTTACCGGCTTTGAACTCTCATTGCCCCCATCATAAGCATCTTGAATGGTTAAAGTTAATGCGAGAACAATTATGATGCATATGCTTGACAAATCATAAGTTGAAAACCTCGTGTCCCGTGAATACGAGTACCCAAACCTCATGCTACTTTACTTAGAGTCCCAAGCAAGGCTCTTGTCATTGTAAGTATATGCATATCATTGAGAACCGCCAATGGGGTACCTCCGTGCCCGATGAAATGGAACAAGCCCACACCAAAATGACAGGACAAGCAGACAATGAACACCTCAACATCTCTTTTATTTGCCTTTTGTTTAGCTTTTTATTATGAGATGCGTCGTCGAATGTTCACCATGGGTATGCTGCAAATTTCCACCATGAATTATGCATGGCTTAGATTGGCGGCCCGGCGTTTCCCTAACACATATACAAACTCCATGATCCCCACAAGATTCCCAATTCATTTCACACCGCGGGCATCCATAAACAAAAGATCACGATATCAACTCAAATAAGAAGTGCAATGTTGAAAGCTTGCCCATGACAGCATGGATGGGCTAGAATCCAACTTACAACTTGCAAGCATAACAACTCAACATAAGAGACCACAATGTCAAATTTTTAAGAACAGGAAAAAGTAAAGTGTGCCTTCCGGTTCGTGAGAGCTTTACTGACCGAATTTCGCATAACACTGGTAAGAGTTTAATTTGAAGAGAAAATAAAAGCAAGTCAAATTTACTTGGAATAGCAAATTGCTAGTAGGTATGTATGGTGGACACTTTGGAAAACTTTGGCTTTTAGGAGTTGGATGCACGAGTAGAGCTCATACTCAGTACATGGTGAGGGCTAGCAAAAGACTGGGAGCGACCAACTAAGAGAGCAGTAATGGCCATAATCATGCAAAGCGACAAAGCGACATTAAAAGAAGCATACGATGGCATCAAAAGTCAAAAGCTAAATGATCATGAAGGCTATTGGCGACTTTGTAAGACTCTAACATGTGTGAGCATGCGCCAAGTCAACCCAAATAAAGCATCAAGGAGAAAACCAAAATAATGCTTCCATACAATAAAAACAACGCATGATTTTTTCAAAGGCTCATTAAGCAATCTCAGTTATTTGAGACAAGTCATGCTATAGCAAAACCACTAAGCATACTATCAAAAAGACATCAAGCATGACATGAAAAAGCCTAAGCCACAGTCTACACAAGCTCCTTCTTGTACCACTATTTTGCACAAAGCTTTTTCTCTTTTCCAACACCATTTGAAACTTTTATAAACACATCTTTTGATGAAAACCAATAAAGATCAGAGGCAAAAATACACCTTGATGAAAAGATATAGCAAGATCTGAACAAAAATCAAGGCGAAAAATGCAAGCTAAAAGCAGTAGCGGAAAAAGAAGAACACCCGGTTTTTGATAAGAGTGAAAACTAGAGTGTTCTTGGCAATGAAAAACGAGTTCATCTCCTCCAAAAGAAATATGATGTGATCTAACCATTTATTGCAGCAAACTAAACTAAACTAATACTGAAAACAAAAACAACTGACGCTCCAAGAAAAACACATAGTGCATGAAGCAATAAAAATATAGTGTCTTGAAAGGTGACCTGATTTTTGCCGATGAAGAAGGGGTGCCTCGGGGGCATCCCCAAGCTTTGACGCTTGTACTTCTTGGATATCTATTGGGGGTTGCATGGGCATCCCCAAGCTTGAGCTTTTGTCCATTCTTCATCTCATCTCATCATTCTCCAATCCCTACACTTGAAAACTTCCTTCATACAAAACTAAACACAATTCTATTAGCAACATTAGTGTAAGCATAGCATTGAATCAACCCTTTTTGCTTCAGGTTTCAACCTAAAACCACCAAATATTAAGCATATACTACTGTAGCAACTTCCCCAAAAGTTCTATGATTAAAAGAACTAAAAAAGAAAGCGATAAAGCGGCAAACACAAATATTGGCAGAAATCTGTCAAAACAGAACAACTGACAAAGGTCGAATTTTTAGAGGGTTTTCTGTTGCTCAAATCAAAAAGTGTTCAACTAATGAAAGTTTGGATATAACCTGGGGCATATGAACAAGAAATCGCAGGTCCAAAAGATATACAGAGAATTTTCACAAATTTTTATGGTGCAGCACCGAAAACTGTTTCAGGACAGCAACATCCGCAAATCTTACCTCACTCAAATTAGAGGCTTCTCTTGGCACAAAAACGAAATAAAAAGGATAAGGAGCGGTCATTACAGTAGTAATAACTTCCAAGACTCAAATAAAAGAAAAAGTACTGAAAATAAAACAATGGGTTATCTCCCAAGAGTGCTTTTCTTTAACGCCTTTGAGCTAGGCGCAGTAATTTGCAAAGATGCTCATGTGGGCGCCATATAAGAGCTTGAGGCAAAGGTGCCATATAGGAACTTAAAGCAATAGAGAGCATCAAAAAGCAAATGTGAAAGACATTTATATCTGAACCACTTCCTATGCATAGGAATCTTGTAAGAAAATAAATCAACGAGGCACATAGTAGCAAACATGGATAGATAAAACAAGTGCCACTTCAAGATTTGCAACATAAAGAGGGGAAACTCAATATTGTTGAGATCCATCAAACCATGTTTCCCTCTCTCATAATAACTTTTAGTAGCATCATGAATAGAACTAACAATATAACTATCACATAAAACATCCCTATCATGAGCCACATGCATAAAAGAATTAATACTCACCACAGGAACAATAGTAGTACGAGCAGATTCAACAGAATAATTATTCTCATCACCATAATCATCATAAATAGGAGGCATATTGTAATCATAACTAATTTTATCCTCAATAGTAGGTGAACTGAAAATATTATACTCATCATCATAGCCATCATAAACTAGAGGTTTAGTATCATCACAAGCTAAAGAACAGCTATTTCGCAAAGCATATTCTTCAAACATATCATCATAAGAAGGAACATCACATATGGGAGATAAAATATCATCAGAGCAAACTTTCTCCACTAAAGCTGGGGAACTAAAAATATCATGCTTAACAAAACCAGCTTCCCCAAGCTTAGACTTTTCTATAGCATTATCAACAACGGTGTTCAAAGCATTCATACTAACAACACTATTAGCATGCAAATTAAGCTCCAAAGGTTTTTCAATTTTCTCTTCAAACACTTCATATCTAAACTCAGGAAAAAGACTAGCGAACTCTTTGTTTTCCATTAAGCCTAACTAGTGAAAATAAAAACAAGAAACAAAAAGATGTAATTGCAGAATCTAAAGGAAATAACTCCGAGCACTCACACAGGAGGATGCGAGTACCTTTTACCTTACCTCCCCGGCAATGGCGCCAGAAAAGAGCTTGATGTCTACGCACTTCTATTCTTGTAGACACTTGTTGGGCCTCCAAGTGCAGAGGTTTGTAGAACAGCAGCAAGTTTCCCTTAAGTGGATCACCCAAGGTTTATCGAACTCAGGGAGGTTAGAGGTCAAAGCTATCCCTCTCAAGCAACCCTGCAATTACGATACAGAAAGTCTCTTGTGTCCCCAACACACCCCAATACACTTGTCAGATGTATAGGTGCACTAGTTTGGCGAAGAGATAGTGAAATACAAGTGGTATAGATGATTATAAGTAGCAAACATGATTTGAAGTAAATATCGCTGCGAGCAAACATGTAACAAAACAGCAAGTAAACGGTGTGCAAAGCTTGGAAACAAGGCCTAGGGATCATACTTTCACTAGTGGACACACTCCCAACAATATAACATGATTGAACAAATAAACAACTTCTCTCTACTATAGTACTCTGAATTATTCTCCTATTGAACAACACTAATCATTGTGTAGTGGCTACAGAAGCACCCCTTAAAGTTCATCAAGTACTTGACAAACACCACTCATAGAGATACCCAAATCAAAGCACAACTCAAGATAGATATCATTGCAACTTAGACCAAGTACTAACACGGTGCACACACTGTCACCATTACACCATGAAAGGAGGAATAGATCACTCAAACTATCATAGCAATAATTATTCTCATAATCCACAAGAGATCACAATCATAGCCTAACCAAGTACCACCATGATGCACGCACTGTCACCGTTACACCAAGGCAGGAGGAATAGATTACTTTAACAATCACCACTAGAGTACACATAACATCTGAATAATAACATCTACTTGTTCAACATGATACAAAGCTCACGATCACATAAAGATCACATCATGGGAGAGAGAGGTGAACCACATAGCTACCGGTAGAGCCCTCAGCCCCGGGGATGAACTACTCCCTCCTCATCATAGGAGACAGCAAGGTTGATGGAGATGGCGGTGAGGTCGATGGAGACGGCGGAGACGGCAATGGAGACCGATGGAGATGGCTCCGGGGGCACTTCCCCGTCCCGGCAGGGTGCCGGAACAGAGACTTCTGTCCCCCGAAATTCGTCGGCGATGGCGGCGGAACTACGGAACTCTTTCTGGAAATTTGCCGACTCCTTTAGGGTTTTCCGTCCCGAGGCTTTATATAGGTGAAGGGGCGGTGTCAGAGGGGGAGCCAAGCGCCCTCACGCGGGGCCCGCGCGGCCAGGGGCCTGGCCGCGCCGCCCCTGCGTGTGGGGCCCTGGTGGCCCCCCTCCGACTCTTCTTCGGATCTCTGGAAGCTTCCGGGTAAAATAAGACTTCAGGAACTTGTTTCGTCCAATTCCGAGAATATTTCCTGTGTATCACTTCTGAAACACAAAAACAGCAGAAAACAGGAAACTGGCACTGTGGCAACTCGTTAATAGGTTAGTTCCGGAAAATGCATAAAAGTGCCACGAAGTGTAACGAAACAATAGGCAAATGGTGTAAAAACAAGCATGGAGCATCAAAAATTATGGATACGTCGGAGACGTATCACACGTACCCTTCAAAAAAATCGTCAAGATCACCAGCAGCGTGCACAGCCGACGATATATGAAGCAAGGATACGAAACAGTAGAGAGAAATCAATTCCGCGTGGTCTCCAAGATCCAATTCAGTTGTCCAGATTCACATCGGAACAGCCTTTGGCAATTTTTTTCTTTCACTATCAGTTCGGAATGGATCTTTTTTGAAAATCAATACCACATATATTTATAGCAACAAATAGTACATGGTAGAGTTACACGAGCTGTCTTTGACGATTACAAAATAAAGTCTAAAAGAAACTAGCAAATCTTTGAGGTCTTCAAATTCTTTCGATATCAGTTCGGATCGGATCTAATGACTGCAGTTCAAGTCGAAACCGACACAGCTATTGGTTCCATACTTCCGTCATGTACGCAAAAGATGAGACATACCAAGGCAGCAAGGTGCGAACGGGCGGTGCATCAAATCCCAAGAAAGAGAAAAAAGAATCCCAATTTCTAATTACTGCCTGGGCACTCTCTGGTCTTACGCGGTGCTCACCGCTCGCGCGCGTCGGATCGCGATCAAAGGGCTCGAACGAAACCGCGCAACAGTCCAAAAAGATGACAGCCTCCCAGCTCTACCTTTTCCTCTCTTATCCGGTCGAGCTCATCCCGATTCCCCTGTGAAAATGGCTACAATTAACCCTTTTTCGAAACTTCAACGCAAAATAAATCTGATCTGCAATTTTTTTACAATCTGACCCTTTTAGCATGGCGCCATTGGGTATAGCGCCATGGTTACATTGCCAGGCGCCATGGGGTACGGCGCCATGGTCTTGCATGACGCCGAAAACTGCAACAAAGTTATAGCGCCATGCGACCATGGCGCCCTAACCAACGGCGCCATGCAATATAACCATGGCGCCCTGAGGTTGGGCGCCGTGTGATACGTCTCAAACATATCTATAATTTTTGATGCTTCATGCTTGTTTTTACACCATTTGCCTTGTGTTTCGTTACACTTCGTGGCGTTTTTATGCGATTTCCGGAACTAACCTATTAACAAGTCGCCACAGTGTCAGTTTCCTGTTTTTTGCTGTTTTTGTGTTTCAGAAAAGTTACACAGGAAATATTCTCGGAACTGGACGAAACCAAAGCCAGTCGCCCAGAATTTCATCGAAGCTTCCAGAGAACCGAAGAGGAGACGGAGTGGGGCCACGAGGGACCCACACAATAGGGCGGCATGGCCTGGCCCCTGGTCGCGCCCCCTATGTGTGAGGGCGCCCTGGCAGCCCCCTGACGACGCCCCTTCGCCTATATAAAGCCTCGGGACGGAAAACCCTAAAAGAATCGGCAATTTTCCAGAAAGAGTTCCGCAGCTCCGCCGCCGCCGACGACGAATTTCGGGGGACAGAAGTCTCTGTTCCGGCACCCTGCCGGGATGGGGAAGTGCCCCCGGAACCATCTCCATCGGTCTCCATCGCCGTCTCCGCCGTCTCCATCGACCTCACCGCCATCTCCATCAACCTTGCTGTCACCTATGATGAGGAGGGAGTAGTTCTCCCCCGGGGCTGAGGGCTCTGCCGGTAGCTATGTGGTTCACCTCTCTCTCCCATGATGTGATCTTTATGTGATCGTGAGCTTTGTATCTAGTTGAATTGGTAGATGTTATTATTCAGATATTATGCTACTCATATGCTTTATTATTGTACTCTCCGGAGATACCTCGTATCATGGTGTAAAGGTGACTAGTGTGTGCATCATGTGTATCTTTTTGGTTAATGTCTCTATGAAATGTTGGTGTTTGTTGGAACCATCTAGTGCGTTCATGGTGATAGTGTGGGACAATCTAGTTTGGGTACATACGGACTTTGAGGAGTGCTTCGTAGCCCTACGCATGATTAGTGTATGTTTTCCATTGGAGAATTGTTTTGAGTTGCATATTGATGATAGTATCTATTGGTTCAATTATGTTATATTTGTTGGGAGTGTGTCCACTAGTGAAAGTATGATCCCTAGGCCTTGTTTCCAAGCATTGCACATCGTTTACTTCCTGTTTTGTTACATGTTTGCTCGCAGCGATATTTATTTTAGATTACATTTGCTACTTATAATCATCACTACCACTTGTATTTCACTATCTCTTCGCCGAACTAGTGCACCTATACATCTGACAAGTGTATTGGGTGTGTTGGGGACACAAGAGACTTTCTGTATCGTAATTGCAGGGTAGCTTGAGAGGGATAACTTTGACCTCTTCCTCCCTGAGTTCGATAAACCTTGGGTGATCCACTTAAGGGAAACTTGCTGCTGTTCTACAAACCTCTACACTTGGAGGCCCAACACTGTCTACAAGAACAGAAGCGTGTGTAGACATCAAGCTCTTTTCTAGCGCCGTTGCCGGGGAGGTAAGGTAAAAGGTACTCGCATCCTCCTGTGTGAGTGCTCAGAGTTATTTCCTTTAGATTCTACAATTATATCTTTTTGTTTCTTGTTTTTATTTTCACTAGTTAGGCTTAATGGAAAGTAACGAGTTCTTTAGTCTTTTTCCTGAGTTTAGATTTGAAGAGAAAGTTGAAAAAACTTTGGAGCTTAATTTGCATGCTAATAGTGTTGTTAGTATGAATGCTTTGAATACCGTTGTTGCTAATGCTATAGAAAAGTCTAAGCTTGGGGAAGCTGGTTTTGTTAAGCATGATATTTTTAGTTCCCCAGCTTTAGTGGAGAAAGTTTGCTCTGATGATATTTTATCTCCCCTATGTGATGTTCCTATGCCTGTTACCTATGTTAGTGATCATGATTGGGAAAAGCACTCTACTTTTGATATTGAAAATCTTTTTGGTACCAATTCTAAGGTTAATAATTATTGTACCATTAGTACTATCGATGTTCCTTCTTATGATGATATGTTTGATGAGTATGCTTTGTGAAATAGCTGTTCTCTAGCTTGTGATGATACTAAGCCTCTAGTTTATGATTGTTATGATGATGGGTATAATATTTTCAGTTCACCTACTTTTGAGGAGAAAATTAGTTATGATTATAATATGCCTCCTGTTTTTGATGATTATGGTGATGAGAATAATTATTCTGTTGAATCTGCTCCTACTACGATTGTTCATGTGGGGAGTATTAATTCTTTTATGCATGTGGCTCGTGATAGGGATGCTTTATGTGATAGTTATATTGTTAGTTCTATTCATAATGCTACTGAAAGTTATTATGAGAGAGGGAAACATGGTTTGATGGATCTCAACAATATTGAGTTTCCCCTCTTTATGTTACAATTCTTGAAGTTGTACTTGTTTTGCCTTCCTATGCTTTTTGCTTTGCGCTTTCATGACTTGTCTCTTTATAAGACTATTTTTCATAGGAAGTGGTTTAGATTTAAATGTCTTTCACATTTGCTTTTTGATGCTCTCTATTGCTTTAAGTTCCTATATGGCGCCTTTGCCTCAAGCTCTTATATGGCGCCCACATGAGCATCTTTGCAAATTACTGCGCCTAGCTCAAAGGCGTTAAAGAAAAGCACTCTTGGGAGATAACCCATTGTTTTATTTTCAGTACTTTTTCTTTTATTTTAGTCTTGAAGTTATTTCTACTGTAATAAACGCTCCTTATCCTTTTTATTTTGTTGTTATGCCAAGAGAAGCCTCTAATTTGAGTGAGGTAAGATTTGGGGATGTTGCTGTCCTGAAACAGTTTTTGGTGCTGCACCGTAAAAATTCGTGAAAATTCTCTGTATATCTTTTGGACCTGCGATTTCTTGTACATATGCCCCAGGTTATATGCAAACTTTCATTAGTTGAATACTTTTTGATTTGAGCAACATAAAACCCTCTAAAAATTCGACATTTTTCAGCTGTTCTGTTTTGACAGATTTCTGCCAATATTTGTGTTTGCCGCTTTATCGCTTTCTTTTTGAGTTCTTTTGATCACGGAACTTTTGGGGAAGTTGCTACAGTAGTTTATACTTTATATGTGGTGGTTTTGAGTTGAAACCTGAAGCAAAAAGGGTTGATTCAATGCTATGCTTACACTAATGTTGCTAATAAAATTGTGTTTAGTTTTGTATGAAGGAAGTTTTTAAGTGTAGGGATTGGAGAATGATGAGATGAGATGAAGAATGGACAAAAGCTCAAGCTTGGGTATGCCCATGCAACCCCCAAGAAATATCCAAGAGGTACAAGCGTCAAAGCTTGGGGATGCCCCCTAGGCACCCCTTCTTCATTGGCAAAAATCAGGTCACCTTTCAAAACAATATATTTTTATTGCTTCATGCACTATGCGTTTTTCTTGGAGCGTCAGTTGCTTTTGTTTTCAGTTTTCTTTTGGTTTGTTTGCTGCAATAAATGGTTAGATCACATCATGTTTCTTTTGGAGGAGATGAACTCGCTTTTCATTTGCCAAGAACACTCTAGTTTTCACTCTTATTGTTCAATGAGTGTTCTCATTTTCTGCTACTGTGTTTAGCTTGCATTTTTTGCCTTGATTTTTGTTCAGATCTTGTTTTATCTTTGCATCAAGGTGTATTTGGACCTCTGGTATATGTTGGTTTTCCTCAAAAGAGTTTCCTCAAAAAGGTTTGAATGGTGTTGGAAAATAGAAAAAGTTTCATGCAAAAAAAGTGGTACAAGAAGGAGCTTGTGTAGACTGTGGCCTAGGCTTTTGCATGTCGTGCTTGATGTCTTTTTGATAGTATGCTTGGTGGTTTTGCTGTAGCATGACTTGTCTCAAATGACTGAGATTGCTTAATGAGCCTTTAAAAAAATCATGCGTTGTTTTTATTATATGGAAGCATTTATTTGGTTTTCTCCTTTGATGCTTTATTTGGGTTGACTTGGCACATGCTTACACCATGTTGACTACAAAAATAAGTCGCCTATAGCCTCTATGATCATTTAGTTTTTGACTTTTGATGCCATCTTATGCTTCTTTTAATGTTGCTTTGTTGCTTTGCATGATTATGGCCGTTATTGCTCTCTTAGTTGGTCGCTCCTAGTCTTTTGCTAGCCCTCATTTTGTACTGAGTATGAGCTCTACTCGTGCATCCAACTCCTAAAAACCAAGTTTTGCCAAAGTGTCCACCATACATACCTATTATCAATTTGCTATTCCAAAGTACATTCGACTTGCTTTTATCTACTCTTCAAATTAAACTCTTACCAGTGTTATGCGAAAATTGGTTAGTAAAGCTCTCACGAACCGGAAGGCACACTTTACTTTTTCTCGTTCTTAAAAATTTGACATTGTGGTCTCTTGTGTTGAGTTGTTATGCTTGCAAGTTGTAAGTTGGAGATTAGCCTAGCCATGCTGTCATGGGGCAAGCTTTCAACATTGTACTTCTTATTTGAGTTGATTGATACGTCTCCAATGTATCCATAATTTTTGATGCTCCATGCTTGTTTTTACACCATTTGCCTAATTTTTCGTTACACTTCGTGGCATTTTTATGCGATTTCCGGAACTAACCTATTGACAAGATGTCACAGTGCCAGTTTCCTGTTTTCTGCTATTTTTGTGTTTCAGAAAAGCTACACAGGAAATATTCTCGGAATTGGATGAAACAAGTTCCAGAAGTCATATTTTTCCCGGACGAAGGACGAGGACCAAATGAGAGCCGGAGGGGGGCCAGGGGCTGCCCACACACCAGGGCGGCGCGGCCCTGGCCCTGGCCGCGCCCCCTATGTGTGAGGCCACCCTGGCAGCCCCCTGACGACGCCCCTTCGCCTATATAAAGCCTCGGGACGGAAAACCCTAGAGGAGTCGGCAAATTTCCATAAAGAGTTCCGCAGCTCCGCCGCCGCTGCCGATGAAGTTTGGGGGACAGAAGTCTCTGTTCCGGCACCCTGCCGGGACGGGGAAGTGCCCCCGGAGCCATCTCCATCGGTCTCCATCGCCGTCTCCATCAACCTTGTTGTCTCCTATGATGAGGAGGGAGTAGTTCTCCCCCGGGGCTGAGGGCTCTGCCGGTAGCTATGTGGTTCACCTCTCTCTCCCATGATGTGATCTTTATGTGATCGTGAGCTTTGTATCTAGTTGAATTGGTAGATGTTATTATTCAGATATTATGCTACTCCTATGCTTTATTATTGTACTCTCCGGAGATACCTCGTATCATGGTGTAAAGGTGACTAGTGTGTGCATCATATGTATCTTTTTAGTTAATGTCTCTATGAAATGTTGGTGTTTGTTGGAACCATCTAGTGCGTTCATGGTGATAGTGTGGGACAAACTAGTTTGGGTACATACGGACTTTGAGGAGTGCTTCGTAGCCCTACGCATGATTAGTGTATGTTTTCCATTGGAGAATTGTTTTGAGTTGCATATTGATGATAGTATCTATTGGTTCAATTATGTTATATTTGTTGGGAGTGTGTCCACTAGTGAAAGTATGATCCCTAGGCCTTGTTTCCAAGCATTGCACACCGTTTACTTCCTGTTTTGTTACATGTTTGCTCGCAGCAATATTTATTTTAGATTACATTTGCTACTTATAATCATCACTACCACTTGTATTTCACTATCTCTTCGCCGAACTAGTGCACCTATACATCTGACAAGTGTATTGGGTGTGTTGGAGACACAAGAGACTTTCTGTATCGTAATTGCAGGGTTGCTTGAGAGGGATAGCTTTGACCTCTTCCTCCCTGAGTTTGATAAACCTTGGGTGATCCACTTAAGGGAAACTTGCTGCTGTTCTACAAACCTCTGCACTTGGAGGCCCAACACTGTCTACAAGAACAGACGCATGCGTAGACATCAAGCTCTTTTCTGGCGCCGTTGCCGGGGAGGTAAGGTAAAAGGTACTCGCATCCTCCTGTGTGAGTTCTCGGAGTTATTTCCTTTAGATTCTGCAATTATATCTTTTTGTTTCTTGTTTTTATTTTTCACTAGTTAGGCTTAATGGAAAATAAAGAGTTCTTTAGTCTTTTTCCTGAGTTTAGATTTGATGAGAAAATTGAAAATCCTTTGGAGCTTATTTCGCATAGCAATATTATTAGTACGGATGCTTTGAATACCGTTAATGCTAATGCTATAGAAAAGTCTAAGCTTGGGGAAGCTGGTTTTGTTAAGTATGATATTTTTAGTTCCCTTGCTTTAGTGGAGAAAGTTTGCTCTGATGATATTTTATCTCCCATATGTGATGTTTCTAATGATGCTTGTGCTCCTCATCCTTTTAAAATACCTATGAAAATTGTTGAACGTGTTATGAATAACCGCTATTCAGGAGATGGAACAGTCCCTCCGGGTGATCATTTACTCTTTATACAAGAATTATGCGAGTTGTTCAAGTGTGCAGGTATTTCATCAAGCCAAGTTAAGAGGAAGCTATTCTCTTATTCACTGAAGGGTAGAGCTGAGGAGTGGTATTAGCTGCTTAAAGATGGTCCATCTATTGCATGGGAGGAAATTGTGCCTCTCTTTTATTCCAAGTTTTATCCTCCAAGTGAAATTCATAAAGATCGTAATCGGATATATAACTTTTGGCCTCATGAGGGAGAAAGCATTGCCCAAGCGTGGGAAAGATTGAAGTTACTAATGCACAAATGTCCTATTCATGATCTCCCCTGTAATATTGTTATTAATAATTTTAATGCAAGGCTTTCAGGATATTACAAGGACTATCTAGATGCATGCTTTGATGGGTCTTTCACAAGCAAGGATGTCGACACCAAGTGGGGTCTGCTTGAAACTATTCAAAACAATATTGAAGGTTGGGATAGCGACAAAGGTAAAGGATCAGATATGAATTACGAGTTTGATTGCATTAAGTCTTTCGCTGAAACTACTAATTTTCAAGAGCTTAGTGCTAAATATGGTCTTGATCCTCAAATTATGGTTGATTGCTTTAAAGCCTTTGCTTCCCATATGAATGTTCCTAAAGGAAATAGGGACGTGTATCATGAACCTTTTAAGGACACTTGCGTAGAAAATGATATTGTTGTTGATGATTGCAATAAACATGCTCAAACTTCTAAAAGTCCTATTTCTTATAAGCATGTTAATTTTTGTGGAATACATAGACCTTGTGAACAGAGTCACAACAAGGAAGATTATTGCATCACCCATGGGAATGAAGAAACCAATACGTGGCTCAGGGATCTAGATGAGCTTGGTGAAAAGGTTTGTGAACTTTATCCTTTTCTTTGTGAATTTTGCGGTAAAAAGGGTCACTTTAATTTTCAATACCCAATTAATCGAACGAGTACCGCAGATTTGTATTGTGATGATAAGATTACTTTCAATCAGTATGATGAGCTTACTTTATTTTTGAATTGTGAAGAGATATCTAGAAAGATTTCTTTGGTTGATATGAGAGATGTTGATATTAATAGCATCCTTCGTGGTTGTCGTCTCTATTGTGCTAAAGATTATCTCGCAAATACTTACTTACAAGATCTTATAAAACATGATGTTTTGCCAAGCTATGACAGGACTAATAGATGTTTCGATCTTATTAATAGAGAGGAGGAATCCTCCAAAGTTTCTTCTATTGTTTCTGTCCGCAAACCAGATTATGTGGAGAAGATGCCTTTCCCTCCTAAAGAATATGTGGAGAAAATGCCCTTCAAGTCTCTCCCTCCTAAAGGAGAGAGTAAGAAGAGTATAAAGAAGAAGAAGAAGAGGAGTAAAAAGCGAGAGGACACGGTATCTTTCCCTAAGCGTTATGATCCTGCTATAGATTATGATAATTCTGATTGGGATGATGTTCCCATGCCTGTTACCTATGTTAGTGATCATGATTGGGAAAAGCACTCTACTTTTGATATTGAAAATCTTTTTGGTACCAATTCTAAGGTTAATAATTGTTGTACCATTAGTGCTATCCATGTCCCTTCTTATGATGATATGTTTGATGAGTATGCTTTGCGAAATAGTTGTTCTCTAGCTTGTGATGATACTAAACCTCTAGTTTATGATGGTTATGATGATGGGTATAATATTTTCAGTTCACCTACTTTTGAGGCGAAAAATAGTTATGATTACAATATGCCTCCTATTTTTGATGATTATGGTGATGAGAATAATTATTATGTTGAATCTGCTCCTACTACGATTGTTCATGTGGGGAGTATTAATTCTTTTATGCATGTGGCTCATGAAAGGGAAGCTTTATGTGATAGTTATATTGTTAATTCTATTCATGATGCTACTGAAAGTTATTATGAGAGAGGGAAACATGGTTTGATGGATCTCAACAATATTGAGTTTCCCCTCTTTATGTTGCAATCTTTGAAGTTGTACTTGTTTTGCCTTCCTATGCTTTTTGCTTTGCGCTTTCATGACTTGTCTCTTTACAAGACTATTTTTCATAGGAAGTGGTTTAGATTTAAATGTCTTTCATATTTGCTTTTTGATGCTCTCTATTGCTTTAAGTTCCTATATGACGCCTTTGTCTCAAGCTCTTATATGGCGCCCACATGAGCATCTTTGCAAATTACTGCGCCTAGCTCAAAGGCATTAAAGAAAAGCACTCTTGGGAGATAACCCATTGTTTATTTTCAGTACTTTTTCTTTTATTTGAGTCTTGGAAGTTATTACTACTATAATAACCACTCCTTATCCTTTTTATTTCGTTGTTGTGCCAAGAGAAGCCTCTAATTTGAGTGAGGTAAGATTTGGGGATGTTGCTGTCCTGAAACAGTTTTCGGTGCTGCACCGTAAAAGTTTGTGAAAATTCTCTGTATATCTTTTGGACCAGCGATTTCTTGTGCATATGCCCCAGGTTATATCCAAACTTTCATTAGTTGAACACTTTTTGATTTGAGCAACAGAAAACCCTCTAAAAATTCGACCTTTGTCAGCTGTTCTGTTTTGACAGATTTCTGCCAATATTTGTGTTTGCCGCTCGATCGCTTTCTTTTTGAGTTCTTTTGATCACGGAACTTTTGGGGAAGTTGCTACAGTAGTTTATACTTTATATGTTGTGGTTTTGAGTTGAAACCTGAAGCAAAAAGGGTTGATTCATTACTATGCTTACACTAATGTTGCTAATAGAATTGTGTTTTGTTTTGTATGAAGGAAGTTTTCAAGTGTAGGGATTGGAGAATGATGAGATGAGATGAAGAATGGACAAAAGCTCAAGCTTGGGGATGTCACCCCAAGAAACAGCCAAGAAGTACAAGCGTCAAAGCTTGGGGATGCCCCCGAGGCACCCCCTTCTTCATCGGCAAAAATGAGGTCACCTTTCAAAACACTATATTTTTATTGCTTCATGCACTATGAGTTTTTCTTGGAGCGTCAGTTGCTTTTGTTTTCAGTTTTATTTTGCTTTGTTTGCTGCAATAAATGGTTAGATCACATCATGTTTCTTTTGGAGGAGATGAACTCGCTTTTCATTTGCCAAGAACACTCTAGTTTTCACTCTTATCGTTCAACGAGTGTTCTCTTTTTCTGCTACTGCGTTTAGCTTTTGTTTTTCGCCTTGATTTTTGTTCAGATCTTGTTTTATCTTTGCATCAAGGTGTATTTGGACCTCTGGTTCATGTTGGTATTCATCAAAAGAGTTTCCTCAAAAGGGTTTGAATGGTGTTGGAAAAGAGAAAAAGCTTTATGCAAAAAAGTGGTACAAAAAGGAGCTTGTGTAGACTGTGGCCTAGGCTTTTGCATGTCGTGCTTGATGTCTTTTAGATAGTATGCTTAGTGATTTTTGCTGTAGCATGACTTGTCTCAAATGACTGAGATTGCTTAATGAGCCTTTGAAAAAAATCATGCGTTGTTTTTATTATATGGAAGCATTTATTTGGTTTTCTCCTTTGATGCTTTATTTGGGTTGACTTGGCGCATGCTCACACCATGTTGACTACAAAAATAAGTCGCCTATAGCCTCTATGATCATTTAGTTTTTGACTTTTGATGCCATCTTATGCTTCTTTTAATGTTGCTTTGTCGCTTTGCATGATTATGGCCGTTATTGCTCTCTTAGTTGGTCGCTCTTAGTCTTTTTCTAGCCCTCATTTTGTACTGAGTATGAGCTCTACTCGTGCATCCAACTCCCAAAAACCAAGTTTGCCATTGTGTCCACTATAAATTCCTATGCATGGTATTTGAAGCCATTCCAAGTAAATTTTCATGTGCTACCTTTCAAAAAACCTTCAAAATACTTCTCATTTTGTGACACTGTTTTTAGCTCATGGGGACGTAGTGGTCGGATTTGCTATCTTCCATATTGTCTCATTCCAAAAAGAAAAAAAAAGAGAAAAAAAGAAAGAAAAAAGGCACTCCTCCATGGTATGTGAATGTTGGTGGGAACCCGATGGAATCGGTTAGCCATGGTTTGAGAAAGGATTAAAGGTGGGGAGGAGTGCCAAGCTTTATAAAATAGCACAAAAGTGCCAATCTCTCTCTCAAAAACTTGCTTCATTTTTGTATGGAAGATAGTAAGAACCCCATTGCCAGTCGTTGACAAAAGCAACCACCTCTCAAAACCCAATTTTTATCTCTCTGTTTTACAAATGAAAAGCTCTAGCACATGTTTAATCACTGCTTCCCTCCGCGAAGGGCCTTTCTTTTACTTTTATGTTGAGTCACCACCTTCTATCTTTATGCACCATTAAGAGAGCATAGTTGTCATTCTTAGTATAATGTGCATTGTCCCAAAGTTTTCATTGATTGATTCATGATCATGGTTTCACTTGTTCTTAAATTATTTGTATCTAGTCGCCCTCTTAAACTTGAAGGTGTCCTATGCATTTATGTTTTGCTCTCCATGAAGGACAAGCTGAAAACCATTTGTATGTTTTTCCTTATGATTTGAACACACGTTTGACTTTCATTGTTTCATTTTCATGATCTTTTGTTTGTGTTCATTTTCATGTTTATAACATGGTTGCTAAGTTTCTTCTATCAAGATTATGTCTTTCATGCCCATGTTTTAAGTTCTTTTGATCCCAGCTCACAACGCTTACATATGTGATCAAGATTGTGTAGGTCCATGTCACCTCAAAAATTATTTCTTTTGTTATCACTTACCTACTCGAGGACGAGCAGGAGTTAAGCTTGGGGATGCTGATACGTCTCAAACGTATCTATAATTTTTGATGCTCCATGCTTGTTTTTACACCATTTGCCTAATGTTTCGTTACACTTCGTGGCGTTTTTATGCGATTTCCGGAACTAACCTATTGACAAGATGCCACAGTGCCAGTTCCCTGTTTTCTGCTGTTTTTGTGTTTCAGAAAAGCTACACAGGAAATATTCTCGGAATTGGACAAAACAAGTTCCAAAAGTCTTATTTTTCCCGGACGAAGGACGAGGACCAAACGAGAGCCGAGGGGGGGGGGGGCAGGGGCTGCCCACATACCAGGGCGGCGCGGCCCAGGCCCTGGCCGCTCCCCCTATGTGTGAGGCCACCCTGGCAGCCCCCTGATGACGCCCCTTCGCCTATATAAAGCCTCGGGACGGAAAACCCTAGAGGAGTCGGCAAATTTCCAGAAAGAGTTCCGCAGCTCCGCCGCCGCTGCCGATGAATTTCGGGGGACAGAAGTCTCTGTTCCGGCACCCTGCCGGGATGGGGAAGTGCCCCCAGAGCCATCTCCATCGGTCTCCATCGCCGTCTCCGCCATCTCCATCGACCTCACCACCATCTCCATGAACCTTGCTGTCTCCTATGATGAGGAGGGAGTAGTTCTCCCCCGGGGCTAAGGGCTCTGCCGGTAGCTATGTGGTTCACCTCTCTCTCCCATGATGTGATCTTTATGTGATCGTGAGCTTTGTATCTAGTTGAATTGGTAGATGTTATTATTCAGATATTATGCTACTCCTATGCTTTATTATTGTACTCTCCGGAGATACCTCGTATCATGGTGTAAAGGTGACTAGTGTGTGCATCATGTGTATCTTTTTGGTTAATGTCTCTATGAAATGTTGGTGTTTGTTGGAACCATCTAGTGCGTTCATGGTGATAGTGTGGGACAATCTAGTTTGGGTACATACGGACTTTGAGGAGTGCTTCGTAGCCCTACGCATGATTAGTGTATGTTTTCCATTGGAGAATTGTTTTGAGTTGCATATTGATGATAGTATCTATTGGTTCAATTATGTTATATTTGTTGGGAGTGTGTCCACTAGTGAAAGTATGATCCCTAGGCCTTGTTTCCAAGTATTGCACACCGTTTACTTCCTGTTTTGTTACATATTTGCTCGCAGCGATATTTATTTTAGATTACATTTGCTACTTATAATCATCACTACCACTTATATTTCACTATCTCTTCGCCGAACTAGTGCACCTATACATCTGACAAGTGTATTGGGTGTGTTGGGGACACAAGAGACTTTCTGTATCGTAATTGCAGGGTTGCTTGAGAGGGATAGCTTTGACCTCTTCCTCCCTAAGTTCGATAAAGCTTGGATGATCCACTTAAGGGAAACTTGCTGCTGTTCTACAAACCTCTGCACTTGGAGGCCCAACACTGTCTACAAGAACAGACGCGTGCGTAGACATCATTGATATCGTGATCTTTTGTTTATGGATACTCGCGGTGTGAAATGAATTGGGAATCTTGCGGGATCCTAGAGTTTTTATATGTGTTAGAGAAATGCCTGGGCCGCCAATCTAAGCTATGCATAATTCATGGTGGAAATTTGCAGCATGCCCATAGTGGACATTCGACGACGCATCTCAAAATAAAAAGCTATACAAATGGTAAATAAAAGAGATGTCGAGGTGTTCATTGTCTGCTTGTCCTGTCATTTTGATGTGGGCTTGTTCCATGTCATCGGGCACGGAGGTACCCCGTTGGCGGTTCTCGATGATACGTGTATACTTACAATGACAAGAGCTTGCTTGGGACTCTAAGTAAAGTAGCATGAGGTTTGGGTACTCGTATTCACGTGACACGAGGTTTTCAACTTATGATTTGTCAAGCATATGCAGCATAAGTGTTCTCGCATTAACTTTAATCATTCAAGATGCTTATGATGGGGGCAATGAGAGCTCAAAGCCGGTAAGTACCATAATTTTTGAAGGTTTATAAAACTTGCAATCACTGCTTCCCTCTGCGAAGGGCCTTTCTTTTTTACTTTATGTTGAGTCTCCACCTTCTATCTTTATGCACCGTCTAAGAGAGCATAGTTGTCATTCTGAGTATAATGTGCATTGTCCCAAAGTTTTCATTGATTGATTCATGATCATGGTTTCACTTGTTCTTAAATTATTTGTATCTAGTCGCCTTCTTAAACTTGAAGGTGTCCTATGCATTTATGTTTTGCTCTCCATGAAGGACAAGCTGAAAACCATTTGTATGTTTTTCCTTATGATTTGAACACACGTTTGACTTTCATTGTTTCATTATTCATGATCTTTCGTTTGTGTTCTTCTTCATGTTATAACATGGTTGCTAAGTTTCTTATTGTCAAGATTATGTCTTTCATGCCCATGTTTTAAGTTCTTATGATCCCAGCACTCAATGCTTTCATAGATGATCAAGATTGTGTAGGTGCATGTCACCTCAAAAATTATTTCTTTTGTTATCACTTACCTACTCGAGGACGAGCAGGAGTTAAGCTTGGGGATGCTGATATGTCTCAAACGTATCTATAATTTTTGATGCTCCGTGCTTGTTTTTACACCATTTGCCTTGTGTTTCGTTACACTTCGTGGCGTTTTTATGCGATTTCCGGAACTAACCTATTAACAAGTCGCCACAGTGCCAGTTCCCTGTTTTCTGCTGTTTTTGTGTTTCAGAAAAGTTACACAGGAAATATTCTCAGAACTGGACGAAACCAAAGCCAGTCGCCCAGAATTTCACCGAAGCTTCCAGAGAACCAAAGAGGAGACGGAGTGGGGCCACGAGGGCCCCACACAATAGGACGGCACGGCCTGGCCCCTGGCCGCGCCCCCTATGTGTGAGGGCGCCCTGGCAGCCCCCTGACGACACCCCTTCGCCTATATAAAGCCTCGGGACGGAAAACCCTAAAAGAACCGGCAATTTTCTAGAAAGAGTTCCGCAGCTCCGCCGCCGCCGACAATGAATTTTGGGGGACAGAAGTTTCTGTTCTGGCACCCTGCGGGACGGGGAAGTGCCCCCGGAGCCATCTCTATCGGTCTCCATCACCGTCTCCGCCATTTCCATCGACCTCACCGCCATCTCCATCAACCTTGCTGTCTCCTATGATGGGGAGGGAGTAGTTCTCCCCCGGGGCTGAGGGCTTTACCGGTAGCTATGTGGTTCACCTCTCTCTCCCATGATGTGATCTTTATATGATCGTGAGCTTTGTATCTAGTTGAATTGGTAGATGTTATTATTCAGATATTATGCTACTCCTATGCTTTATTATTGTACTCTCCGGAGATACCTCGTATCATGGTGTAAAGGTGACTAGTGTGTGCATCATGTGTATCTTTTTGGTTAATGTCTCTATGAAATATTGGTGTTTGTTGAAACCATCTAGTGCGTTCACGGTGATAGTGTGGGACAATCTAGTTTGGGTACATACGGACTTTGAGGAGTGCTTCGTAGCCCTACGCATGATTATTGTTCGTTTTCCATTGGAGAATTGTTTTGAGTTGCATATGGATGATAGTATCTATTGGTTCAATTATGTTATATTTGTTGGGAGTGTGTCCACTAGCGAAAGTGTGATCCCTAGGCCTTGTTTCCAAGCTTTGCACACCGTTTCCTTTCAGTTTTGTTACATGTTTGCTCGCAGCGATACTTATTTCAGATTACGTTTACTACTCATAATCATCACTACTACTTGTATTTCACTATCTCTTCGCCGAATTAGTGCACCTATACATCTGACAAGTGTATTGGGTGTGTTGGGGACACAAGACACTTTCTGTATCGTAATTGCAGGGTTGCTTGAGAGGGATAGCTTTGACCTCTTCCTCCCTGAGTTCGATAAACCTTGGGTGATGCACTTAAGGGAAACTTGCTGCTGTTCTACAAACCTCTTCACTTGGAGGCCCAACACTGTCTACAAGAACAGAAGCGTGTGTAGACATCACCGTGCAAAAGGGTCAGATCGTGAAATTTTTACAGATCTGGTTCATTTTGTGTTCAAGTTTCCGAAAAGGGTCAGTTTCAGTCACTTTGACGATTCCCCTCTCTTCTCTTGCTAGCATCGGCTTCTCCCACTGATTTACCACTTAATCGGCCTCGTCGGCGGCGAGAGGTCCGGCAAAAACAGCGTTGCAGGTGTACTGTTGGTAGGAGCCGTGGTGGGGGCAGCGTTTGACGGCGCACACGCACGGATCGATGCTCCCGACGGGGCTGCCATGGTGTAAGGTGGTCATTCGGTGCCGCGCCCCCGCGAATCGACACGTCCGAGGCCGGCGACCGTTGCGACATAGTCGGTGAAGGACCATCGGCGGCGCTCCCTCGGGAATCGATGCGTCCAAGGTGGGCGACCGTCTTGTGAAGGCCGGCGAACGACCATCGGTGGCGCGTCTCCGAGATTAGATGCATCCTAGGCGGGCGGCCCGTCTTAGAGGAGTCGCAGAGAGAGCAACGACGGCGTGGTTCTACGTCCAAGCGGTTGTGTTAGTCTACCGATTTTTTAGTCTGGTGAGTCTTTTAATACTCTCGTCGCCCACTATTGTTGGATTCTCTGCTGCTGTGTTTGCTTGATTTAGTTCCAATTATTAGCTAGCTGGCACGGTGGTGCTCTTGGGTTCGGTTGTTCTCCATAAGTTGTGTTTCTCTATTTAGGATAGGTGGTAGGTTTTCCATGTAGATTCGTGGTTCAGTATTTACATGTATGTGACCACAACCGCAATATATATGATGTAATTTACGGTCTGGAAATACATACCGGGTTCTCTGATGATTTTTTTGTTCATAATAATATGTAGTCTATATATTTTATTTTTATTTTGGAAATTACAAAGGTTTTATATTATCCCTTAGTTGGATGTATTTTTCATGCTTTTAAATGTGCTATGGGATGTAGCAATCACATTATATCAGTAGTACTGGATGTACTTTTTTTCGTGTACCAGAAAACAAGTAGAATTGGAAGTATTTTCTTACGCAATGGATGTATGTTACCCAACAACGGTATATATGACGTATTTTTTTCTATGGATATACATAGCAGGTTTATCTAATGTTTTTGTTTGTTCACAATAAATTGGTTTTCACAGTGTTCACAATAAGACAATAGGCAGTAGTAGTTTTGGCTCAAAAGTTACATGTAATTGACCCAACCAGTTTATAGTGGATGTATTTTTTTATAGGTGTGGAGATACATAACAGGTCTATCTATGCTACAATAGGCTGTAGTATTTCCATGTAGATTTGGTTCAATAGTTACATGTAATTGACCCAGCCAGAGTATATTGGATGTATTTTTTAAATGTGTCGAGACACATAGCAGGGTTAGTTAGTTGGTTGTACTTTTCCTCTGATGATTTGTTAGTTGGATGTATTTTTTTTATGTTCAAGATGCGCCATGGATGTAATATTTCCTTTTTTCAGTTGTATTAAATGTACTTTTTTGTACACACAGTATCTATGGTTTTGTTGTGCATGACAAACAGTTTCCTACTTTTTGATTAATGCAGATCAACTTTGGGAAACATAAATCCATCCCTGCAAGATATAGAAGTAGTTACATTTTCAATAACATCAGTGACCACAAATTTTGCTCATACTGAACTTGTTCTCATCGTCTGCAAAATTACTTTCTACCCATGCTTCTTCTAGAATTTTACCAATCAAGGATATTAACTTGTTGGTTACCTTCTATTCAGTTCATTCAAAATGGAGTTTAACAATCGAAGGCCTCCTAGAGACCAGCATTTTCTAGCAGTCACTATCCTGGGTGACAATTGTACATGCAGATTTTTCCTAGGGATTTCTATTTTCGTGCCCTCGGGTCCTTAGTTGTACTCAGTTTTCCCCAGCTCCTTAGTTTTTCCTCAGTTTTCCCCAAGCCCTTGTCTGAAACCCTCACAAGAAGCTCGGATGAGAGGAATCCCGTTCAGTTGACCGTTCCGTGCTGACGAGTGGGGCCACGTCGTGTGGGGCCGCGTCGTGTGGGGCTGGTAGAAAGGGACCGCGTGGGACAGGACGAGACCGTGTTTGGTCATACGAGCGGAGTGGGGGCCGTAGCGTGTGGAGCCGTGTGGGTCCGGGACGTAGGCACGAGTGGTTTCTGTCTCTTTCGCCCAGATTTGCAGTTTTCAATGTACCTTTTTCCTCTCTCTCGCTCGATCTCATTCATTCTTGATTGCCCAAATTGGTAGCAAATCTAGAGCAGCTTCTCCTTCTGTTTTTAACACCATTCATTTTTTTATGCCTTCATTTTTACCCAATTAGGTAGGAAATCTAGGGTACAAATCCAGAGAAAATATAGGATAAGCTGCATACAGCAGCCAATATAGCATAGATATATTCACGACAGATCCAACAGTACTACCGATAGATCCAACATAAGCTACATTTTATATAAATTTAAGCTTGGAGGCTGCGCAGGTGAATCCCAAGTGCTTTGTGTTTGGCCATGAACGCATGCACGTTCACGGTCATTCCAACTCTAGCGCCGCCAATGGATCTGCCAATGGATTCAGCATGGTTCACCAGGCAGTTGAAGTCGGTGGCGCGGAGCCTCCTGTTGTAGAAGGGGCACCTGTAAACGCCTCGAGCAAAGTGGCCATCATAATGGCCGGACTGCAGCCTCCTGAGGACGTGACGAGTCTTGGTGTGGAAGGACTCATCGTCGCTGTCGACGTCGCTGCTCTGCACCTGTCATGTAGCACCAAAGATCGAAAGACACGGAGTCAATTGCAGCGATGATAGAATAGAGAGTGAACAAAAGATCATGCATGATAATATGGGCACGAAAAAAAGAGGTAGCCTCAGTTACATTGGACACACTTATATCCAGGATTTGAGTCAATAAACCAAAGATCATGCACAACAAATTTGTACACACCAATTGTTCACTGACCAAACCCTGAATCAATTTGTGTCCAAATATTCATCATCATCGGCACAAATTAACCAGATGGGATTGATTACTCACATAAGTTAACCGAATCTTAAACAAAAGCAAATCACAAATACTAATAATGTAAGATCTAGAACTAGGAACATACAAACCCTAATAACGCAAGATCTAACATAAAAGGATTGAACTAGGAACATATGAACCCTAATAACGCAAGATCTAACACAAAAGGATTGAACTAGGAACAGACGAACCCTGATGCGCCGGCGGCTACGTTGGAAGCAGCGACGGGGGCCTAGACGGGGGCGGTGGCCGATGCGCCGGCGGCTGATGCGCCGGTGGCTACGTCAGAAGCGCTGACAATGGGCATCTCATTCTTCTCCATCGCCGGTGGTTTTCTTCGGGGTTTTTTCTTCGGTTGTGGAGAAGATGATGGGACATGAGAGGCGGTTGCAGTGAGAATGAGAGAGTGGGCGAGTGTCGAGGGAGAGAAAGAGGGGCTCTATAAAGACGAAGGTGGCGTGTACCGCAACACGCGTCCGCTATGCACGGCTGCAGCGTGCACTGCGACACGAGGCTAACCCTGGGACGTTTGGTGTACTCAGTTATAACCTCGGGCCTTATACACAATTTTTATCTGTACTCAGTTTTCCCCTTGAGTACATAGACTGGCAAGTGCAATATACTCAGTTTTACCCTCAAGTAGCTGGTCAACAGAGAGTCAACAAATGAGATTAATATAGCTAATTGAGTCATTTCATGCGCAAAAAATCCAAAAAAAATAAAAACATAGTGGCACCTACGCATGGAGTCTTCCTACGCAACCTGCCACCTTAACAAACATAGATAAATCAAGTTTTACCACAAATTGCCACTTCTCAGAATCACTAGTAGCTATGAAGATGCATGGTTTTCCACTCAAACCCCTTTGTAAAACATCTTCCCCAAAACATAGTTTGTCTAAATGAGGCCATAATTGTCACACTCATGTATATTTGAATTGCAAATAATTTGATGTAGCCCAATATGAATTATATTGTACAAAACACGCATTTTTCATTTTGTAATTCTTTTGTTTGAATCCCTTAGTCTATTTACTATTTATGTGCCCTTGGTTTCTTAGTACTACTCAGTTTTGCCCTCAAGTACTGTCACAAATGCTCACAGAAGTCCAAACTTATCCTGATTGGTTGAGCCGTTGTCACACGGATCGACTCCACCAACCGTTGATCCACTGATCTAACGGGCAGTATACCCCTCTTCGTCTCTTCGTGGCCACCCCTCTCTCTCTCTTCATGGCCACCCCTCTCTCTCTCTCTGTCGGTGAACAGTGCCACCCCTCTATTTATGTGCAATAACGAGTTTGCCATGTAACTATATTCCCTCTATTTATGCATTATTTTCCATGATCTAAAAATGTTAAACTAAAAACTGGTATAATTTTGGTGTAAACAAGAGACATACATATTTGCGGATTTCGAGGAATGCATTATTTGTCACTGATGTCTACACACGCGTCTGTTCTTGTAGACAGTGTTGGGCCTCCAAGTGCAGAGGTTTGTAGAGCAGCAGCAAGTTTCCCTTAAGTGGATCACCCAAGGTTTATCGAACTCAGGGAGGAAGAGGTCAAAGCTATCCCTCTCAAGCAACCCTGCAATTACGATACAGCAAGTCTCTTGTGTCCCCAACACACCCAATACACTTGTCAAATGTATAGGTGCACTAGTTCGGCGAAGAGATAGTGAAATACTAGTAGTAGTGATGATTATAAGTAGCAAATGTGATCTGAAATAAATATCGCTGCGAGCAAACATGTAACAAAACAGTAAGTAAACGGTATGCAATGCTTGGAAACAAGGCCTAGGGATCATACTTTTACTAGTGGACACACTCCAACCAAATATAACATAATTGAACCAATAGATACTATCATCAATATGCAACTCAAAACAATTCTCCAATGGAAAACTAACACTAATCATGCATAGGGCTACGAAGCACTCCTCAAAGTCCGTATGTACCCAAACTAGATTATTCCACACTATCACCATGAACGCACTAGATGGTTCCAACAAACACCAACAATTCATAGAGACATTAACCAAAATGATACACATGATGCACACACTAGTCACCTTTACACCATGATACGAGGTATCTCCGAAGAGTATAATAATTAAGCATATGAGTAGCATAATATTTGAATAATAACATCTACCAATTCAACTAGATACAAATCTCACGATCACATAATGATCACATCATGGGAGAGAGAGGTGAACCACATAGCTACCGGTAGAGCCCTCAGCCCGGAGGAGAACTACTCCCTCCTCATCATAGGAGACAGCAAGGTTGATGGAGATGGCGGTGAGGTCGATGGAGACGGCGGAGACGGCGGAGACGGCGATGGAGACCGATGGAGATGGCTCCAGGGGCATTTCCCCGTCCCGGCAGGGTGCCGGAACAGAGACTTCTGTCCCCCGAAATTTGTCTTCGACGGCGGCGGCGCTGCGGAACTGTTCTGGGAAAAACGATGACTCTTTTAGGGTTTTCCGTCCCGAGGCTTTATATAGGCGAAGGGGCGTCGTCAGGGGGCTACCAGGGCGCCCTCACAATGGGTGGGCGCGGCCAGGGGCTGGGCTGCGCCCCCCTGTTGTGTGGGCGGCCTCTGCCCCCCCCTCCGGCTCTCTTTCGGTCTTCGGTACTCTTCCGGGAAAAATAAGACTTCTGGAACTTGTTTCGTCCAATTCCGAGAATATTTCCTGTGTAGCTTTTCTAAAACACAAAAACAGCAGAAAACAGGGAACTGGCACTATGGCATCTTGTCAATAGGTTAGTTCCAGAAATCGCATAAAAAGGCCACGAAGTGTAACGAAACACAAGGCAAATGGTGTAAAAACAAGCATGGAGCATCAAAAATTATAGATACGTTTGAGACGTATCAGTCACCCCTCTAACAATTATCAACTCTCTTTAGCATTCCTTTTCTTTTAGGGAATATAGTTTAGGATATAGTTTTGGTAATTTGAAACGGCCCAAAAGTGGTATAATTTTGGTATGAACATGAGGCATACATATTTGAGGGATTTCGGTGAATGGATTATTTATCACCCCTCTAACAATTATCAACTATCTTTAGCATTCCTTTTCTTTTAGGGAATATCGTTTTGGTAATTTGAAACAGCGCAAAAGTGGTATAATTTTGGTAGAAACATGAGACATACATATTTGGCATATTTGGGGGATTTCGGTGAATGGATTATTTATCACCCCTCTAACAATTATCAACTTTCTTTAGTATTCCTTTTCATTTAGGGAATATAGTTTGGGATATAGTTTTGGTTATTTGAAACGTCCCAAAAGTGGTATAATTTTGGTATAAACATGAGACATACATATTTGTGGGATTTCGGTGAATGCATTATTTGTCACCCCTCTAACAATTATCAACTATCTTTAGCATTCCTATATTCCCTAACACTTTTTTTGGTAATTTCGGTGAATGCACACACTAACTTTGAAAACAACTACAAGTACATATAACTGAATAATGGATTTGTAACAAGGGATCCCTTGTAACAACTTCTAGCGCCTGATGAGCAATGATAAGAATCCGATCGCAATTATATAAAAAAAAACCAGCCATCAGATTAGCTTGCTTCTTCAACTCGATCAGCTGCCTTAACTGCTTGTTCATTTTCTTCAGTTCTCCCTTCACTTCCACCAGTTCTGCATTGGGAGCATTAGGCATAATCGGAACGGCTCCTCTCTTCGCCGCATTCTCTACAGCAAGTCCCCCCCTTCCAAATTGCGCTCCCCAATAGCGCCAATTGATGCCTGTAATTGAAGCATCTGAATGTACACATCGATCCACTTGAAATACCTGCATTTCTTCAGGATCTGAAAACAACAACGTGAACCCTAAATCCCAAATTCGAGGGAATAACAAGAAAATCGAGAGAAAACAGAGCAATTGGAGCGAGATCTAACCTGATCCCCCTCTCTATATGGCAAGCTCTCGCATGCAAGGAACTCACGTCCACGGTTGCCGTTGTCGTCCGTCTTACAGATCGACCGCTTCAGAGGCTCCTGGCGTGGGCAGTCAGGGCATCTTGTCAAAGGCACGGGTCCATACTGCGGCCATGAAGAACGGGAGGTCAAAGAGAAACTAGACATCACCCGCCTGCCGGAGAAGGGCTGCCGCTGGCGGAGAAGAAGAACAATGGGGCGCGGGGAAAGAAAGGGGAAGCAATGGCACGGGCATGGGTGCGGGGCTGGCTCGGGCTCCCATTTTGCAACGGTCACCTGGGTAAGCTGTGGGTCCGGCGCACTAACGTGGACAAGTTGTGGGTCCCACGATGATCTGGATAAGTGGAGACGTGTCCACTGCGGGGCACCAACAGCGGCCCCACTTGCCAGCACCAACCAACGGTCAACTAAACGGGATTCCTCCCGTCCGAGCTCCTTGTGAGGGTTTCAGACAAGGGCTTGGGCAAAACTGAGAAAAAACTAAGCGGCTGGGGAAAACTGAGCACAACTAAGGACCCGAGGGCACGAAAATAGAAATCCCTTTTTCCTATGGTTCAAAGTTTGGTTCTCTCAAACTAGCATCATGTGGTGTATTTTTGTTTGATTTTAAATTTGTTTTGCATCCATCATGGGTGTATTGCGTACATATAGTTTCTATGTCCTAGTAGCGTGGCAACACTATCATGGGATACATTTCTTCCTTGATTTTTACATATTTTTTGTGTTTTATGACGATGCCAGGGTTTAATTATTAGTTTAGATCAATAGTATACGTTTTCTACATCTATTGGGCACACTATATCGTACTGTTTTCTACATCTAACCTATCTGATTCATTAGCTTTTTTACATCCATGGGGCATTTCAAAACCATTAGATGATGTATTTTTTCTTTTAATAACATGGATTTTTTACATCTATTTCATCGATTATAGTTCGTGTTCACAAGTTTATGCATTTTTTCGTGCATAGTCTATACAATAATATTTTTCCTCGATGTTACTGGATATAAATTCCCTAATGCTTCTACTTGTTTTTTTTCCAGTAGTATGCTCAAGAATTGTTGTTCCAGTACATGCTACTGCTATGAAAAGGATTTTTGTTCCAGTAGCATGCTTTTGCATTTTTAATTACAGTGCATGATTTTCAAACCAAGGATATTTACATGCTTACTTTACTTTTTTATTTGCATATAATTGAAAAACAGTTCTGGAGACACAATTCTCACATAAATACATTGTTTTTGTTCTAATAGTTGCTTTTGGTCAAAATGGTACTAGCAACTATTCTAGATAGTTATATGCATGCAAAGATCTGTTTTGGCTGGCTGGACCTGATGCAACAAGAGACGTCCACTGAGTTACACCTTGAGATGTAACATACAGATCTTGCACAGAATCTTGTGGGGGGAAGAATATGCACAACATGGAACAAATTTAGGGAGATTTATTTTGGCAGATTGTACATTCGTTGTGTTTTTGTACATCAACCTCTCTAGATCGTTCCTTCTTTTTTCCCCAGTTATTTTTTTGCTTTTCGTTTCGTGGTTAAATTTGTCTGTAACTTATTCTGTTCTAAACATGACGTCCTGTTTCTTCTGCCGACGGCTGTATATGAGGAAGAAGAGGGAGCAGGCCTGGGAGTAGGTAGGAGTTTCGGGTTAGGATATGCAAGCCCGGTTTGTCATCAGGCAGATATTTATTTTCTTTGAGACATGGACCACCGTGGGCAGGGGCGCTCTCCCGCGCGAGGAAACCCAGCGGAAAAACGGTCCTGTTGATTCTGGTACACTTCGCTTTCAAACTTGCCATTTTGGGAAGTTTTCACATCCCGACAGGGGGCACCGGGTAAGACTACCTGGTAACCGCGCACTCTGTAGCCACGTCCAAAAAGAATTGTTGAAAGTCAGACCAGGCGCCACAAAATCTGACAACAAGACAAATCAGGCTGATGCTTCTTGCAATTGATCGTGTGATTAGCCAAATATGCATGGATTTCTCAGCCAGAGTACATACTACCTATGAAGACACAAATTGTGCACGGATGTCTCGGCAAGGATGCTAGCTCAAATACCGGTTGCATTACGTAAAGGCAATCCAAAGGTAGAAGGTTAAAGGAGAAAGACTTCACCAACGCGTCAAGGTGAACGGGATCGACTTCAACCTCGCCATGTGACAAGACCAGAAGATTTCAACAATCTCCACGAGTTGTCAGACTAGGTAGACAATTCAAAGAAGAAAATATTTTGACTACTTCGCTTTTAACATCGTTGACTACGGCGTCAACCAGAGACGGGTCTAGCCGTCTAGGGCTGGTGCTAACGGTGCTGTAGCACCGGCCTAGCAGTCACACATTAGTGTGTATGCCTTAAAATTCAATTGTACGTGCATGGAAACCTAGGAAAGTAGCACCACTAAGCTTGTATTAGCACCATGCTTGGGCTGTTTCTAGCTCCGCCCCTAGCGTCAACTACGACTTGTTACACTCGGGGGCTCGCCGCTGTGCACTCGCGCAAACTATCGACAACGCTTGGGGGCTCGACATCAACTCGCCCCGGAGTGCCAAAAATCACCCTCAAGACCTACAATTTCATCGACATCAGCAACGCGACGATCCCAACAATGCTCGGCGGCTCGACAACAACTTTGCCTCCGATCGTGGCTGCGATTCTACAACGACAACCCGCTGCGTCGACTCCGATCCGCTGTATCGATCACGTCGCACCCGATAAAAGCTAAGTTCTCCTCTACCAAAGTTGATTATTATTTACTTTTGCCGCACCCGACACTCGAGGGCTCCGCCATGAAAAATCATCTTGCACGTCATTAACTTCGAAAAATTGCGAAAGCCCTAGTAGCTGGTGTTCCTTGTTGAATCCTTGACAATTCTGTTTACAGTCGCAGAAGCTCGACTAACAGGTTGACAAGGCACAAACCTTGGGCGTCAGGCTAACGAAAAGGCTTAGCAAGTAAACTACATCTTAAAATTCAAATACGGAAAACGCATCAAATTACGTCTTGACCTGAGTAGCTGATCGAGCCGCGAGTGGATCAGGCTAACGAAAGGGTCTCATGTACGATCAATAAATTATACAAAAAACTCTGATTTACATTTTACATATTGCATCCTCATTGCAATCTACAAGCACAATATTACTTAAGTGACAAAGTATTTCACAACTTTTCATATTTTCTATAGGAGTCAAACCTCTTTGAGTAGTACAACTTGAGTCTATCCCCGACTACAAGTACCCGAACATAGACTCGGGGGCTACTCCCATCGGAAGCGCTGGCCGCGCACCCGATAGAAAGACAATTTTGAGAAAGAATTCAAAAAGAAAAGAAGAAGAAGAAGAAGAAAATTTGAGCCTATGATCGACTACAAGTACCCGACCATAGCCTCGGGGGCTACTCCCATCGGGAGCGTTGGTCGCGCACCCGATTAAGAATTACTTCGAGAAGAACGTACGGCGAAGAAAATTTCGAGTCCATTATCGGTGGCAAGCACCAGAAAATAAACTCAACATTTTACTCCCATCGGGAGAGCGGATTCAAGAACCCGATGATTTTGGCCATTTCATTTGCCAAACAAGTTATATGAAGTCGAAGATATATGAAGCCGAAGATTGAAGAAGTCAAAAGATTGAAGAAGTCGAAGATTGAAGAAATTGAAGATTGAATAAATCAAAGATTTAAAGTTTGGAGACTCAACCTGAGTCCGCGACTCAAGTAGAGTCTCAGGGGCTACTGACATGAGTATGCCCTTCGGGTACCCGCGGATTAGTATACCGGGTCCGGCCCATTATGGAGGTGGACAAGTACAAGGACTCGAAGATTGACTTGGAGACGAAGTAGGAAGGTTCCAATACGTATTCGACTAGGACACTTATAAAACCTAGCCCGGTTGCATATATAAAGCCAGGCAGGGGCGCCCCTAGAGGCATAACACAATATCTTACAAACAATAGATTTTAGACTAGACAATAGAATAGATACAAAACTTCGCCTACGGCGGCACGCTGTAAACACCATTGTGATCATATACTAGATTGCTAGCAGGATGTAGCAATCCTCTACCGCAGGGACGTGAACCTGGGTACATTGTGTGCCAATCTCGATCCTGAAATCTCTAGTTGTCGCTCTTCCCCCGATCCAAAGTCCTTCATGTAGGACATTTGTCGAGTTAACCCTCGTCAGTAACCAAACTAAAATAAAACATAAAGCACTAGTAGAAAAAAGGGCTTCCATTCGCCCCCATTAGTCCCCAACGTATTCCGTCCGCGGCTAAATGTGGGCCAGGAGGCATTAGTCCCGATTCAAATGGGTCCTTCGGTCCCGGTTTCAGCCACCAACCGGGACTAATGCCTTTGGGCCTTTAGTCCCGGCTCGTGGCTCAAACCGGGACTAAAGGGCACCCTTTAGTCCCAGTTCGTGCCACGAGCCGGGACCAAAGGCCCGTTCAAACGAACCGCCCCTCTTCTCGCGCCAGTTACGATGATGCTTCAGAGAGATCGACATTAACGACGACGCTTCGTATATCGTCGCGCTCGGGAACCGCCATCGATGCATTGGAACTCGATCGTCTTCACACACCACCGTCGGCGTCTTCTCATCTCCCTGATCTCTACTATATATAGCACTCATATGATCATCTTAAGCACACACCACATTCTCTCATCCTAATCTTCTTCTTCCCCAAACATCTCCCACGCATCACCATCGCCGGCGCCCTCTCTCTCCCTCTCAATGGAGGAGCAATTTCTGCCAAGATCTCGGCTCTACTACATCGTCATTAAAGAGATGAACTTCACCATCACGGAGACTCTCCGTGCATCAAGGGTGGAGAAGTGGATCCATGCCGTCAAGCGGCGGTTCCTTGACGCCGCACCGATCAAGTGCGTGGGCTTGGACTGTGAGTTCACCACTCACGCGGTCCCTCAGCGTGCCGCCGTCCTTCAACTCTCGGTGGCGTCCGAGATATTGATCTTCCAAATATGTTACGCCAATCGCGTGCCGCAACTTCTCAAGGAATTCTTGAAGGACACCACCATCAAATTATGTGGTGCGGCTATCGCCAATGATCTGCGCATGCTGAGGATATACGGAATTGTTATTCCGTCTGCGTACGATCTTCAAAAGATTGTCCCAAACCCTACCAACAAGCTAACGCCGAGTCTCTATGATTTGGCCAATGCTACTATTGGGACACATCTTGAGAACAAGAAGAGGGACAAGAAGAAGGAGAAGAAGAAGAAGGACAAGAAGAAGTACAAGAAGAAGGGAGAAGAAGAAGAAGAACTAATATTTGGTTGGGAAAAAGTTCCATTGAGCTTCAACCAATTGTTATATGCCGCTTTAGACGCTCGCCTAGGCTTTGAGATTACTAGGAGCTACTGGAAGCTAAAAGGCTACAATAGCCAGGTTGATCGTCTTAATCTTAATGTTTATTAGGCGGATGATCGTAGATGTGGTTGTGTGAGTCTTGGATGAGTATAATGTTTGGAAAATGTACCCCCTTATTGTTTCGGTTAACAAAGTCTATTAATTTTTGAATTTGTGATTTTTCAAGTATTTTGGCTTTTTGAATATTTTAATTATTAAAAATTAATAATTAAATTATGCATAAAGATTATTTGAAATTCATTGGTGCTTATTATACGTAATCATTGTTGCTTATTTTGTGAATTTATTTGGAATTTAAAAAAGTAATATTATATATTACCAAAGTGTATAGGTTAATAGAATTGGTAGCATACCATTATCAATAAGTCGCGAGCGCAGTCTTGGAAGCTAGTAGTGAAGGAATGGAGAAGTTAAGCGTGCTAAGGGTGGAGCAGTGTGAGGATGGGTGACCGACCGGGAAGTGAGGACCACAAGTACTTGTAATTTGACATGAGATATGGAGTGAGAGCCATAAGTATCTAATTTGATATGAGAATAGAGATAATTAGATAATAGAGAAATAAAGAAAATAAAGAAAATACAAAAATTCTGAAACAGAAATACAAATTTTATTCCGAATGGATCTTTAGTCCCGGTCCGTGTTACGAACCGGGACCAAAGGTCCTCCAGCACTTTGCTAGTACCGGTTGCTACAACCAGGACTAATGAGCTTTACAAACCGGGATTGAAGGCATTTTTTCCATCAGTGAAGGAACAGAGACTTCCCACCGACAAGGACCAAGATCCACCACATTTCCAAGGTACTAAGGCCAAGCAGATCGGCTGGGGCGCCGAGGGGAGGCAGGAAACCCTATGCGCCCGTGTCTCCTGAGCGTTGGGAACGAAGAGGTATGTTTTCGTCTCTCCTCATCCAGCGAAAGCTATTGGCATGTGTCCTTCGCATATAAACAGCATCCTGAGCGCGTGTAGCTGTAGAGGTCGTAGTAACTGTTTGGTGACTAGATGCTCATAACGTTGCACGGAATCCCGAGGGGAGCATCCTGTTCCATGGTTCACGGATTTGATGCTCCACTGGGAGTATAACAGCGACCATTCTAGCAAAGCACTCAAGGATCAGAGTGTGGGTTGGTCGCGTTTATTCAGAATCCGAGAAGCCCCGCCATATGCATCTGACCGTGCTAGCAACCACCAGCGCGGTCGATTCGATCGGATGGCATGCATGAACGTACGGTAGCCCGATCGATTCATCGACCGGCTGGCAGTGATTACGACCTGCAACAGTAGTTCATTTGGCACCCATGGCCGGTTGAAGGACCCTCCTTGTGAAACAACGGATTGTTTTAGCAAAACACAACCCAAACTGCAGAGGTTCGAGGATGTATGAAATCTCAAAGGTTAGCGCGTGATTAGATGCCTGCGTTTATTCAGAATCCGAGCAGCTGCCAATACATCAGAACTTCAGAAGAGTGTGCTAGCTACTACCTCCACCGCGGTCATTACTAGCACTCCCTGTCGAGGTATATTCGTGCGCACGGCCGGGTGTATGGTGCTTCTGGCGTGGAACATGCGCGCATGCACACCGGCTTGTTCGCGACGAGTGAGGGGCTGATCTCGCCGCCGCCCGCTAGGCTGGCCGCCCAATTCATCATCTCCGGCGCCACCTCGTCCTCCAACCGCCTTGTCGACGCCGGCGTGTCGAGATGGGCGCTAGCCCTCGTCCCTGATGCGGCGTGGCTGGTGACGGCCCGGCCGCCGTACGCCTCGGCGGCGGCTGGGGCGGCAAATGCCACGAGGATAAGAGCGGAGAGGATGAGGAGCACGCCGGCCGGCCGGTTCCCTGGCATTGTGGTATCCTGTGTAAATGTGTAATCTTTGGTGCTCTGCTCGTCGTGCCTGATTGCACATCACGGGAGGACAACCGTGTTTATATAACAGGAGCTTGCAGACAATGAGACAAGTGTTGTGTTAACTTTTACCCACGGCCGGTGTTGGGAGTGAAATTATTCATTGTGGCGGATGCGAACAAGCGAGCGTGACGCTGATGCGTGCATCTCACCTACGCATCGTACGTGCTCCATAGACGACAGTGCGTCCGTTTGAACAGCTCACTCATGCATGCAAGTGAGGCCAGACATATATGAACCGTGACAAAAGCTAGCTGCCAGATTGTTATAAAGGCCCCCTGTGATTAGATTAGTCGGCCGTCTAGGACTTGCATGCCTGCTTTCTTTCTTTGTTTGATTAACTTATGTTACTTTTTTTTTGAAACGAAGGTACTGTAAAAGATTTGTCTCATCCGATTAATTAAGAAGAGAGTGACTAATTTTTTAATAGAAAACTGAGAGAAAACCATCACAAAACCGCTGAGCGGCGTACACAAGAAACCCTACCCACACCTCGATAAAGAGGGCCTTGTCGAGACAGCGCATCGGCGTCATCATCTTTACTTCTCCCCTAGGAAGCAACATCTCCAAGCCACAAGCTCAGAGCAAAGGACTCTGGCTTCGCCAAACACGATCATCGAACCAACCAACAGTGTAGAAGTCATGCAGAGCCACATGAAGATCCACACCACAACTCAGCCACCCGCGACAAGACAACGCAGCTCCGACTCTAAGGAAAAACTACTAAGGAGAACCAGGCATGGCTGGCGCTGCCGAAGATTGCCGAACGGACCACCTGTTGCTAGTCATCGTACGCCAGCGGGAACCTGCCACGGCAGCTTCAACTTCACAACAACAAACAAGCCGAGGCAAACCCACCGACACGTCAAAGAAGAGCCGACTACCTCAACCAAAGCCACGTCTTCGACATCACTCATGTCCACCATCGTTGCCACATAAGCCTCATTGCGAACACCTTGGCCTTCCACTAGTCCAGCTTGCGGCAGTGCATCTCCAAAGGCGAAGCCCCAAGAGGGGATATGACACCAAGGCGCCGCCATCGTTCGATCACACAAGATCAAGGGTTTCCTCCGGAGCTGAAGGGGTGCTGTAGCAAACCAGCGATGCCTTCAAGAAGGTAAACGACGGCCTCAGCCGCCACCATCGCCGGTCCCGACACAAAACTGAGATAGGGTTTTCACCCAAGCTACGAGCAAAACCCTCGGCCGCACATCAACCTGCACCGGCGCTGACAAGCCCACCATCCACCACCACCAAGAACTTCTCCGTTGATGAAGACGCACCAACATCCGCCACACCTCGCGGAGATCACCGGCAACCAAACTCCAGCACGGTGCACCAGATCCATAAACAGCCGACCGGACGCAGGACCACCGGATGCAGCGCGAACCACCATACCCGCCGAGCACCATGTCGGCAAGGAACATCGGAGCACTGCCTGAGGCTAAGAACCACCATGGTTCCAGGCCGCAGCCATACCGGAGGAGCGTCGACGCACACCACGCACGTGACCTCGCCTGCCGGGGACCGGATCAGATGTGCCAGCAGCACGGACCTCGCCTGCAGACTTCTGTTACTTCAGCACAATATTCTTCTTCAGACTTCCAACCTCTTCAAACATGGTCAAGTGCCCAAATGAGTGTGCGACGTACAAGCTGCTGCCGAGATCGACGCTCCACTTCAGCTGCAACTGCAGGCTGAACGGATAAACGGACAAATTAGCTCAAGCGGACCGAACGATCGACCAGCCGACGACGGCACTATTTCCAAGAGCATAACGTTTCCAAGAGCATCATGTTTGAAGTTCAAACTTTGAACCATTTTGTTCCCTGCAACGAGACGATTGACATTACATATATGGAGCAAAAATGAAAAACTGGAGGACAAACTGAAGATGCAAACCGTTTAACTCAATCTACGAGGATCAAAATTTTATAATATTCGAGGATAAGTTTGATCCACTCCTTCGCCAAGCTGCAAGGGTTAGTGACTACTGGCCGATAAGTTTGATCCACTCCTTCGCCAAACTTTTCTCCAAAATTCTTGCTCGCCGCCTCGCGCCATACATGGGTGCCCTTGTCTCGAACGCACGGAGAGTGCGTTCCTGAAATCGCGGAGCATCCACGAAAACTTCCTCTACGTCCGGAATCTCGCTCGTACTCTGCATCGCCGCAAGCGGCCGTGCCTCCTTCTCAAGTTGGATTTTGCACAAGCGTTTGACTCCATCTCCTGGGAGTACCTGCTCGACCTGCTGCAGCGGCTCGGCTTCCCCCCGCGCTGGCGAGACTGGTTATCCTTGCTCTTCTCCACGGCTACCACTTCAGTACTACTGAACGGCGTGGCCGGAGCAGCCATCAGACATCGGCACGGCCTGCGGCAGGGCGAGTGGGCGACCCACTGTCACCCTTCCTTTTCAACATTGCAGTCGATCCGTTGCATCGGTTGCTCCAGCAGGCCACGAGCTCGGGGTGTTCTCTCACCTCTGCCTGCTCGGGAGGCGTCCCTTCGTGTCAGCCTTTACGCTGCCGTACGACGCCATCATCTTCATTTTATGCTTCAGCAACGGCGCAGGATACTTTTTCTCAACATGGATGGTCGCATAGCTTACGGATTAGTGTTTCTAGTTAGACAATTTTACAATTGCTCATTATGATATGTAATCTTGCCTTCTTTCTTTTAAGACCTGTTCGTTCTTTGGGCTGTGTGCATCTTAGTTACGCAGAGACCGGGTGTAAGCTTAAAACTTTTAAGTAATAAAACGCTCTTTATCGAAAAATCATCTTCATCAACCCCATCCGTGAGGAATTCAACTGTGTCCTGGAAATTGTCAATGGCTTCGGACGAGCGTCGGGGCTCACGATCAATGTCAACAAATGCTCGATCGTGCCAATTCGCTGCCAGGACATGGACTTGGAGTACCTTTTGCAGGGATTCGGTGGGCAGTGTGTTGATTTCCCCATCACCTACCTTCCATGGGTAGGTTGCGACTTGTTCACTTGCAGCACATCATCGATCGCGCGCGTGCCAAACTGCCCGCCTGGAAGGGGAAGTTGCTTAATGCCGGTGGCCGGCGAGCGCTGACCAGATCGGTCCTTGATGCGCTCTCCGTCTACGCCATGACCGCGCTCCGGCTGCCAAAGAAATTTAACAAAACCCTTGACCAGATTAGGCGCCGCTTCACTTGGGATATCAACGAAACGGGCTCCGCTGGCGGCAAATGCAAGGTTAGCTGGCGGGTGGTATGCTCTCCGATGGATGTTGGCGAGCTCGGCGTGCTGCATCTCGAGGCCTTTGCCTGCGCTTTGCGGCTTCGATGGCTTTGGCTACACTGGAAGTATCCTGACCGTCCTTGGACCAGCCTTGACATCCCTTGCGATGAGATGGATCAACGCCTCTTCGCTGCGTCAACCAGGGTCACGGTTGGCAATGGCAGACAAGCGAGCTTTTGGGACTCCAGTTGGATCGGCGACGCACCGCTGTCCTCGCGCTACTCAGTGCTATTCAGACACTCAGTCCGGAAGAAACGCACGGTGGCTGAAGCGCTCACTAGCCACCGTTGGAGGTTTGCTTCAGTGCGCTCCCCCTTTTCCAAACTCAACCGAAACATAAACACATCATAACTTAATTACTCTGTACCTCTTCAACTTAATTGCGAAGGGATATGGAGCCATCTCATTTCTTGATGTGTTCGAGTTTGGATTAAATTTAAGAAAGGGGGGGCGCACTGAAGCAAAAGTCGCCACCGTTGGGTTCTTGACCTTCGGCATGCCCCGCTGAGCATCATCGTCCCCGAATTCCTCCAACTATGGAGGGAGCTGGGCAGTTGGGATGGTGCACTCAATGACCAGCAGCCGGACACCATCACCTGGATCCTATTGCCGGATGGCAACTACACGGCGAAATCGGCTTATCGTGTTCAGTTCGAAGGATGGCAGTTTAGCCTCATGCCTACCCTGGTCTGGAGCGCATGGGCCTGAGCCAAATGCAAGCTTTTTTGCATGGCTGTTGCTTCAGGACAAGCTATGGTGCGCCGATCGTCTGCAGCGTCGTGGGTGGCCAAACTGTTACTTCTGCCCTCTTTGCATCCGCAACCTGGAAACGGCGTACCATCTCTTCTTCGGATGCCCATTTGCCAAGTTGCTCTGGGCGGCACTCGCGGCTTGGCCAAACTGCTCCGGTCTGGCACCGCGCGCTTGGAGTGACCAGACAACGATGCATGGCAGGCAATGATCGCTGCAACTGATGAACAGCACCAAGGTGGCGCCAAATCGCCGGTAATCCTAGCCTGCTGGGAGTTGTGGAAAGAGAGGAACAGTAGAATCTTCAAAGACAAGCCAGCGACGCTACGTCGTCAGATTCAGCTCATTCAGGAACAAGCGAATGCATGGGCCTTTGTGGGTGCGAAAAGGCTTCGATGCATGCTTTGGGAACCACCATGATCTGTAGCGTTTTCAGCCTTCTTGGGGCCTTCCAATTTCTCTCTGTTTTATTTTCGGTTATTCCTTGGTCTTAGCACCACTATGTAATATTTCTATCTACTAATGAAAATCGAGGCCAGCAATTGCTGGATCTTTCAAAAAAAAAATATTCGAACCAAATGTCCAATAATTTAACACTCATGTTTAAAATGATAAGATTTTTTAAAATTTATTATTTGCACATGGCACATGCGCTAAATAAAAATAGATTTAGATATGTTTCGGGAAACAAGTTTAGCACATTTTAGCACGCTGTAGGAATGTTATGTTAGATTGATCTCCGCCTGTCACTTTTTATCATAAGAAACAACTTTCCATTCACCTTATCACCATTTTTATTTTTAATTATTATTAAATTCGAAAATACAAAAATACTTCCTTCATTGCATTTCACAAACCAAAACACTACAACCATACATTTTACTGTTTATCATTGTATTGCATATTACTTTAGTTTGCATATTCCCGCGGCAAAGGATTTTCTAGCGCCGTTGCATATGCATATTTATTTATTTAGTATTGCATATTTACTTTCAGTTTTGTATACTTACACACACCTTATGCTTGACAACCACTTGGTGAGGTTGAGGGCACAAAGCAAATTTATTTTACCTTGCAGGTTGTTAGAAGAGGGGCAGGAAGGATCCTTATACACACAGTTCCCCGAGAGTTCGATATAAACCCTTGAGTCACCTTCATGGGGAAAATCAAGCTTCCCTATGCTCAACACTCTATTCTTGAAGTCTCAACGTAGCGAAGCATCAACTGCCCTTTTGCTCGGACAGTTTGGAGTTCAGTCAAGGAAACGTCCCGCTGAAGCTTCGGAGATGTGAGTTTGCTGATGCCAAGCAACGGATTTTTAATCTCATTGCACGTGAAGGGCCACTTTACTCTTCGGTCATGGCGCTTAGGTGCTGGCATCTAGGGAGGCTCGGAATGATGCAAGAAATAACCATGTGGAGTTGCATCCATACAGAGTGGCTTTGAAGATTAAAGCCTATGTGGAGATGTTGGTTCAGTTCTGTTTTAAACCTAAATCGGCAAACAGGCGTGAGGCTGTGGTTTCAGGTCCTCGATGGTCTCCGCCACCTGCTGATTCGGTCTGCATGAACGTGGATGCAGCATTATTCCCATCAGAGCATCCTATGGGCTGGGGTGCGGTGCTCCGTGATCACACCGGTGCTCTCTTGTTCTGAGGGTTTATCGGTATTTCCTGCTCCTGAAGTAGCCGAAGGGCCGGCAATTCGGAATGCGTTGTCTCTCCTGCTCGAACATGGTTTTCAGAAGGTTGTCCTGGCGTCTGATTGCCTGTCGATGGTGCAACGAATTTCGTCTCAGTCTCAGGATCGGTCTCCGGCGGGTGCTGTGGTGAGGGACATCAAGTTGTTGGTGACAAAGTTTTGGTCATGTATCTTTAAGCAGCCTCGAGCCGCCCTATCCCGGCGTCTCGGCACTCCGTCCGGCCTGTCATGTTGTAGATCATAAGTCTCTCTTATTGGTCAGCTTTTGCCAAGACGTGATGCAGGTGGACCGGATGAAGCCGGCCTATTTGTCTAGTCAAAATGCAAGGGAGCAGGCCGGCCGACGTGCTCCTTGTCCTGGTCATTCTCCTCCTGGCATTTGCCGCCGCCGCCGCCACCACCACATACAGCAGCCGGGTCGTCCTCACCAGCCACGCCGCAATAGGTACGAGGGGTAGCGCTCATATCGACACGCCGGCGCTGACGAGGCGCTTGGAGGACGAGGTGGCGCCGGAGATGATGACGCCGGCGCAACAACCCATTCGACCCGAACAGGCCGGTGTGCATGCAGCAATGCTGGAAACGAGCAGTGCCATACACCGGCCATGGCTGCAAAATGTATTACATGTGCAGGGGCGGGGGGACGTGACAGCCGGACGATGGATTGATCAGGCTACCACAGTCAGATGTGTAATTTGCTTCTCGGATTCTGAATAAATTATGGAAGTTGCAAGCTTTTTGATGATAAAATCATGTGAAGATTTTGCACTTTTGTGGCTCTCATGGACTCCAAACCCTACAAGACATGGTTGAAGAAGTAAGTCAAAGAAATTGCATTTCATAAGCCGAAGAAGCCAAGTAACAACCATCCTTGCCGAATTTCCAAGAAATTGAATCCATGGCTTCATGGTTGAGATGTCTTGAAGCATTTTCCTGGTGAATTGTACAATGTGCTCAGCCATCACGCGTGTTCATTTGGGAGTTCCAAATGTCGTTCTTTAGATGCCAACTTGCTCGCAGCGAAGAATAACGTTGTTGCCAAAGCTGCCGCAAATCAAGTCACGGATACCTCTGCGGGCCGCCAAACCAAGAGCATGTCACTCGTCCTTTTTTTTAGAAAATGTCGCACTTTATTGATTACTTAACATCCAACATAAACATTACAAAACAAGTGGTCCGAAGAATGAGCTAAAACATGTGCTACGACATTTGAGTTCCTACGAACATGGTGGTAGGCGGCGGCATGGACACGAGTTCTTGGGCGGCGGACGAAAGCCTAGGCGCGGGCGGGTGGCACTAAGCCAACCAGCTCGGGACAGCGCCCGAAATGGTGGGCCATGGCGCGGGGCTGGATGCGGAGGGATAAGAAAGGAAAATATAAAAGAGCATGTTAAATATGGGTCCGTAGGATTTAAAGGGTCTTTCTGGTATTCATTCTAGCGAGGCAAAATTGCATATCGTCAAACGCTTTTCCAGTATACCCCATACCATTTATGCAGTACCATGTTTTCATGATTTTTTAAGATATGGTAGAGATGCTCTTATATATATAAAAAGATTCCATTCAGACATTTCAATCTACTTAAGAAATAAATAGCTAGTTAAAAAAATTAAACAAACAATAGTTATGGTTAACTTAAAAATCAAAGCATTCATGTTAAGTATTAAAATTCTCAAAAAATTATAACCGTTTTTAATAGTTGATATAAAATATAAAATTTCGTTGTTACATAATCAAGCCGTATATTCATTGCCATATCAACGAAGTAACATGCAACCTCACCATACGATGCCCAGCCAAAGAAACAAAAGTCAAAGCAAACCTTTAGCAGGACCCACGGCGCATAGACACAGCATGTGTAGATGGCCTCAGAACGCTTGCATGTGGTCAAGATTAGATCTTATTTCATTGTTACATAATTAAGCCGTATATTCATTGCCATATTAATGAAGTGGCATGCAACCTCATCATACGATGCCCAGCCAAAAAAACAAAAGTCAAAGCAAACCTTTAATGGAACCCATGGCGTATAGACACAGCATGTGTAGATAGCCTCAAAACGCTTGCATGTCACCAAACATTATATCTTAGAGTAATATCGTGTTTGGTGGCTGGGCAATTGGTGCTCTGCTCGGTGTGCCTGATTACACGGGAGGACACCCGTGTTTTATATATCTTGCGGAGGAGTGGTGCCTATCCCCGTGTGTGTGTGTGTGGATGCTGTCTCGCACATAGTAGGAATATAGGATACGGCCAGGTTGCTACTCTGCACAGTACAATCATTATTTCAGATGATACAAGACAGGTTTCGCCCGAGGTGCTAGGACTGTAGCAATTATTCATTTGGTGTGGCTAATGGGAACAAGCGGGCGCGACGCTGATGCCTACATCTCACCTATGCACTGTAACTGTACGCGCGAGCGAGTGTCCCTACAACTACAACTCTACAAGTAGTTCCAACAGAACAGCTCATGCATGCAAGCAGCGCGCGCGCCGACATAGGCTACCGTGGCCAGATCATTTGCAAAGGGTCCCGTGGTACTACTATTATCTAGGCGGAAACGGACGACGATTCGTACCTTCACATGCATGGTTTGTTTCGCTGTTGGTTTGCCTATATGTTTATTTCGGACCAAAATTTCTCATCCGGGGTACCACGGGGAAAATGGATATTCTAAACGCTTGCCACTCCCGACGCTGATATGTTTTGGACGTACCAATCCGCTAGATTGGAATTTGTGTTGCTGTTATACAGTGATAAGCTGATGCGATGGGAAAATCCAGATTCCGAGTCATGGCTAGAGGCCATGGAATCTGAGTTAACGTTCATTGTTAAAAATCAACTTCGCAACTTGTTTAGCTTCCTGATGGTGCTAAAGCCATCGAGTGCAAATGTGTGTGTAAAAAGAAATCTATCATCGATGAAAATGTTTCTATATGTAGAGCTCGGATTGTCGCAAATGGGTTCCCACAAGTTCAAGGCGTTGACTACCGTGAGACCTTCCCGCAAATAGTGATGTGTTTAAGTTAGTTAAAATCATGCTATATTTAGCCGCCTATTTTAATTATGAGATACTCCATCCGTTCTAAATTACCCTGCATTCGAGGTTCAGTCAAAGTCAAACTTTATAAACTTTTGCTAAATGTATAAAGAAAAATTTATAAAATACAATATAAAATAGATATCATCAGAATCATCATACCAAATATGTTTATATTATATGTATTAGATTTTATAGAATTTTATAGTTTTACCACTATATTTGGTCAAATTTTGTCTAGTTTAACTTTGACTAAACCAAAAATACAGGGTAATTTAGGAAACAGAGGGAGAATGGTATATGGATTTTAATATTCCGATGGTTTTATCGATCTGGCTAATGCTAACAAGGTATGCAAGCTTTATGGATCTACTGATTGAAGCAAGCCTCTTAGAGTTGGAGCATTCATTTTGATGAGGTAGTCAAGTCTTTTGGCTTCATCAAAAGGGAAGAAGAAGCTTCTTTACACAAGAAGTCCAGTATGATCCGTGTAGCTTTTTTAATCTTGTATGTGGATGGCATACTGTTGATTGAAAACCAGTTGTTGGAACCCATCAAGGAATCATTGGAAAAGAGTTTTTCAATCAAGGACTTGCACGAGACGTATTACATACACGAATTAGGCTTGAGTCAGAGTGCATATCTTTACAAGGTGCTAAATAAATTAAACATGGAGTTGGCTAAGAAGGGGTTCTTACCGATGTCGAATGGATTTGATTCCATATGCTCAATCTGTTGGGAAAACTGGGCACACTGTTTAACCCCTTAATTTAGAGATTATCACAATATTAGCGTTGACTGAAAATACGCAGCGAAATCAAAGTAAACTTCAGCCACTTGTGCACTAACTCAAGGATCTTTGCTCATGCCGGAAGGAAACATATGCATCAACATATATGGAGGAATTAGGAGTGGCCCTTGGATCTCTCCTGACCTAAGACAGTCTCTTCCCTTAGGAAAGAAGCTCTCTCCTCACCCAAGACAATCTCTGTCCTAGGGAGAGAGGTCTCACAGCAGCTGCAGCAGTAGTAAATCAACACATAGAGGACACCAATCCTTTTTACGTGGAAAACCTCTCAACTTGAGAGGAAAAACCACGGGCTGAAGCCACCCAAACCTTCTTCCACTATTACCAAATGGGGATACAACAAGTTCTTCTCTAGAGAGAACTAGAGGATCTCAAGCACCAAGATACACACGGATCTGTGGCTGCTTCTACAAGATTTGGGGCACAAGAGCTAGAGAGTGGAGCAATCTCACCAAAGATGGTGGAATAATAGCTTGAAGGAGACAAGGATGCAGATCTGATGTCTTCACAACCTTGTGGGCAAGGCCCGGCGCTTGATTCAGCTTCTTTCTTCAACTTCTCCTCTTTCTCTTCTCTCTTGGTTTTCTTCTCCAATGGAGGCTATCCTGATTTTCGTCCTTCCCACTATGGGGGCTGGAAAGGAGGGTTATCATCCCCTTTCACCTCATGTGCAATACCCAAAATGACCCTTGGTCATAACCCTATAGGTTGGTGGGCTCTTGCACCTTCTTGGGCCGCCTGAAAGGCTTCATAAGGCCATCTCCTCACAGCCCACATGAGGATGATACCCAACATTCTCCCCCATCTGACTCATGTGGGGGGCACCGCCATGCCCGCTGCCTTGCAACATACAAGCAGCTTCTCCTTTGGCAATATCTTGGTCATCATATCCGACCAATTCTTGTCGGTGTGGATCTTCTCAAGTTGCACCAACTTGGAACTCACCACCTATCGAATCCAATGATACCTCACCTCAATATGCTTGGTTTGAGCGTGGAAACTTGGATTCTTGGCAAGATAGATAACACTCTAGATATCATAATATAGTGTATACTTCTCTTGCTTCATGTCGAGCTCTTGCAAGAAGTTCTGCATCCAGAGTACTTCCTTGTATGCATCAACTGCTGCTATGTACTCAACATATGTGGTTAACAGTGAAACGCATTTCTGCAACCTTGATTGCCATGACACTACTCCCCTTGCATAAGTTATCATGTATCCGGGGGTAGACTTTCTGGAATCTACATCACCAGCATAATCTGCATCTGTGTAGCCTTGCAACACTGGATCACCACTTCCAAAGCATAAGCACGATCTAGAAGTACCTTTGAGATACCTGAGAATCCACTTCACTGCATTCTAGTGAGCTTCACCTAGATTTTTCATGAACCGGCTAACAACTCCAACTGCATAGGCAATATCAGGCCTAGTGCACACCATGGTATACATCAAACTGCCCACGGCAGATTGGTACGGTACTTTGCTCATTGCTTCTTTCTCCTCCTTGCTGCTAGGACATTGTTCTTTACTCAGTTTGTGATGTCCTGCAAGTGGAGAGGCAACAGAATTTGCGCCTTGCATATTGAACCTTTCAAGTACCTTTTCAATGTATCTTTCCTGTGAGAGCCAAATCAACTTCTTTGATCTATCACGAGAGACCTTCGTGCCAAGTATTTTTTATGTGGTCCTAAATCCTTCATGGCAAATGATTTACTCAATGCCTTCTTGAGGAGAGCAATCCTCTTTGTGCCATTTCCAACAATCAGCATGTCATCGACAAATAGCAAGATAATAATGAAGTCACCTTTGGCGTACCTCTTCATAAACACATAATAATCAGGTTGTGCTTTGATACGTCTCAAACGTATCTATAATTTTTGATGCTCCATGCTTGTTTTTACACCATTTGCCTTGTGTTTCGTTACACTTCGTGGCATTTTTATGCAATTTCCGTAACTAACCTATTGACAAGATGCCACAGTGCCAGTTCCCTGTTTTCTGCTGTTTTGTGTTTCAAAAAAGCTACACAGGAAATATTCTCGGAATTGGACGAACCAAGTTCCAGAAGTCATATTTTCCCCGGAAGCTTCCAGAGAACCGAAGAAGAGGCGGATTAGGGCCACGAGGGCCCTACACACCAGGGCGGCATGGCCCAGCCCCTGGCCGTGCCCCTATGTGTGAGGAGCCCCTGGCAGTCCCCTGACGACGCCCCTTCGCCTATATAAAGCCTCGGGACGGAAAACCCTAAGGGAGTCGGCAATTTTCCAAAAAGAGTTCCATAGCTCCGCCACCGCCGTCGACAAATTTTGGGGGACAGAAGTCTCTGTTCCGGCACCCTGCCGGGATGGGAAAGTGCCCCCAGAGCCATCTCCATCTGTCTCCATCGCCGTCTCCGCCGTCTCCATCGACCTCACCGCCATCTCCATCAACCTTATTGTCTCCTATGATGAGGAGGGAGTAGTTCACCCCCGGGGCTGAGGGCTCTACCGGTAGCTATGTGGTTCACCTCTCTCTCCCATGATGTGATATTTATGTGATCGTGAGCTTTGTATCATGTTGAATAAGTAGATGCTACTCTTCATCATTATGTGTACTCTAGTGGTGTTATTAAAGTAATCTATTCCTCCTGCCATGGTGTAACGGTGACAGTGTGTGCATCGTGGTGGTACTTGGTCTAGGCTACGATTGTGATCTCTTATGGATTATGAGAATAATTGTCACTATGATAGTATTGAAGTGATCTATTCCTCCTATCATGGTGTAATGTTGACAGTGTGTGCACCGTGTTAGTACTTGGTCTAAGTTGCAATAATATTTATTTTGAGTTATGATTTGATTTGGATATCTCTATGAGTGGTGTTTGTCAAGTACTTGATGAACTTTAAGGGGTGCTTCTGTAGCCACTACGCAATGATTAGTGTTATTCAATAGGAGAGTAATTCAGAGTAGCATAGTGAAGAGAAGTTATTTATTTATTCAATTATGTTATATTTGTTGGGAGTGTGTCCACTAGTGAAAGTATGATCCCTAGGCCTTGTTTCCAAGCTTTGCACACCGTTTACTTGCTGTTTTGTTACTTGTTTGCTTGCTGCCATTTTTATTCCATATTGCATTTACTACTTATAATCATCTATACCACTTGTATTTCACTATCTCTTCGCTGAACTAGTGCACCTATACATCTGACAAGTGTATTGGGTGTGTTGGGGACACAAGAGACTTTCCGTATCGTAATTGCAGGGTTGTTTGAGAGGGATAGCTTTGACCTCTTCCTCTCTGAGTTTGATAAACCTTGGGTGATCCACTTAAGGGAAACTTGCTGCTGCTCTACAAACCTCTGCACTTGGAGGCCCAACACTGTCTACAAGAACAGAAGCGTGTGTAGACATCAAGCTCTTTTCTGGCGCCGTTGCCAGGGAGGTAAGGTAAAAGGTACTCGCATCCTCCTGTGTGAGTGCTCGGAGTTATTTCCTTTAGATTCTGCAATTACATCTTTTTGTTTTTTGTTTTTATTTTCACTAGTTAGGCTTAATGGAAAACAATGAGTTCTTTAGTCTTTTTCCTGAGTTTAGATATGAGGTGTTTGAAGAGAAAATTGAAAAACCTTTGGAGCTTAATTTGCATGCTAATAGTGTTGTTAGTATGAATACTTTGAACACCGTTATTGCTAATGCTATAGAAAAGTCTAAGCTTGGGGAAGCTGGTTTTGTTAAGCATGATATTTTTAGTTCCCCAGCTTTAGTGGAGAAAGTTTGCTCTGATGATATTTTATCTCCCCTATGTGATGTTCCTATGCCTGTTACCTATATTAGTGATCATGATTGGGAAAAAACTCTACTTTTGATATTGAAAATCTTTTTGGTACAAATTCTAAGATTAATAATTGTTGTACCATTAGTGCTATCCATGTTCCTTCTTATGATGATCTGTTTGATGAATATGCTTTGCGACATAGTAGTTCTCTAGCTTGTGATGATACTAAACCTCTAGTTTACGATGGTTATGATGATGAGTATAATATTTTTAGTTCACCTAATTTTGAGGAGAAAATTAGTTATGATTACAATATGCCTCCTATTTTTTATGATTATGGTGATGAGAATAATTATTCTGTTGAAGCTGCTCCCACTACGATTGTTCATGTGGGGAGTATTAATTCTTTTATGCATGTGGCTCATGATAGGGAAGCTTTATGTGATAGTTATATTGTTAGTTCTATTCATGATGCTACTGAAAGTTATTATGAGAGAGGGAAACATGGTTTTATGGATCTCAACAATATTGAGTTTCCCCTCTTTATGTTGCAATTCTTGAAGTTATACTTGTTTTGCCTTCCTATGCTTTTTGCTTTGCGCTTTCATGACTTATCTTTCTACAAGACTATTTTTCACAGGAATTGGTTTAGATTTAAATGTGTTTCATATATGCTTTTTGATGCTCTCTCTTGCTTTAAGTTCCTATATGGCACCTTTGCCTCAAGCTCTTATATGGCGCCCACATGAGCATCTTTGCAAATTACTGCGCCTAGCTCAAAGGCGTTAAAGAAAAGCACTCTTGGGAGATAACCCATTGTTTATTTTTAGTACTTTTTCTTTTATTTGAGTCTTGGAAGTTATTACTACTGTAATGACCTCTCCTTATCCTTTTTATTTCATTGTTGTGCCAAGAGAAGCCTCTAATTTGAGTGAGATAAGATTTGGGGATGTTGCTGTCCTGAAACTATTTTTGGTGCTGCACCGTAAAAATTCATGAAAATTATCTGTATATCTTTTCAACCTGCGATTTCTTGTGCATATGCCCCAGGTTATATCCAAACTTTCATTAGTTTAACACTTTTTGATTTGAGCAACAGAAAACACCTTTAAAAATCGACCTTTATCAGCTATTCTGTTTTGACAGATTTCTGCCACTATTCATTTTTGCCGCTTTATCGCTTTCTTTTTTAGTTCTTTTGATCACAGAACTTTTGGGGAAGTTGCTACAGTAGTACATGCTTAATATGTGGTGGTTTTAGGTTGAAACCTGAAGCAAAAAGGGTTGATTCAGTGTTATTCTTACGCTAATGTTACTAATAGAATTGTGTTGAGTTTTGTATGAAGGAAGTTTTCAAGTGTAGGAATTGGAGAATGATGAGATGAGATGAAGAATGGACAAAAGCTCAAGCTTGGGGATGCCCATGCATCACCCCAAGAAATATCCAAGAAGTACAAGCGTCAAAGCTTGGGGATGCTCCCGAGGCACCCCTTCTTCATCGGCAAAAATCAGGTCACCTTTCAACACACTATATTTTTATTGCTTCATGCACTATGCGTTTTTCTTGGAGCGTCAGTTGTTTTTGTTTTTAGTTTTCTTTTGTTTTCTTTGCTGCAATAAATGGTTAGATCACATCATGTTTCTTTTGGAGAAGATGAACTCGCTTTTCATTTGACAAGAACACTCTAGTTTTCACTCTTATCGTTCAACGAGTGTTCTTCTTTTTCTGCTACTGCTTTTGGTTTTTGTTTTCGCCTTGATTTGTGTTTAGATATTCTTATATTTATTTATCAAGGTTTATTTTTGCCTCTGGACCATGTTGGTTTTCCTCAAAAGAGTTGGAAAAAAAATTCAAATGGTGTTGGAAAAGAGAAAAAGTTTCATGCAAAAAAGTGGTACAAGAAGGAGCTTGTGTAGACTGCGGCTTAGGCTTTTGCATGTCGTGCTTGATGTCTTTTTGATAGTATGATTAGTTGTTTTGCTGTAGTATGACTTGTCTCAAATGACTGAGATTGCTTAATGAGCCTTTGAAAAAATCATGCATTGTTTTTATTATATGGAAGCATTTATTTGGTTTTCTCCTTTGATGCTTTATTTGGGTTGACTTGGCGCATGCTTACACCATGTTGACTACAAAAATAAGTCACCTATAGCCTCTATGATTATTTAGTTTTTGACTTTTGATGCCATCTTATGCTTCTTTTAATGTTGCTTTGTCGCTTTGCATGATTATGGCCGTTATTGCTCTCTTAGTTGGTCGCTCCCAGTCTTTTGCTAGCCCTCATTTTGTACTGAGTATGAGCTCTACTCATGCATCCAACTCCTAGAAACCAAGTTTGCCATTGTGTCCACTATAAATTACTATGCATGGTATTTGTAAGCCATTCCAAGTAAATTTCCATGTGCTACCTTTCAAAAAACCTTCAAAACACTTCTCGTTTTGTGACACTGTTTTCAGCTCATGGGGACGTAGTGGTCGGATTTTCTATCTTCCATATTGCTTATTCCAAAAAGAAGAAAAAAGAAAAAGAAAGAAAGAAAAAAAGGCACTCCTCCATGGTATGTGAATGTTGGTGGGCACCCGATGGAATCGGTTAGCCATGGTTTGAGAAAGGAAAAAAGGTGGGGAGGAGTGCCAAGCTTTATAAAAAGAGCACAAAAGTGGTAATCTCTCTCTCAAAAACTTGCTTCATTTTTGTATGGAAGATAGTAAGAACCTCATTGCTAGTCGTTGACAAAGACAACCACCTCTCAAAACCAATTTTTATCTTTCTGTTTTACAAATGAAAAGCTCTAGCATATGTTTAATCACTGCTTCTCTCCGCGAAGGGCCTTTCTTTTACTTTTATGTTGAGTCACCACCTTCTATCTTTATGCACCATTAAGAGAGCATAGTTGTCATTCTTAGTATAATGTGCATTGTCCCAGAGTTTTCATTGATTGATTCATATTGTTGGTTTCACTTGTTCTTAAATTATTTGTATCTAGTCGCCCTCTTAAAACTTGAAGGTGTCCTATGCATTTATGTTTTGCTCTCCATGAAGGACAAGCTGAAAACCATTTGTATGTTTTTTCTTATGATTTGAACACACGTTTGACTTTCATTGTTTCATTTTCATGATCTTTTGTTTGTGTTCATTTTCATCTTATAATATGGTTGCTAAGTTTCTATTATCAAGATTATGTCTTTCATGCCCATGTTTTAAGTTCTTTGATCTCAGCACTCAATGCTTTACCTATATGATCAAGATTGTGATGGTGCATGTCACCTCAAAAATTATTTCTTTTGTTATCACTTACCTACTCGAGGATGAGCAGAAGTTAAGCTTGGGGATGCTGATATGTCTCAAAAGTATCTATAATTTTTGATGCTCCATGCTTGTTTTTACACCATTTGCCTTGTGTTTCGTTACACTTCGTGGTATTTTTATGCGATTTCCGGAACTACCTTTTGACAAGATGCCACAGTGCCAGTTCCCTGTTTTCTGCTATTTTTGTGTTTCAGAAAAGCTACACAGGAAATATTCTCGGAATTGGACAAAACAAGTTCCAGAAGTCTTATTTTTCCCGGAAGCTTCCAGAGAACCGAAGAAGAGGTGGAGCGGGGCCACGAGGGCCCCACACACCAGGGCGGCGTGACCCAGCCCCTGGCCACGCCCCCTATGTGTGAGGAGCCCCTGGCAGCCCCCTGACGACGCCCCTTCGCCTATATAAAGCCTCGGGACGGAAAACCCTAAGGGAGGCAATTTTCCAGAAAGAGTTCCGTAGCTCCGCCGCCGCCGTCGACAAATTTTGGGGGACAGAAGTCTCTGTTCTGGCACCCTGTCAAGACGGGGAAGTGCCCCCGAAGCCATCTCCATTGGTCTCCATCGTCGTCTCTGCCATCTCCATCGACCTCACCGCCATCTCCATCAACCTTGCTGTCTCCTATGATGAGGAGGGAGTAGTTCACTGATGGCTAGATGAATGACCAGCCCGTTAGGAACCCCAAGAGGAAGGTGTGAAGAATATAGCAGCAAGTTTCCCTCATTTAAGAAACCAAGGTTTAATATTATTCAGGAGAAGAGCAGACAATACGACTGAAGGTGATGCTTGCAAGCTTCGCGACAGCTTCGGACAATTTATATATGGCGCCTCATCCAAGCCTTGCTTTGCGAACAGCAACATGGAACCTGCACACAACACAACCAAGTACTTTGTTCCCAACTTGCGATGAGGTTGTCAATCTCACCGGTTTGCTTGAAATAAAGGGTATGAGCGTATCGAGTGGAAAATGATAATAGTATGCGAGTAAAGTAAACAGTGCGAGTAAAGTAAAAAGGTGATAGCAATATGATGGAAATAGGACCGGGGTCCACAGTTCACTAGTGGTGTCTCTCCATAAGATAAATAGCACATGCTGGGTAAACAAATTACAGTTGGGCAATTGATAGAATAAAGATAAATGTGATATGTCAAGAAGATCACTATGCGATTTACTCTGGGCATTACAACAAAATACATAGACCGCCATCCAACTGCATCTATGACTAATAATTCACTCACGGGGATATCATCCAAACACCCTATGAGTATTAAGTTGCGAACAACAGATAATTGCATTAAGCAAAGTGTGTAATGTAAACAAAGCATATGCCCTTGAGCATATGAATGTTGTTTTCTCCCTAGTAGCAACAACACATCTACAACCTTAAGGGTTTCTGTCACTCCCCCAGGTTAAATAGAGGCATGAACCCACTATCGAGCATAAATACACCCTCTTGGAGTCACTAGCAACTACTCGGCCAAGATAGCTACTAACAATGGAGAGCATGGAAGATCATACACAACATAGAGATAACATAAGATATATTTCAGTATAGCAACTCAATCATAACACCAATATTCATCGGATCCCAACAAACCAAACATGTAGAATTACATAACGGTGATCTCAATCATGTAGGGCGGCTCATGAGATCTAAACATGAAGCATATGGTGGAGGAGACAACCATCTAGCTACTGCTATGGACCCATAGTCCAAGATAGACTACTCACTCATCGCTTCGGAGACAAGCATGGCGATGAAGAAGACCTCCGGTGGCGATTCCCCTCTCCGGCAGGGTGCTGGGAAGAGCTTCTGGACCCTCCCGATCTTCGGGTCGACGGCGACGGCGGATCGCGATGTGTTCTGGAAAATTGATCGGGGTACTTAGGTTTTTTCTGTCGGGGGGTCTTTATAGGCTAAGGGGCATTGTCAGAGGTGGCCCGAGGGGCTCTCACACATAGGGGGCGCGGCCAGGCCCCTGGCCGCACCTCCCTGGTGTGTGGGGCCCTCGTGGCCCCCCTCCAACTTCTCTTCGGATCTCTAGAAGCTTCTGGAAAAAATAAGACTTCAGGAACTTGTTTCGTCCAATTCCGAGAATATTTCCTATGTACCACTTCTGAAACACAAAAACAGCAGAAAACAGGGAACTTGCACTGTGGCGACTTGTTAGTAGGTTAGTTCTGGAAAATGCATAAAAGTGCCACAAAGTGAAACGAAATAGTAGGCACATGGTGTAAAAACAAGCATGGAGCATCAAAAATTATAGATATGTTGGAGACGTATCAAGCATCCCCAAGCTTAACTCCTGCTCGTCCTCGAGTAGGTAAGTGATAACAAAGAATAACTTTTGAGGTGACATGCACCTACACAATCTTAATCATGTATGTAAGCATTTGTGAGCTGGGATCAAAAGAACTTAAAACATGGGCATGAAGATATAATCTTGACAATAAAAACTTAGCAACCATGTTATAAACATGCAAATGAACACAAACAAAAGATCATGAAAATGAAACAATGAAAGTCAAACGTGTGTTCAAATCATAAGGAAAAACATAAAAAAGGTTTTCAGCTTGTCCTTCAAAGAGAGCAAAACATAAATGTATAGGACACCTTCAAGTTTAAGAGGGCGACTAGATAGAAATAATTTAAGAACAAGTGAAACCAACAATATGAATCAATCAATGAACTTTGGGACAATGCATATTACACTAAGAATGACAACTTTGCTCTCTTATGGTGCATAAAGAAAGAAGGTGGTGACTCAACAAAAAAGTAAAAGAAAGACCCTTCGCGGAGGGAAGCAGTGATTGCAAGTTTTATAACCTTCAAAAATTATGTTACTTACCGGCTTTGAGCTCTCATTGCCCCCATCATAAGCATCTTGAATGGTTAGAGTTAATGCGAGAACAATTATGGTGCATATGCTTGACAAATCATCAGTTGAAAACCTAGTGTCCCGTGAATACGAGTACCCAAACCTCATGCTACTCAACTTAGAGTCCCAAGCAAGGCTCTTGTCATTGTAAGTATATATGTATCATCGAAAACTGCCAACAGGCTACCTCCGTGCCCGATGACATGGAACAAGCCCACATCAAAATGACAGGACAAGCAGACAATGAACACCTCGACATCTCTTTTATTTGCCATTTGTTTAGATTTTTATTGTGAGATGCGTCGTCGAATGTCCACCATGGGTATGCTGTAAATTTCCACCATGAATTATGTATGGCTTAGATTGGCGGCCCAGGCATTTCCCTAACACATATACAAACTCCATGATCCCCACAAGATTCCCAACTCATTTCACACCGCGGGCATCCATAAACAAAAGATCACGATATCAACTCAAATAAGAAGTGCAATGTTGAAAGCTTGCCCCATGACAGCATGGTTGGGTGATACGTCTCCAACGTATCTATAATTTTTGATGCTCCATGCTTGTTTTTACACCATTTGCCTATTGTTTCGTTACACTTCGTGGCACTTTTATGCATTTTCCGGAACTAACCTATTAACGAGTTGCCACAGTGCCAGTTCCCTGTTTTCTGCTGTTTTTGTGTTTCAGAAGTGATACACAGGAAATATTCTCGGAATTGGACGAAACAAGTTCCTGAAGTCTTATTTTACCCGGAAGCTTCCAGAGATCCGAAGGAGAGTAGGAGGGGGGCCACCAGGGCCCCACACGCTAGGCTCGTGCGGCTAGGAGCCTGGCCGCGCCGCCATGGTGTGAGGGCGCCTGGCCCCTCCTCTGACATCGCCCCTTCGCCTATAAAGACCCCCCGACGGAAAAAACCTAAGTACCCAATCAATTTTCCAGAACACATCGCGATCCGCCGCCGCCATCGACCCAAAGATCGGGAGGGTCCAGAAGCTCTTCCCGGCACCCTGCCGTAGAGGGGAATCGCCACCAGAGGTCTTCTTCATCACCATGCTCGCCTCCAGAGCGATGAGTGAGTAGTCTACCTTGGACTATGGGTCCATAGCAGTAGCTAGATGGTTGTCTTCTCCACCATGTGCTTCATGTTTAGATCTCATGAGCTGCCCTATATGATTGAGATCACCGTTATGTAATTCTACATGTTTGGTTTGTTGGGATCTAATGAATATTGGTATTTATGATTAAGTTGATGTACTGAATATTATCTTTTGTTATCTCTATGTTGTTTATGATCTTGCATGCTCTCTGTTGTTAGTAGCTATCTTGGCTGAGTAGTTGCTAGTGACTCCAAGAGGGGGTATTTATGCTCGATAGTGGGTTCATGCCTCTATTTAACCTGGGGGAGTGACAGAAACCTCTAAGGTTGTAGATGTGCTGTTGCTACTAGGGAGAAAACAACATTCATATGCTCAAGGGCATATGCTTTGTTTACATTATACACTTTGCTTAATGCAATTATCTGTTGTTCGCAACTTAATACTTATGGAGTTCTCGGATTGATTCACCACAAGTGGATTATTAGTCATAGATGCACTTGGATGGCGGTCTATGTATTTTGTTGTAATGCCCAGAGTAAATCTCATAGTGATCTTCTTGACATATCACGTTTATCTTTATTCTATCAATTGCCCAACTGTAATTTGTTTACCCAGCATGTGTTATTTATCTTATGGAGAGACACCACTAGTGAACTGTGGACCCCGGTCCTATTTCCATCATATTGCTATCACCTGTTTACTTTACTCGCACTGTTTACTTTACTCGCATACACTATTTTTTTCCACTCGATATGCTCATAACCTTTGTTTCAAGCAAACCGGTGAGATTGACAACCTCATCGCAAGTTGGGAACGAAGTACTTGGTTGTGTTGTGTGCAGGTTCCGCGTTGCAGCTAGCAAGCAAAGCTTGGATGAGGCGCCATATATAAATTGTCCGAAGCTGTCGCAAGCTAGCAAGCATCACCTTCAGTCGTTTGTCTCTCCTCTCCAAGATCGACATACCTTGGTTTCTTAACTAAGGGAAAATTAGCTGCTATACTCATCACACCTTCCTCTTGGGGTTCCCAACGGGCTGGTTATTCACCACGCACAAGGACTGCCAAGCTCCACATCAACTAGGAGCATCAGCTATTTTTCTGGCACCGTTGCCGGGGAACTCAGAAGAATAATCTCCCTCGTCAACTAGGCACCATCAAATAGCATCAGCTATTTTTCTGGTGCCGTTGCCGGGGAGGAAGTAGAAGACTTCTGCGAGGGGAGTTTTCGCACGCACATCCTTTACTTTGTTATTGTTTTGCTTTACTTTATTTATTTTACCTGCATCGTTTTATATCAAAAACCCAAAAAAATTAGAATCCTTGGTAGTTGTTATTTCTTTACTTTTAGTTCATCATGTTGATCCCTAAGTACGTTCTGGAGGACCGCTCAGTAGGTAGTGGTTCGATTATTGGCAAAAGTAACATTGGGGAGTTCTTTAATCACAATAGTATGCATGAGGAAGTCGAGGAGAAATCTTTGGTTGAGCTAGCTCCTAGTTATGAAGTTGCTTCTGCTTATTTAGTTCACATGTTAGAAGCTAGGTTTGCTAGTCTTAATCCTTTTATGCAATACATGTTCCTTAAGCTTCAGGAAATTGAGGATCCCGAAAAGAAAGCTTTTATCTTGGAAATCTTGCGCATAGAATTTAGAGAAGTTGCAATTGAGGCTAGGAAAGTTTTTAAGAAGTTTGATAAGCTTGGCTCGCCAGTTGAAATTGTTGGTACACCCAACGAAGAATCTAGATTGCCAATACCTTGTAAGCTTGTAGGAATTCATAATGCCTTGGTAGCTAATACTAGTTGGATTTGTCCTGAAAATCTTTTTGATGAAAATAGTGTACCAAAGCGTGACTACAAGGGATACTCAAAACCTGAATTGGATAGTATTCATTTCTTTATTCCTATAGTGGATCCTGACCCCCCTTTCATTGTTACTTGATTCACAATTTTCTGCGCCTAGCTCAAAGGCGTTAAAGAAAAGCACTCTTGGGAGATAACCCAATATTTTATTTTCAGTACTTTTTCTTTTATTTGAGTCTTGGAAGTCATTACTACTGTAATGACTGCTCCTTATCTTATTTATTTCGTTTTTGTGCCAAGAGAAGCCTCTAATTCGAGTGAGGTAAAGATTTGGGGATGTTGTTGTCCTGAAACTGTTTTTGGTGCTGCACCGTAAAAATTCGTATAAATTCTGTGTATATCTTTTGGACCTGAGATTTCTTGTGCATATGCCCCAGGTTATATCCAAACTTTTGTTAGTTGAACACTTTTTGATTTGAGAAACAGAAAACCCCTCAAAAATTCGACCTTTGTCAGCTGTTCAGTTTTGACAGATTTCTGCCAATATTTGTGTTTGCCACTTATCGCTTTCTTTTGAGTTCTTTTGATCACGGAACTTTTAGAGAAGTTGATACAGTAGTATTTGCTATATATGTGGTGGTTTTGAGTTGAAACCTGAAGCAAAAAGAGGTTGATTATATGTTATGCTACACTAATGTTGCTAATAGAATTGTGTTTAGTTTTGTATGAAGGAAGTTTCTAAGTGTAGGGATTGGAGAATGATGAGATGAGTTGAAGAATGGACAAAAGCTCAAGCTTGGGGATGCCCATGCATCACCCCAAGAAATATCTGAGAAGTACAAGCGTCAAAGCTTGGGGATGCCCCCGAGGCAGCCCTTCTTCATCGGCAAAAATCAGGTCACCTTTCAAAACACTATATTTTTATTGCTTCATGCACTATGTGTTTTTCTTGGAGCGTCAGTTGTTTTAGTTTTCTTAGTTAGTTTAGTTTGTTTGTTTGCTGCAATAAATGGTTGGACCCCAACAAATTTCTTTTGGAGAAGTTGCCTTGCTTTTCATTTGCCAAGAACGCTCTAGTTTTCACTCTTATTAAAAATCGAGTGTTCTTCTTTTTCCGCTACTGCTTTTGGTTTTCATTTTTGCCTTGATTTGCATTCAGACCTTGTCATATCTTTTCATCAAGGTGTATTTTTGCCTCTGATCTTTATTGGTTTTCATCAAAAGAGGTGTTTATAAAAATTTCAAATGGTGTTGGAAAAGAGAAAAAGCTTTATGCAAAAAAATGGTACAAGAAGGAGCTTGTGTAGACTGCGGCTTAGGCTTTTTCATGTCATGCTTGATGTCTTTTTGATAGTATGCTTAGTGGTTTTGCTATAGCATGACTTGTCTCAAATAACTGAGATTGCTTAATGAGCCTTTGAAAAAATGATGCGTTGTTTTTATTGTATGGAAGCATTATTTTGGTTTTCTCCTTGATGCTTTATTTGGGTTGACTTGGCGCATACTCACACATGTTAGACTCTTACAAAGTCGCCAATAGCCTTCATGATCATTTAGTTTTTGACTTTTGATGCCATCTTATGCTTCTTTTAATGTCGCTTTGTCGCTTTGCATGATTATGGCCATTATTGCTCTCTTAGTTGGTCGCTCCCAGTCTTTTGCTAGCCCTCGCCTTGTACTGAGTATGAGCTCTACTCGTGCATCCAACTCCTAAAACCCAAAGTTTTCCAAAGTGTCCACCATACATACCTACTAGCAATTTGCTATTCCAAGTAAATTTGACTTGCTTTTATTTTCTCTTCAAATTAAACTCTTACCAGTGTTATGCGAAATTCGGTCAGTAAAGCTCTCACGAACCGGAAGGCACACTTTATGTAACGACCTCAAATTTGATACAAATTCGAAGTGCCCGTTATGTATTCCACCGCAATCCCAGAACCGTTGTTGCGATATACATAACGTAGTTGGTACTCAGTTCCATAGACATTACAATACGATGGTTCAAATACAATGGTCATATAGACCAAGTCATATTACAACACAATATAGCAGCGGAAATAACGTCTTCGGCCCATGCCTTCTCCCTACAGGCAAATGGCGACTCACGGAGACGAGCTTAGTTCTGGTACTCCTCTTCATACCCTTCCTCCTGGTATTCCTCCCCATAGTCTGGCCAAGTTGATAGCCAGGGACACAGCCGTGAGTACATTGGATGCACTCGCAAACCATCTTATAAATGAAAAGATGAAGTAGAAATGCAAGGTTGATATGGTGGACTAAGCACTAAGTTGTTTTGCAAAAGCTAGTTTTATTTCCCAAGAATGTTCATTTATAGGAAAGAGATTTAGTTCTCTAAGTTCCATCTAGAGAGGACTTCAAGTGTGTCAACAACATTTCAAGTCAAGTCATTCACCAAGTCACCATGGTCACTTTTAATCTTGACAAAAGTCAAGTACAGCTTGCCAACCGTCCATGACCGCGGACGCGGCTATTCGAATAGTTTCAAAACCTCTGCAGAGGGGTACACTTTACCCACAAGATTCGATACATCTGCCGGGAGAAATCCACGGTTCGACATACACAAAGTATGCGAGGTTCAGATAATCAAACAAACTCTTTCACTTGCTCATCCTAGTATAGGATCCTTCCCTAGAGCCCGGGATACGGAACCCCGCTCCGGCGCCTCTAGTTCTGCCCATCCCGGGTACCGGGTTAGTGGAATCCACCTGGTCCAGAAGTAACCGTTTCGCGGTGTCCTTCCATGAAGCTTTGGTACAAGGCCTCCCATACTAAGATAAACAAACTACGGATTAAGCCCCTTCCCATATAGGGGTAATGTGGTTGTACGGTATAATTGGCTCCCATAGTACATCACTCGTTGTCATTTGAGAAATATATTTCATAGTTCTTAGTCAAGATTAATTTCTTTTATAAAGCCCACACATAGGAGCAATCTCCCATTTCAAGTTTCAAGTTCAAGTCACCACTTTTCAAATGGGGTTCCTCCAGAGATAGCAGCAACTTTTATTAGCGACTAAGCAACTACATTGAGTGATAGTACTACTAACTAGGGTTGGATAAACTCAGCTTGATGCTCTTGATAATCAAGACATCAATATACTTCTATCATTCTACTCTAGCAATTCAATCATGCAATTTACTTAAAACAAGTAGAATGCAATATTAAAACTAGGCATGGGGAGTATGAATCAAAAGATGGCTTGCCTTGGTTGGCAAAGTGTCCGGGGTTTTCTTCTTCTTCTTGATAATAATAATCCCCTCCAATATCCTCCTTGGCAACACTAGCGTCTAATAACGAATAAACACAAAGCACACCATCACTTCACCAAGCTAACAACACACCAAGCACACATCTTTGTTTGCTAACCAAGCATTCATGTTGAAATTTTATGGTGTTGGATTGTAAGTCTTTCTTCTAAGTTTTTCTTCAAGTGTGCAAGCTAGATTCTTTACTAAGTGGCATAGGTGGTTCACTTGTGCAGCATTGGTGTTGATTTAGGGTTACTAAGACAAATTTAAGTGGGATGGACCCACTAAGTGAATTGGCATTGAGGGCAATTAATTCTAAGTGTGCACTAAGGATCTATCATTTTATGCTACAAAATAGGATTGGGTTAAGGTCTAAATGATCCCACTAATATGATTTGGGGTAGATTAGTGTTGACTAACAGTAAGAGGGGTCATTAGTAAGTTCACATTTTAATTTTCATGATTTTTGATGGCTTAAAATAATTTTCTAGAAATCTTTCATTATTAAATAAGCTATGGTCACACTATTCATATCTGATTTTATTCTGAACTTATTTTGAATTCTAACCAGTTCTATTGGGTAGATTATTTTATAAGCTTTCCAATGCATATTTATTTGCTAGATTTGGATTTGTAAAACTCTAGGAATTAAAGTTTGAAAATAGCATCTGAAAGTTATTTGAAATAAATAAAACGGGCGGGAATTTAATTAAAAACGAATCGGACCGATTTCTAACCAAACGGGCCAAGTCTGAGCAGAACCCGAACGGGCCGGCCCAGAAAACGTTTCGCTGCGGCTGGGAAAAATAAAACGGACCTGACAGGTGGGACCGAATCGTCAGACCTAATTACAAAACCCGAATCGGTAAGTTATCGTCCGATCAAGATCTAACGGCTCGCGATCATTTTCTTCCTCAGCACGGGCGGGAGCTCACCTACGAGCAGTGACGATCGTTCGACGGCGATGGCGAGGCGTAGGGGAAGCAGAACTCGTCGGCGACGTGCGGGATCGGCGGCGGTGCTCCTCCTCCTCCGATTCCCTGCAGCAGCTTGCTCCCAGGTGCTCGGATGCGGCGGCGCTCCGCTTGTCCAGTGCCTCGCCGGAGTTGCAGGCGTCGACGAACTAGGGCGAGCTGGGCTAAGCGGCGATGTCTGGGAGGTAGAGGGGAGTGAGGTGCGTTGCTCCGTTTGATCGGAGGGGCTTTATATAGGCCGGAGCGACGAGGGCGAGGGCGTCCAGTGAACGACCGGCGCAGGACATGCTGGCGGCGTGCACGGGCGACACTGGCCTCGTCGGCCTTACTCGCGTGCTGGAAGGGGTTGGTCTCGGCCGCGGGGTGCTGTGGGTCGGCGCTGGCGAGGGCAGGGCGGTCGGCGACGTGCAGGTGGCTGGGAAGAAGAGAGGGGGGTCCGGGGGTGCTGTCTCCTCTTCTCCTCCTTCTTCCAGGGCTTGGGTCGGGGCAGAGGGGGCTGGCATCGACCGAACATCCTCCCAGGGCATGGCTACAGGCGTGGAGCGAGCTAGAACAGTGCAGCACCAGTGAAAATTGATTTGATTTGATTTGCTGCTGCCAGTGTTCGACGAAATGCCCGCAAGAACTCAAAATTTGAATTTTCGAAATTTTCCACTTTGGGTGCTCATCATATTGGATAAGGTACCCAGTCATATTTTTGTTATAGTGAAAGGTTGAGTTTTGCAGAAATTTCTATTTCAAATTTGAGTATAGTCACTGTTTTGAATTCAAACTTTGGCTCAAGTTTGGGTGATGTTCCAGTTTGAAATTTGTGTAGATGCTTGTTGGTTGAGTTTGTCCATAACTTGGTTAAGCTCAACTAAAAGGTTGAACCTGAAGGTGAGCTGTAGATTCCTTAATCTAAGGTCTCAAAGTGGTGTAGTCAATAACAGTTTCTAGATCATATTAACTTTATCTCTTTCTTACCTATTTTTATTTCTGGTTCTTTTGGTTCCTAGTATCTTTCTTAATTGTTTCTGTTGGTTCACTTAGAATTATCTAACCAATGCTCAATCAAAATTAACACACATAAAATCATAGAATACAAATAAAAGAAAATGCATGTATGCATACAATAATAGATAAAAAGTTTTATTTGGGTCCAAAATTTGGCACTTTATTTATTAAGAAGTGGATTACAATTTCTGAGTTGTTACAATCTTCCCCCCTTAAAAAGAATCTCGTCCCCGAGATTCACTAGTTAAGAACTGAAAAGATTGGGAAACTCTTTCTAAAGGTAATCTTCTCGTTCCCAAGTGGCTTCCTCTTCGGTGTGATTACTCCACTGAACTTTCAAAAACTTGATGCTTCGGGTTCGAGTGGTTCTATATGCTTCCTCGAGGATACGGATAGGCATTTCACGGTAGGTCAAATCCTTGTTGATGTCCATAGAACGGTGATCAATATTCTTGAAGATCTCGGGCTTCTCCGGAACTTCAAGACATTTCCGAAGTAACGACACGTGGAAGACATCGTGTACTTCAGACAATTCAGGGGGCATTTCCAACTGATAAGACACTTCTCCTCTGCGGTCTAGTATCTTGAAGGGTCCAATATATCTTGGGGCAAGCTTTCCTTTTACTTGGAATCTTTGCATTCCCTTGAGGGGTGATACTCTGAGATAAACAAAATCTCCAATCTGGAAGGTCAGTTCTCTACGTCTCTTGTCAGCGTAACTCTTTTGTCTTGACTGGGCTGCCTTGAGGTATTCACGAATCATGCGAACTTTCTCCTCGGCTTCTTGCAAAATATCTGGTCCAAAAATCTGACTATCTCCGGTTTCTGACCAATTCAAAGGGGTACGACACTTTCTTCCATACAAAGCTTCAAATGGGGCCATTTGCAAACTGGCTTGATAACTGTTGTTGTAGGAAAACTCCGCGAAAGGCAGGCAATCTTCCCACTTAGCTCCGTAAGCTAGGACACGGGCTCTCAACATATCTTCAAGTATTTGATTCACTCTTTCAGTCTGTCCATCAGTCTGAGGGTGGTAAGCGGTGCTGAAAGCTAACTTGGTTCCCAAGGCTTGATGCAAACTTTTCCAAAATCTCGAAGTGAATTGGGTTCCTCGATCCGAAACTATGGTTTTTGGAACTCCATGTAAACTGACAATCCTGGATAGATACAGATCTGCTAGCTGTCCTGAGTTGTAAGTGGTCTTGACAGGAATAAAGTGGGCTACCTTGGTTAGTCTATCCACAATGACCCAAATAGAGTCATTTCCACGGCTAGACCTTGGAAATCCAGTGATGAAATCCATTCCAACCGAATCCCACTTCCATTCCGGAACTTGCAAAGGTTGCAGCAGTCCAGCAGGACGTTGATGTTCAGCCTTGACTCTTTGACAAATATCACACTTAGAGATGAACGATGCAATCTCACGCTTCATTCCATGCCACCAAAATTGTTCCTTTAAATCTTGATACATCTTAGTTCCACCGGGCTGGATGGAGTAAGGTGTCTCGTGGGCTTCCTTCATAATCACTTCCTTCAACTCTGAATCAGCAGGCACACAAATACGGCCTTTATACCAAAGAACTCCTTGATCATCCTCTTCAAATCCTGGCACTTTGCCGGAACCAATTCTGCGCTTGATCCCTTCAATACTCTCATTTCCTTTCTGGGCTTCTTTGATTTGGCTCATCAAGGTGGGTTGAAACTCAAGGTTGGCTAAGAATCCTTGACTGACTAGTTCCAATCCAAATTTTTCAAACTCTTGGTGTAGCATGGGTTGCTCTTCTTTGATCCTCATATTCAATGAGCATGGCTTCCTACTCAACGCATCGGCCACTACATTGGCCTTACCGGGGTGATAGTGAATTTCCAGATCATAATCCTTGATCAACTCTATCCATCTCCTTTGCCTCATGTTCAACTCCTTCTGGGTGAATATATATTTCAAACTCTTGTGATCAGTGTAGATCTCACAACGGTTGCCCATCAGATAATGCCTCCAAGTCTTCAAAGCTAGAACCACGGCTGCTAGTTCTAGATCATGGGTTGGATAATTTTCTTCATGAGGTCTAAGCTGCCGAGAGAGGTAAGCTATGACCTTGCCTTCTTGCATCAATACGCAACCAAGTCCAAGTTTGGAAGCGTCGCAATAGACATCAAAGTTTTTGGTGATATCGGGCATGGTTAGGACGGGGGCGGTCACCAATCGCTTCTTGAGCTCTTGAAAACTCTCTTCACATTTAGGGGTCCATTCAAACTTCTTGTCCTTCTTCAATAATTGGGTCATTGGCCGGGCAATGCTGGAAAATCCTTCAACAAATTTGCGGTAATATCCCGCTAATCCGAGAAAACCTCTAACTTCCGTCTGAGTGGTAGGGGCTTCCCATTCCATGACTGATTTGATCTTCTTGGGGTCTACCGATATTCCTCCTGCTGATAGCACATGGCCTAAGAATCCAACCTCCTTCAACCAGAACTCACATTTACTGAACTTGGCATACAGCTGATGCTCTCTTAAGGTTTCTAGAATTAATCTCAAATGGGTTGCATGCTCTTCTTCGGATTTGGAGTAAATAAGAATGTCATCAATGAAGACAACAACAAACTTATCCAAGAACTCCATAAAAACGTTATTCATGAGATTCATGAAATAAGCAGGGGCATTGGTCAATCCAAAGGACATTACGGTGTACTCATACAATCCGTACCGGGTAGTGAAGGCTGTCTTGGGGATATCCGTTGCACGGATTTTCAGTTGGTGGTATCCGGTTCTAAGATCTATCTTTGAGAACACTCTAGCTCCAGTCAGTTGATCAAACAAATCTTCAATCTTCGGGAGAGGGTACTTGTTCTTGATGGTCACATCGTTAAGCTTGCGATAATCAGTGCACAGTCGGCTAGAACCGTCACTTTTATCCACAAACAGAACAGGTGATCTCCACGCGGAAGAACTTGGTTGAATCAATCCTTTACTCAAAAGGTCATCCAATTGCTTCTTCAACTCAACTAATTCAGCTGGGTTCATACGATAGGGTCGTTGGGCTATTGATCCAGTTCCGGGGATAAGCTCAATGATAAACTCAATATCCCGATCCGGTGGCATTCCGGGTAGCTCATCGGGAAAGACATCCGGGTAATCACAGACGATGGGGACTTGCTCCAAAGTTGGTCCTGAGATACTCTTATGACATCTGGGAATTGGAATGGGTTTGACGGACACATGCTTCACGAAAACTCCATGACTACTCCTCATGGTGATGGTCTTTTTGGCACAATCTATAATTCCTTGGTGTTGGGACATCCAATCCATACCTAAGACTACTTCCAATCCTTTGGTCCCTAACACAATCAAACTGGCTAGGAAAGAGATCCCATGGATTTCTATGGGCACTGCCAAACAGGTACAACTGGCTTTGGTTACTGACCCGGGAATTTGCACAGACATGACATCTTTCAAGGGTGTGGGTTGAAGTCCACTTTTATCAACGAATAGTTGGGTAACAAATGAGTGTGAAGCTCCAGAATCAAACAGAACTCTTGCAAGAACTGAGTTAACAGGGAACATACCAAGCACAACGTCGGTTGCTTCCTGAGCTTCTTCAACATTCATGTGATTCAGACGGCCTTGAGAGCGAGGCTGGTTCCTTGGTGGATAGTTCTTGCCATTTCCCACACGGCGCTGCTGCTGAACAGGAGCAGCTGTCTTGGATGCATCATTCAGCTTCTTGGGGCACTCATTGGAGTAATGCCCTTTTAGTCCGCACTCATAACAGGTAATTCCAGACTTGTCACCAGGCTTGGGTAACACAGGGGCACCATTTGGCCTTGGAGTATTGGTGTTGAAGTTGTTGCCATTGGGTCTTGGGGGTGCACGGTTGAAGTTGTTTCCAGGCGGACGGTTGGGATAGTTGGGACGCGGAGCAGGTGCAGACGGCCTCATTGGTCTAGGGGCGAAACCCATAGGTGCATTTCCCCTTGGCTTCTGCGAGTTGCTCGAGTTGCCTTGATACATCATACGGCGCTTGTGGTTCTCGGTGGCTTGCTTGAGTTTGCCTTCCATCTGAATGGCAGAGTCAACCAATGACTCCAGGTCGGCAAAGTGAATGCTGACCAAGACACATTGCATCTCATCGTGAAGTCCATCCAGAAACCTTTCTTGCTTCTTTTCAGTGGTGCTGGTGTCATCTGGTGCATACCTGGACAAGGTAAGGAACTTGTCACGGTAATCCACCACAGACATGGAACCTTGCTTCAGATTTCTGAACTCATCTCTCATCCTTTTCACCAATCCCATAGGAACATGGGCATTGCTAAACTTGCTCTTGAACTCTTCCCACGGCATCACATACCCTGGGGCTTGCATTGCACGGGTGCTATCCCACCAAGCTCTCGCTGCTCCAGCAAGATAGTGGGTGGTGTACAAGACCTTCTCATTTTCACCAACTTCGGCGACTGCCAAATTGTTCTCCATGGTACGAAGCCAGTCATCGGCATCTAAGGGCTCTTCAGACTTAGTGAATATGGGAGGGTTGGTGTTTTGGAAACTCCTTAACTTGGATCGGTGCTCTCCATTGCCATGGTTTTCTCCTTCACCATTGCCATTGCCATTGTTGTGGTTCATTGCCATCTGGGTTAACTGCTGAAGAGTGGCCAAGTTGGCTTGGCGTTCAGCTCGGGCTGCTTCCCGGTCTTCCATGATCAACCTTAGCAGTTCGGCCATTTCCGGGTTCGGGGGTGGGGGTGCTCGCGGCATCTGAAGATAAGGTGTGTAAGACAAGAGGGAAAAGCTAATTTGCTAAGATTTAAAGGTAACATGGATGATGCAATTTTGTCTTACTAAGGCCTTAAGGGCCAAATTCATATTTCATTCAACACTCAACAAACATATCATACACACGAGTTCACACATTACAAATGGTTTACACTAAACCATAGCGACTCGTCTACTAGAGAGGGGGATACAACTCACACCTACACGAAGTGAGAAATAAAGTGGAACTCATAACTAGATAACACGTGGATCTCGAGTCTAAACAGCGGGCTCCTCGGGGTCTTCCTCCTCGTCACTCACAATGAATCCATTGTGTCCACCATCCTCCGGATCATCAAGGTCCTCCATGAAGTCATCCTCATCACTAATGAGGGCATTATCCTCCTTGCGGAGATCAATGCCTTCCTCCTCACCAAGGTGATCCTCCAGACTCTCAATGTACTCAGTCAACTCCGCCACATTGGCCTTCAGCTCCTCAAGGTCATGCTCCTTCTCATCTCGCTGGCGACGAAGGCTCTTGCGCTCCTTCGCAAGAATCCTGATAGTGCTCCTCGCCTCCACCAGGGCGAAGTGCTCAAGGTTGGCCTTGGTACGTGCACGATCGGCCTCCTGCTGAGTGGAGTACAGCAAGAAGTCCATGTGATCGATGTAGGTACTCGGCTCATTCTGCCCGGGCATGTTTGCGGGACGTCCATCCGCATCACGCCGAGCAAAGTCCCTGAAGCGTCCTCCCTGAACCTCCTCAACATGCAGTCCGCACAAGCGGGCGTGCATCTCCTGCATCGCTCGGACCAAACCATCGGCCCAAGTGTTCTCCACAAGCTCAAACTTGACCCTTGGAGAACCCAACATCCCCTTCTTGCCACGGCAACTAGCTCGGATGAGCCACCGTAGCTCTCCATCCGGGTGCTCATTGAGCACGGCTCCCTTGAACTCCGGGTACAAACGGTTCAGGAACAAGGTCAAGGTGGTGAGGTCTCGCTCGAAGCAAAGGCTGCCACCATGGCCCAACTGGTACTGCTCAGTGAATACCGGGGCCATCTACAAAATTTTAGATTAGTTCAAGTTAGTGATCAACTCAAGTGTGCAAAATTTTAAGTAGGCAAAAACTGAAGTATGTATAAAACTTTGCAACTAGAGAGGAAAGACTAAGCAATTTTTGCAACCGTTCTTGTATCTTTTCTTTTATCAAGGTTTTGTTTAACGCCCATTCTAACTAAGGTCTCCTATGGTCAGCCTAGGCTCTGATACCAACTTGTAACGACCTCAAATTTGATACAAATTCGAAGTGCCCATTATGTATTCCACCGCAATCCCAGAACCGTTGTTGCGATATACATAACGTAGTTGGTACTTAGTTCCATAGACATTACAATACGATGGTTCAAATACAATGGTCATATAGACCAAGTCATATTACAACACAATATAGCAGCGGAAATAACGTCTTCGGCCCATGCCTTCTCCCTACAGGCAAATGGCGACTCACGGAGACGAGCTTAGTTCTGGTACTCCTCTTCATACCCTTCCTCCTGGTATTCCTCCCCATAGTCTGGCCAAGTTGATAGCCAGGGACACAGCCGTGAGTACATTGGATGCACTCGCAAACCATCTTATAAATGAAAAGATGAAGTAGAAATGCAAGGTTGATATGGTGGACTAAGCACTAAGTTGTTTTGCAAAAGCTAGTTTTATTTCCCAAGAATGTTCATTTATAGGAAAGAGATTTAGTTCTCTAAGTTCCATCTAGAGAGGACTTCAAGTGTGTCAACAACATTTCAAGTCAAGTCATTCACCAAGTCACCATGGTCACTTTTAATCTTGACAAAAGTCAAGTACAGCTTGCCAACCGTCCATGACCGCGGACGCGGCTATTCGAATAGTTTCAAAACCTCTGCAGAGGGGTACACTTTACCCACAAGATTCGATACATCTGCCGGGAGAAATCCACGGTTCGACATACACAAAGTATGCGAGGTTCAGATAATCAAACAAACTCTTTCACTTGCTCATCCTAGTATAGGATCCTTCCCTAGAGCCCGGGATACGGAACCCCGCTCCGGCGCCTCTAGTTCTGCCCATCCCGGGTACCGGGTTAGTGGAATCCACCTGGTCTAGAAGTAACCGTTTCGCGGTGTCCTTCCATGAAGCTTTGGTACAAGGCCTCCCATACTAAGATAAACAAACTACGGATTAAGCCCCTTCCCATATAGGGGTAATGTGGTTGTACGGTATAATTGGCTCCCATAGTACATCACTCGTTGTCATTTGAGAAATATATTTCATAGTTCTTAGTCAAGATTAATTTCTTTTATAAAGCCCACACATAGGAGCAATCTCCCATTTCAAGTTTCAAGTTCAAGTCACCACTTTTCAAATGGGGTTCCTCCAGAGATAGCAGCAACTTTTATTAGCGACTAAGCAACTACATTGAGTGATAGTACTACTAACTAGGGTTGGATAAACTCAGCTTGATGCTCTTGATAATCAAGACATCAATATACTTCTATCATTCTACTCTAGCAATTCAATCATGCAATTTACTTAAAACAAGTAGAATGCAATATTAAAACTAGGCATGGGGAGTATGAATCAAAAGATGGCTTGCCTTGGTTGGCAAAGTGTCCGGGGTTTTCTTCTTCTTCTTGATAATAATAATCCCCTCCAATATCCTCCTCGGCAACACTAGCGTCTAATAACGAATAAACACAAAGCACACCATCACTTCACCAAGCTAACAACACACCAAGCACACATCTTTGTTTGCTAACCAAGCATTCATGTTGAAATTTTATGGTGTTGGATTGTAAGTCTTTCTTCTAAGTTTTTCTTCAAGTGTGCAAGCTAGATTCTTTACTAAGTGGCATAGGTGGTTCACTTTTGCAGCATTGGTGTTGATTTAGGGTTACTAAGACAAGTTTAAGTGGGATGGACCCACTAAGTGAATTGGCATTGAGGGCAATTAATTCTAAGTGTGCACTAAGGATCTATCATTTTATGCTACAAAATAGGATTGGGTTAAGGTCTAAATGATCCCACTAATATGATTTGGGGTAGATTAGTGTTGACTAACAGTAAGAGGGGTCATTAGTAAGTTCACATTTTAATTTTCATGATTTTTGATGGCTTAAAATAATTTTCTAGAAATCTTTCATTATTAAATAAGCTATGGTCACACTATTCATATCTGATTTTATTCTGAACTTATTTTGAATTCTAACCAGTTCTATTGGGTAGATTATTTTATAAGCTTTCCAATGCATATTTATTTGCTAGATTTGGATTTGTAAAACTCTAGGAATTAAAGTTTGAAAATAGCATCTAAAAGTTATTTGAAATAAATAAAACGGGCGGGAATTTAATTAAAAACGAATCGGACCGATTTCTAACCAAACGGGCCAAGTCTGAGCAGAACCCGAACGGGCCGGCCCAGAAAACGTTTCGCTGCGGCTGGGAAAAATAAAACGGACCTGACAGGTGGGACCGAATCGTCAGACCTAATTACAAAACCCGAATCGGTAAGTTATCGTCCGATCAAGATCTAACGGCTCGCGATCATCTTCTTCCTCAGCACGGGCGGGAGCTCACCTGCGAGCAGTGACGATCGTTCGACGGCGATGGCGAGGCGTAGGGGAAGCAGAACTCGTTGGCGACGTGCGGGATCGGCGGCGGTGCTCCTCCTCCTCCGATTCCCTGCAGCAGCTTGCTCCCAGGTGCTCGGACGCGGCGGCGCTCCGCTCGTCCAGTGCCTCGCCGGAGTTGCAGGCGTCCACGAACTAGGGCGAGCTGGGCTAAGCGGCGATGTCTGGGAGGTAGAGGGGAGTGAGGTGCGTTGCTCCGTTTGATCGGAGGGGCTTTATATAGGCCGGAGCGACGAGGGCGAGGGCGTCCAGTGAACGACCGGCGCAGGACATGCTGGCGGCGTGCATGGGCGACACTGGCCTCGTCGGCCTTACTCGCGTGCTGGAAGGGGTTGGTCTCGGCCGCGGGGTGCTGTGGGTCGGCGCTGGCGAGGGCAGGGCGGTCGGCGACGTGCAGGTGGCTGGGAAGAAGAGAGGGGGGGTCTGGGGGTGCTGTCTCCTCTTCTCCTCCTTCTTCCAGGGCTTGGGCCGGGGCAGAGGGGGCTGGCATCGACCGAACATCCTCCCAGGGCATGGCTACAGGCGTGGAGCGAGCTAGAACAGTGCAGCACCAGTGAAAATTGATTTGATTTGATTTGCTGCTGCCAGTGTTCGACGAAATGCCTGCAAGAACTCAAAATTTGAATTTTCGAAATTTTCCACTTTGGGTGCTCATCATATTGGATAAGGTACCCAGTCATATTTTTGTTATAGTGAAAGGTTGAGTTTTGCAGAAATTTCTATTTCAAATTTGAGTATAGTCACTGTTTTGAATTCAAACTTTGGCTCAAGTTTGGGTGATGTTCCAGTTTGAAATTTGTGTAGATGCTTGTTGGTTGAGTTTGTCCATAACTTGGTTAAGCTCAACTAAAAGGTTGAACCTGAAGGTGAGCTGTAGATTCCTTAATCTAAGGTCTCAAAGTGGTGTAGTCAATAACAGTTTCTATATCATATTAACTTTATCTCTTTCTTACCTATTTTTATTTCTGGTTCTTTTGGTTCCTAGTATCTTTCTTAATTGTTTCTGTTGGTTCACTTAGAATTATCTAACCAATGCTCAATCAAAATTAACACACATAAAATCATAGAATACAAATAAAAGAAAATGCATGTATGCATACAATAATAGATAAAAAGTTTTATTTGGGTCCAAAATTTGGCACTTTATTTATTAAGAAGTGGATTACAATTTCTGAGTTGTTACACTTTACTTTTTCCTGTTCTTAAAAATTTGATATTGTGGTCTCTTATGTTGAGTTGTTATGCTTGCAAGTTGTAAGTTGGAGATTAGCCCAGCGATGCTGTCATGGGGCAAGCTTTCAACATTGCACTTCTTATTTGTGTTGATATCGTGATCTTTTGTTTATGGATGCCCGCGGTGTGAAATGAATTGGGAATCTTGTGGGGATCATGGAGTTTGTATATGTGTTAGGGAAACACCGGGCCGCTAATCTAAGCCATGCATAATTTATGGTGGAAATTTGTAGCATACCCATGGTGAACATTCGACGACGCATCTCACAATAAAAAGCTAAACAAAAGGCAAATAAAAGAGATGTCGAGGTGTTCATTGTCTGCTTGTCCTGTCATTTTGGTATGGGCTTGTTCCATGTCATCAGGCACGGAGGTAGCCCATTGGCGGTTCTCAATGATATGCATATACTTACAATGACAAGAGCCTTGCTTGGGACTCTAAGTAAAGTAGCATGAGGTTTGGGTACTCGTATTCACGGGGCACGAGGTTTTCAACTTATGATTTGTCAAGCATATGCATCATAATTGTTCTTGCATTAACTTTAACCATTCAAGATGCTTATGATGGGGGCAATGGGAGCTCAAAGCCGGTAAGTACCATAATTTTTGAAGGTTATAAAACTTGCAATCACTGCTTCCCTCTGCGAAGGGCCTTTCTTCTATTTTTATGTTGAGTCACCACCTTCTTTCTTTATGCACCATTAAGAGAGCATAGTTGTCATTCTTAGTGTAATATGCATTGTCCCAAAGTTCATTGATTGATTCATATTGTTGGTTTCACTTGTTGTGGTGACCCAGCATACCACTGCATGTGTAGTATGCAAGTCGTTGACATAACACCAATGAAACACCGTCTCACTAGTATTACATCGATCAGAGTGGTACAACAGAAACATCGTAGGTCCAAGGTAGGTGCATAGGATTACAATTTCATCATACAGAAGAGCTTCAGAACTTCCTCAACAGGTAGAGGTTTAGTCCTGGCAACTATAAACGAGAAAGAATACATTGAAGGCTCAACTAGAGCTTCACTAATGCGGTTGGCTTGCTACAGGACTACCTTAGCTACTTAGGTTCTAGGATTAGGGATTTGAGTCCCTGCTATTCTTATTCTAGTTTTCCAGCAAGCTTGGCATTGTCGTTGACTCCATTGATAGTTCTGACGTTGGTCGAGGACTTCATCTTCATCTTTAATGTCTCGAGGTTGCCTCCTGTGTTGCCTCCAATCTAAGCAAGGGTTACGAGGGAGTGGGGTGAGTAACGAGCGTTACCCAGCAAGTTCATATAGGGAATAAGGTGTTTGATGCACTATCTACAGCCTTAGACTCAAAAGTCGTTTGGCAATGCAAGTTTTTGTAAACATTTCTTCAAGAGGTTGCTTTTATTTAGATGAACTATGTCCGTCAGTCTTCACAGGATGATTAGAGCTTCGATGGGCTCCTTTCCTGCCGTGTTTGTAGCTCCTTCCCGAAGCAGGGAGTATCCAGATACTTTCTTACACTCTGCAGAGGTGGTCACTTGTACCCATAGGAGATCAACACTTTGTTGCACATCTGAGTTGCAGGCTCGTCCACACTTCTTGTGTATGCGGCCCAGCCGTTGATCCGAGCCAATCACTGTTCCTTCCCGTGACCGTGCATACCCACCTTTTTGCGGCTCCAACTTCGGTTCGCTACCCTCGCCGGTCTACAGTTTAGTAGTTGCCGACCTCGGCATACTTGCCTTTCCTAGGCAAAGAGTCTCACCACCTACCGGTTTCCGGTTACGCACTGTGGTAACACCGGCCTCGGCACTCTACCCCCGTCGTTGCCGCAATCCATCATAGACCGCCAGAATCGTGAATTCATTAAGGGGAATCCACCCAATCCCGAAGCTCCGCGCAGGGAGACAACTGCTCCGAAACGGCCGGTCCGTTGATATGCATGAGGGAAAAGATACAGCTGACTCTTCCGTCCCATTCTATACCCTATGGTTGACCGTATTTTACGGCACAAGAATCACTGGCGACATTGGTTATTAGTCCTAGGTGAACATTCCCGGTACAGTGGGGCCTCCACCATACTCTTACCATGGTCCCACTGCCCACCTTCCTAGGTCGACAACCATTATGATTGCTAACCACTAAGCATATTCATTCATGAAAAGCAGAATCTTTGCTTTTTAATGCAATCATAATTATAATACCACCGGTATATTTGCAAGTACTTTGTTAAAGATAAACAAGAGATATGAGCAAGAGTGAACTTGCCTTTCTGACCGCAAGATTATGCGAGTCAGGGTCTTCGATATGATAGAAATCCCAATTCTGAAATAGCAATCATCATCCAGTAGGGATGATGTTAGAAATCTGCAGCGTGATATGCATAAGATATGATATGCATCACTCTAAGTGTAACCTAACCCCGATGATTTGTTATCATTGAGTTATGGTGATTGATTTATGATGTGTTGCACTTTTAAATCACACCATAACATGGTTGTTATGCATTTTAGGTTAGATCACTATCAGGTGATATTAACAGAATAAGATTTTTAACAAGAGCTAATGTTTAGGGTGTTATAATCATTCTTGCTACAAGAAAATGATGGTTAATGGTGAAAACATGAAGGTAACACTTTTAAGTTGCATCTTATAATTAGCAAGCACTTGGTTGATCATGGATATGCAAAGTCAAAGTAAAGTATACACATAGTAAAATCTAAGTAGTTCTAGGGTTGACAACAATCTTAATATAACTTAGGGTTTTAATTTATAACTAAAAGGAAATGGTTTGATACTTACTTTCAAAGTACCTCAAAAGAATAACCTTTGAAGAACATATTTAATAATGGATATTTAGTACACAACTACCTCTTAGTGATCATTTACTTTATAGGAGGTTGAAGTGAATAATAAAACACAAGTTCCTTTATTATTAGCTAGTAGTGTTTGAATCATAATTTTAAACGATTTCCTAAATTGACTTTAGAATTCTCATGATTTAAAGTAACTCTTAATAAAACAATTTTCAATTACCAGATTATAATTGAAAATATATTTTAATACAAGCCAATAGTTATTTAGGGTTTTTCTTGATTTTAGTATTTAAAAATTATTCAAGGAAATAGTTTTAGGCTTTTAAATACTAATAGTAAAGTTTTAGGATTATAACAAAATATTAATTGGAATAACAATATAGAAGTAGTCAACTTTTTATTTGTTATTTGAAAACTTGGTTTGAATTATTATGGTTGGGTTTGAATTCAAAATTCAAATAGTACTTAAACAAGTTTACAAATTTGGTTCTAAATTATTTCATACAAGTAAGTAATATTACAGTATAAACAGATAGACTTATTTTGTGATCATTTTGGTATATTATTTGTATTTTTCTGATTAACAATGCATTAGATATGAATTTTCTAAGTTTCAGCAATTTTCTAGAATTTGAATTTAACAGAGAATAACTTTGATAACCGAGGGGTATCTAGCCATAGAGACAGACATGTGGGGTCCAGGCTTGGTCAGCTGCCACACAGGCAGAAGACTCAGTCAAGAGGCTGACTAGTGGGGTCGTGGGTCCAGGCAGTGCCATGTTGGCGTGGACCTAGTCAAATAGGTTGACTGGGAGCTTGACCTCACCGCCGGCGATCGCCGGAGATGGTGATTCCAGCCCCCCTGGGATGCGTGTGTGGTGAAATAGAACCAGCACGACACGCTGAGTTTGATAGTGCAAGCGCCGCCTCGATTTGGTCGTCGGAGAAGCTCCGGCAGCGAGCTTCTGCGGCGGTGCTCGCCGGACTAACACGCAAATTCGCATTGGGCCATGAAAGAACGCAATAAGGAGGCCATGAGATTCGCCAGCTCACCCTGATGCTAGTAGCATGCTCGACGACGATGGTGGTGACCGAAGTTGAACGGAATCGGAAGAAATCTGGCGATGTCTGGTGGAAGGGAACGGCGAAACGCGCCCGATTCCGAGCCCTCCTGCTCGATTGCTTCCACCAGAATGACAAAGAAAACCAGGTGCTCCTCCTCGACTTCTCCCTGGTCCAAGTGGTGGCCTAAATCAACGGCGGCGTGCAGAACTCCGGTGATGGACTTCGGTGTGCTAGGGAAATAAAGAGGAAGAGAGAGGATCTGAGACAGAGCTAGGGTTTGGCGGCGGCGCATGTCATTTTATACGCTTCAGAGGGCGGCGGCTCGAATCTCGGCGCAGCAGAGCGCCAGGGAGACACCACCGAGCAGCTTCCACCATCGGGAGGTTGAAGAAGACCCCCCTGTCCTGCGGGTCCCACTGGTCAGACCTACCGAAGGGGTAAGTGGCATGGGCTGGCTACTGGGCCGAGTTGCTAGGCTGCGATCTGGTACGCCTCTCCTTCTACTTTTTTCTTGTTTAATTCTTTTTCTTTTCTATTTTGCTATTTTGAGTTTCCAATTTGATTTTCAATTCTATTCTAGAGGGATTTTGAATCTAGGAATTCTTTTTGAAATAGAGTTGATATATTACTGGTCCCATACATTGTATCCTAGAGTTTATATGTGCACCAACACATATAATAATTTGTATTTGATTGGTATTTGAATTCTAATTGGAAGTTGATTATTTATTTTGTAGGTTTTATCTTAGGAACTTTACTGGAGCAATTATATGATAGCAATTCTATTTTAAACATTCAGCAAGAAGTACTTATATGTGCATGTGCACATGGAATTACCTATTTATTACTAGGATTTTAATTAGGCTCTAAATAGGAATAGTTTGAAATACTACTACAAGAGTGTTCAAAGCATTTTGTTAAGACTTGGGTGAGTTCCATATTAATATAAATTTGCATCTTGGGGTCAACTAGTTACTATTGAACATTCTATCAAAGGTTTAACTTACTATGCAGGTGTAAGTTCCTTTAACATGATTTTCTATTCACCCTAGTTCTTAATGTAGTGTTCTGACATTTAACTCCACACATGCTCTTGTAAGGGTATGGTATCTAGTTAATTAGGTTGTATACAAAGATGCATCTCAATAATGTGTAAGTGAGGTGTTAGAGTGTTTACTAAATTATCTTAGCATGTTAGGCTAAAAAGTATTCACACAATTAATCATTGGTGTGTTGTTAACTAATGGCAGGTAAGGTAATGTTCTAACCTTTGTTATGCAGGTGTAGGTGTATGGATATTATGCATATGTTGATAGTAATTTCTTGGTACAGACAAATGCATGATATGAATGGCTACTCTACACTTTCTAGGTTTGATTTGCTTCCTAATAAATTTACTTGTGTGTTCTTGGTGCTCATATGGTCATTTAAATGTATGTGATATGCCCCTGGATCGTGTATATGTTTTTAGTAGATGATTTTAAGTCAGAGGCATATATTTCTCTTGCTTGATGGTGAGTGCTTCCATATTCCCAATAACTACACTCCTCTCCTCTCCTACTAGATCAACATGGTGGTCTTGTGAAGCTTGTTCTTCGGGAATTCTGATAAACCTGCGTCTTGTGGCATGCCTGCACCTCCTAGCTGCTTGACCTAGTTCCTAATTGAACTAAGTAACCATTTGGGCTTGGTCTTGCTAGTTGGTTCTTGTGGTTGTGCTGGTGGTGGTTAATCCTGCCCTGTTGCTCAACTCATGAGCAGGGTGAATTGTGTGGGAGTGTTGCTTGTGTGATGGTGGTGTTGCTTGGTGTGATGGTGGTGTTTCTTGGCCCTCTCTAATGTATGAGATGGCCCAAATTCGTTGGTGCCCTCACACCATGGTTTTATGATGTCAAAATGGGTGCCAAGGGGTTCCTTTTATAGTGTTTTGAAGTCCACCACAAGTTGACACCTCAAGTGGTGACTCTTGTTTTCATTTGGTGAGTAAGCTACTTGTTGTCAAGCTCTCATGCATGAGCATTACTTGGGGTTCAAGTAAAAGAAGATATTTTCATGTGGATAACTATGAACATTACTTGGGGTTCAAGTAAAGGAAGATATTTTGAAATGCATTACTTGGGGTTCAAGTAAAGGAAGATATTTTCAAGTGGATAACTATCACAAGATATTTCCAAGTGGATAACTATCACAAGATATTTCCAAGTGGATAACTATCCTAGGTGGCATGATGATTATCCTCTAATAATCTTTATTTTGGATAGCCAAGTGGCATTTGGCACTAAATGGACTTGTGGCTGAATCAACTCAAATTCTTATATATATTTGTAATTCATAAATGAATTATTATCAACGAATATTGTATTCATTGTTTGGAAGTTTGACTTCCAAAGTTCATATTTGAAATGATCCTGTTATTGTGAATTATACATATTGTCATATCTTATTTGTTCCTATTATCAGTTGTGCTCAAAATATCCAAGTTAGCAAAGGTCATGTTCAAACTTTGAATGATTTGATTTGATTTCATCAAGGCATGATCATAAGAGTTTCAAAATGATCATAGTTATTTTTATTCAAATAGTTTGAACTATTTAAGGTAATGTAAATGAGTTCAGTTTGGTTATATCTCATATAGTTAATAAGTTATGATTTAAATAAGAATGGGTGGCTTTTATGCACTTTAGACCTTGTGGTTTACCAAATTTGGTAACAAGTTTAAAAGTGAATTATATAATACCTAGAAATACTGGATAAGCATTTAAGTGGTTAAACTCTATTGTAAACTCCCCTAATCAACTTGGTACTAGGTTAAACTCCACTACCACTGAGTTTCTAATCTATACCATTGGGTTCTATCTCAAGAGACAGGAATGATATTGGATTTGGTATAGACTCTCTCCTTGTTCTGGAGATAGATAGATTTAGATGGGAAAGATTATGATAACCAAGACATGAAAACAAAGTAGATTAAGAGTCAAGGTAAGACTTGTGTTGTCTTCCTTTAAGCTAGGAATGGCTTCAATGATTTAGGTTTAAGAAATACCATGTGATCATGGTAGGATTGGATATAAGGTCCTAAGTAATGTGTTAACATATTAGTTCTACCTCACATTCATCAAGGTCATGTTGAAGTTTATCGCACTTCAGTTGATGAGCTACTTCAATTCCATCAACTCAAGAGAAGCTTCAATCACTTTGACAAGTTTTATTTAAAAGCGCGAAAATTTCCCAGAATTTCTATGCATGAATGCAATGCACACTTCTGTGTTCTCTCTATTTCTAGCCTCACATCCTGGGATGTTACAGACTCTCCCCCTTAAAATCAACTTCGTCCTCGAAGTTCGAACTCTCTTACGTTTGGGCTGAGCTTATCCTTGACATCATCTAGCTCCCAACTCCTTCTCCAGTTGATTGGATATAGATCATATCCTTTGTTCAGAGTATCTCTTAAATCCTCTTTCTCCGGCTCTGAATAATTGTTACTTGAATAAGTCCTATGTTGTCTTCCAACATTCTTGGGGAATCCAATAGTCTTTGGCTCCTTAGTTTACTTAGTTTGACAAGCTACTTTTGGTTAGGTCTCCAGACTAGGGTATCAACTTTCTACTTTGGGTCTAGTTATAGGTTATAAAATAAGGTTTCACGGAGCTCAAGATAAAACTTAAGAGGTCCGTTAAGGTATAGGCATACCTAAAGATTCTGTTCTAAGGAATGGATTAGACTCATTTAGTCTAGCCAATAGGGTTTTGGTTCACCTTTAAAAATTTGATCTTGGTCCTCTATGCTTGAAAAGTTCAACTGTGGTTATACTAATGGTGGTTCATGGTCCATAATTGTCTAACTCCTTCACTGCCCTCCTAATGGAGCTACAGTGAATTTTAGGAAAGTGTCGTTCAAATATACTTCATCCAACTTCCATCATCTTTGGTTTCTCCCCAATTGCTGCTTCTTAAAAGTATTAATGACTCCTTTGGTCAAGCTTAAGGCCTAATTGTTGCTTCCATGAGGTATAAACCTCAACTCCCATTTTGGTGAACTTTCAAGGCAAGTATCAATACAATACCTCGACATCACCTTATGGCAATAAGGCTAATCTCATCTTATTCTAGACCTCCTCCTTACTCCAGCTGATTTGGTCTAGTACTTCCAGCTTGGGCTTACTCTCCCCCTTAGGCTTTCCTAATGGTCTCTTGAAGAAATCTGCGGTGTACCCACACAATTGTGGATACCCGGTATGAATTCTTTGATTATGTGTTTAGGTAGAGCTTCTATTCCACCCTTGGATGTACCTACATACCAATAGTTCTAAAGGTTGATGAGAATTGGGTTTTCCCATCGCTATCCATCCTAATTCAGATGGTAGGGTATATACACAAAGCTACAGGAGAAATCCGGCAGAGTTTCTCTTGTATCGGAGGACATCCACGATAGACAATTGTATATATATATTGATAAAGATATGAACTAACATGGATATAAACAAACAAATGGCTTCAACGGATCACTGTCAACATGAAGACCTATGAAAACCTCACCAGTCTTGGTCCGTAGACAAAGACTACACTCTAAGATAAGAAAAGATGTTATTAACGTCTTAACCACCAATCTACAATTCAAGATTTTGGGACTAGGGATCAAAGTTATACAGAAATGTTATGTGTCTTAGTCACGCTAGCAACGAGGGTTACTGGGGTTACCACTCCCAGGCTGAGTAAAGCAGCAGGCAATACCGGAATGGATCATCGGTACTACAACACCTCAATCAACCCGTGATGTACTAAGCATAACCAAGGCTGCATAACAATGAGCTCAAATACCTCCAACTCAACTGTAGCTAACTTAATTAGTGGTTCTACTCCATGATCTGATGCTAGGACCTAGTATTTACGAACTTATAGTTCCACTAAATTCCAATACTTCATATTTCTACTACTTCATGATACTTCCATGAATGGGTCTTACTATTTTTCTCCACCTTTTTTCCTACCAACTGTGGTATCTCTTAATCAATTTTCCTTCTTCTGGGGTTTGTATTTCAAGAAATACACCATCTACAGGTGGCTCCTCATACATTTCCTTCTTGTTTGGCTTCTTCTCCTGGTGATTTCTTCATCATTGTCTTGACTGTCTTCGGAACTCGTCGCTTCCTCACACGAATCCGTTAACCCTCTAGATCAATTCCATGAAGTAAGAACTTGATAATGCAACATGCATTTGCATATCAGAGTTAAACTTCATGTATGGATCTAGTCAATCAATAAAAATCCAAGAAAAATCCAAATGTGTGTTGGCAACATACATCATCATAAGCCCGTTGAGTAAAGCATCTCTATAATTCAGGCTTAGATGTGTACTTTATAGCACCAAGTAATATAGGTTTATATCGTGCTATATTGCACATGTTGGTGGACTACTACTCTTTGTCTCAATATTTACTTCAATTGCTCAATTGCAACCAAATAATTTGAACAAAATGGGTTTGGGAGTCTTTAAAGTTGACCTATACGTGCCTTTCTATCCCTCTATAACTTACCTTCCATTCTATTGAAGACTACACTCACATGATCTCTCGAAACTTCTAGCATAGCTGCTCTAAACACCTACGTCGCTAAGTATGGTTCACACAACTCCATGATGTTCATGGGGTTCTCCGTTGTGCTTTGGTCAATCTACTCCAACTAGGGCTACGGTTCTTTCATATTTAGTCTAGTTACCATAGTTTGAAACACTTCATTCATCCTTTTCCTTGAGCAACTTCTTCCTCAGCAGAGAATTGCTGGTTTACTACAAAGTTCTTCGCCATCATGTAAAGATTCTCATGTGAATCTCACATGCTCCAAGATTTTACACCATGGGTACTTCTTACTTGTATATGGAATGCTTGAGTATCCACATACATGACTTAACATGGGGTCCTACTATCTCATATAGCTTCACTTCAACACTCTATATCATCCTACTACAGTTTCAGATGACTTAAGTTTCATATAATGTCTTAGGTATACTTCTTCCAATAAGATAATTCCCATTCTAGTTGTATCCTCTCTTTGGACTACCATGTATTGTATACCAAATACCATCTACTTTCCTCCTTTAGGTAAGGCCTGATGTCATAGCTACTAGTTATGGAACAAGATATCTAACTTCACTTAAGAATGATAGATAAGAAAATTTAACTCAAGTGTGTCAGGATTATTCTTTTATTGAATATCCATCCTGAGTCATAAGAAGAATTGGTTTAGATAAGAAGGTTTCCTATAGTCACTACCAAACCTATAGGTCTTCTATTAAAGGGTTTTAATCCTAGGGTCAAAGCGTTTGCTCTGATACCAGCTGTGGTGACCCAGCATACCACTGCATGTGTAGTATGCAAGTCGTTGACATAACACCAATGAAACACCATGCCAGAGGCCTTCTCCACCACCACATCACTCCGGAGGCGATGGAGAAGGCCTCTGGCATGGATTCCCCTCTTTGGTAGGGTGCTAGGAAGAGCTCCTGGATCCTCCCAATCTCGCTTCGATGGCGGCGGTGGCTTACAGTATGTTTCAAGGAAAAGCGATCTGTCCCTTAGGTTTTTCCCATCGAGGGGAATTTATAGGTGAAAGGGCAACGTCAGGAGATGGGCCAGGTGGCCTCACCACCTGGTGGCGCGGCCAGGGGCTGGGCCACGCCACCCATGGTGTGGCTGGCCCCTGGCCCCCCTCCATCTCATCTTCGGTCTTCGCGAAGCTTCGGTAAAAATAGGAGGTTCGGCTTTTGTTTTGTCCAATTCCTAGAATATTTCCTATGTAGCTTTTCTAAAACACAAAAACAGCACAAAACAGGGAACTGGCATTGTGGCATCTCGTTAGTAGGTTAGTTTCGGAAAATGCATAAAAACGCCACAAAGTGTAAGAAAACACAAAGCAAATAGTGTGTAAAGAAGCATGGAGCATAAAAAATTATAGATACGTTTGAGACATATAAAGCATCCCCAAGCTTAACTCCTGCTCGTCCTCGAGTAGGTAAGTGATAACAAAAGAATAATTTTTGAGGTGACATGCACCATCACAATCTTGATCAACGATGTAAAGCATTGAGTGCTGGGATCAAAGAACTTAAAACATGGGCATAAGAGACATAATCTTGACAATAAAACTTAGCAACCATGTTATTACATGAAAAGAAACACAAACGAAAGATCATGAACAATGAAACATTCAAAGTCAAGTGTGTGTTTAAATCATATGGAAAAACATATAAAAGTGGTTTTTAGCTTGACCTTGATGGAATAGCAAAACATAAATGCATAGGACACCTTCAAGTTTAAGAGGGCGACTAGATACAAATAATTTAAGAACAAGCAAAACCATAATCATGAATCAATCAATGATAAACTTTGGGACTAAACACATTAAACTTAGAATGACAACTATGCTCTCTTAGACGGTGCATAAAGGTAGAAGGTGGAGACTCAACATAAAAGTAAAAGAAAGGACCTTCGCAGAGGGAAGCAGGGATTAAACATATGCTAGAGCTTTTCATTTGTAAAACAGAGAGATAAAAATTTGGTTTTGAGAGGTGGTTGTCTTTGTCAACGACTGGCAATGGGGTTCTTACTATCTTCCATACAAAAAAGCAAGTTTTGAGAGAGAGATTGGCACTTTGGTGCTCTTTTATAAAGCTTAGCACTCCTCCCCACCTCTTTCCTTTCACAAACCATGGCTAACCGATTCCATCGGGTGCCCACCAACATTCACATACCATGGAGGAGTGCCTTTTTTTTCATTTTTTTGGAATAAAACAATATGGAAGATAGCAAATCCGACCACTACGTCCCCATGAGCTGAAAATAGTGTCACAAAATGAGAAGTATTTTGAAGGTTTTTTTTTGAAAGGTAGCACATGAAAATTTACTTGGAATGGCTTACAAATACCATGCATAGGAATTTATAGTGGACACATTGGAGTAACTTGGTTTTTGGGTGTTGGATGCATGAGTAGAGCTCATACTCAGTATAAAATGAGGGCTAGCAAAAGACTCGGAGCGACCAACTAAGAGAGCAATAACAACCATAATCATGCATAGCGACAAAACATCATTAAAAGAAAGCATAAAATGGCATCACAAGTCAAAAACCAAATGATCATAGAGGCTTATGGCAACTTCGTAAGAGTCAAACATGTTGTAAGCATGCGCCAAGTCAACCCAAAATAAAGCATCAAGGAGAAAACCAAGTAAATGCTTCCATATAATAAAAACAACGCATGATTTTTTTCAAAGGCTCATTTAGCAATCTCAGTCATTTGAGACAAGTCATTCTACAGCAAAAACTACTAAGTATACTATCAAAACAACATCAAGCATGACATGCAAAAGTCTAAGTCGCAATCTAAACAAGCTCCTTTTTGTACCACTTTTTTTGCATAAAACTTTTTCTCTTTTCCAACACCATTCAAACCTTTTTGAAACAACTCTTTGGATGAAAACCAACATAGACTAGTGGTCTAAATACACCTTGATGCAAATATATAACAATATCTTTACAAAAATCAAGGCAAAAAACGAAAGCAAAATGCAGTTCTAGAAAAAGAGAACAGTCATTGAACGATAAGAGTGAAAATAGAGTGTTCTTGGCAAATGAAAAACGAAGTACATCTCCTACAAAAGAAATTTGTTGGGGTCCAACCATTTATTGCAGCAAACAAAACAAAAGAAAACTGAAAGCAAAAGTAAAGATGCCCCAAGAAAAATGCATAGAATATGAAGCAATAAAAATATAGTGTGTTGAAAGGTGACCTGATTTTTGCCGATGAAGAAAGGGTGCCTCGGGGGCATCCCCAAGCTTTGACGCTTGTACCTCTTGGATATTTCTTGGGGTGACATGGGCATCCCCAAGCTTGAGCTTTTGTCCATACTTCATCTCATCTCATCACTCTCCATTCCCTACACTTGAAAATTTCCTTTATACAAAACTTCACACAATTCTATTAGCAACATTAGCATAAACATAATAGTGAATTAACCCTTTTGGTTCAGTTTCAAACTCAAAAACACCATATATAAAGCATATATTACTGTAGCAACTTCCTCAAAAGTTCCATGATCAAAAGAACTCAAAAAGAAAACGATCGAGAGGCAAACACAAATAGTAGCAGAAATCTGTCAAAACAGAACAGCTAAAAAGTTGATTTTTTCGAGGACCTTCTGTTGCTCAAATTGAAAAGTGAAAAACTAATGAAAGTTTGGATATAACCTGGGGCATATTCTCAAGAAATTTCAGATCAAAAAGATATTCTGAGAATTTTCATGAATTTTTATGGTGCAGCGTAGAAATCTGTTTTAGGAGAGCAACTTCCCCAAATCTTACCTCCCTCAAATTAGAGGTTCTTATTGGCACAATAACGAAATAAAAATGATAAGGAGAGGTCATCACATAAGTAATAACTTCCAAGACTCAAATAAAATAAAAAGTACTGAAAAGAAAACATTGGGTTATCTCCCAAGAGTGCTTTTCTTTAACGCCTTTGAGCTAGGCGCAGAAAGGTGCAAATCAAGTATTATCAAATGAGGCATTAAGATCACCGGATGCCTTATGTCTTCCTCTCTTACCTTTGATCTTAACTCTAGGAAAGATGTGATTATTGCAAGGTGGAGAAGTGAATTTTATAGTACCTTTCCCCACATCTATAGTGGCGCCCAGGAGTTTTAGTAGAGACCTTCCAAGCGTGATTTGTCCCTTTCCTACACATTCAATAACAAGATAATCAATAGATACCATTCTTCCTAGAATTTTTGTAAATACTCCTTCAGCTATTCCAATAGGAAATATAGTGGCATTATTAGTAAGAGATATTCATTCACCTCCCTTAGAAAGTTTCTAAAGACTCAAAGATTCATAAACATCTGTTGGCATAAGACAAAATTCAGACATAATATCACAACAAGCATGAAAAGTTTCACCACTCATAGTGATTTTCACCATAGGGAACTGACAAGGGTGTAGATAATAGAGCCCGTCAGTTAAAGTACCCCTGAGGCCCGTTAAGCTAGGCCCAATTGTAATACTAGTTGATATACGAGTTCATGTCGTATGTCGATACTGTAATCTGTATCGGACCCCTCCCGATCCTTGAGACCTGGCCACCTATATATAGGGGCCAGGAGAGGATGGTAAGGGATAGATTGAGAGCAAGCCAAGTTTACTCTTACGTTTATCTTCGATACACACCTTGTTTGACTGCTCCACTTGACACGCTGTTATTTTCTTGGCTTCTCCTGAACTCGTCTTTTTCCTTCCTCAACTTCTTTCTGTCTTGATGCAGTGCGTATAGATATCCCCTCAGAACTTCCCTTCTTGAACTGGCGGGTACTTCTGTGCCGTGGTTGATAGCTGACATGATGATTCTCCACTCCCCGTTGGAGACATGAATTTTTTCCTTCTCCTTCTTACCATTGCTCCTTGATTTGTTGACTTGCGCATCGACTTCTGCATTATCTGCGTGATCGTTCTCTTCTCCTGCTTCGGTGAAAATGATGCATAATTGATGTATTCTTGTGGAGATGCCACTGCTTCCGGTGGTGAAGTCCCTTTGACTATCATATGATTTATTTGCTGTTATTTCCATGTCGGGTTCTTCTCAAGTTCCATCGAATTCTTCGAGTTTCTTTTGCGTATTTTTTGTTGCTGTGAAGCTGACCAGAGAGTTTACCTCGCTGGAAGAGCCCACAGATGATCTAGACATTGTGATTGTCATGGTTTTGCTTACCGATGGACCCAATTTTGCTGGATCTGAAAGGCGAGTTGAATCTGAAGGTCTAACATAGAAGCTCAGACTTCTGATCGTCAACTCCATCTTCTGGTTTTCATCGACTTCTGGACTGCTGTTGGCTAAAAGCGAAAAAGCCATCGAATTCATGATTCTAACGCCCTTAGTCCCAACGGTCAGCACCAATTGACGAGGGTTAACTCGACAAATATCCAATATGAAGGACTTAGGATCGGGGGAGCAGTGCGCCAGATGAACTCTGTCGTGGTTTCGTCAACAGATCTGCCATAGGGGTAGGGATATGGCGGTTTGTGAAAGGGGGTGAACACGGAGGAGCGATCCGGGACGGTGGTAGCATGAGTTTACCCAGCTTCAGATCCCGCAATGGTGGCGAGATCCTATGTGCTGCTATAATTCACTATATGGCAACAAGTCCTCCATTACAATGAGGAGGTTGGATATTTCGCTATGCGATTGGCCATAAACCTAAGCTGTTGTGTTCTCTATCTGCCTCAAGGGCTTCTCCACGCTGGGCTTATAAAGGCGCCTTGCGTGGGCTACACGATGATACCAGAGCGGATACAACTTGGAGTCCTAGAATAAGTCCTATGCGTGTACTGCAAGACAACCCGCTATGGGCCTGTCTTCGGATCCGCCATAAGCGCCTGCGTCCAGTACCGCCATGGTGTTTCCAGCAACTGGGCCGCCCGGTAGGTAATCCACCATACCACCTCGATGGGCCACCCTAGCTTACTGGTTTAGGACTACGTCGCTGGTATACCCATTTGGTATATCCCCAACAGTAGCCCCCAGGGAACTTCAAGATCGCCATGTCCATTCGCCATGCCACGTCCTTGGCAAAGTACATCCGCCATAGCTCCTCTTATGTTCTGCATCTGGATGGCGGTTTCTTGATGTTCCTTTCTCCTTCATCTATCAATCCGCCGTAAATAGCGGATCAAGCGACATAGTTATAACTTAGCGAGATTTCAGGGATCCGTTGGATCATACCATAGAAATCCACCGTAAATTTCGGCACGTAGTTCCTTCTAGGGCAAGACTTACAGCGTATGCACTGTTTTTACTGGAGTTACTTTTTTACCCCTGGACACGTGTCACTGGATTAGGGTTTCTGCAATCAGGACATGCGGTGGTGATGGCGGGAACGAATCTCGAGGTCTGGGGCCTATATATACCTCGGCCTCTCACCCCCGGCCGGTCACCCCACATTCGCCCCCAACGCACTCTCTCTCCTCAGCGCCCCCATGAGAGCTTTGTTATCTCCGGTGAGCCACCGCAGGAATTCCTCACCGCCGGTCGTTTCTTCCGCCGGAGCAGCTCACTGCTGGCGCGTGGGTGACGGCACCAGAAGATTCCTTGTGTGTGGTGAATGACCAGCTAGTTGGGAACCCCAAGAGGAAGGTATGATGAGTATAGCAGCTAGTTTTCCCTCAGTTAAGAAACCAAGGTTTAATATCGATCAGGAGAAAAGCAGACAATAACGACTGAAGGTGATGCTTGCTAGTTTGCGACAGCTTCGGACAATTTATATATGGCGCATCGTCCAAGCTTTGCTTGCTAGCTGCAACGCGGAACCTGCACACAACACAACCAAGTACTTTGTTCCCAACTTGCGATGAGGTTGTCAATCTCACCGGTTTGCTTGAAACAAAGGTTATGAGCGTATCGAGTGGAAAACAGTAGAAGTATGTGAGTAAAGTAAACAGGTGATAGCAATATGATGGAAATAGGATCGGGGTCCATAGTTCACTAGTGGTGTCTCTCCATAAGATAAATAACACATGCTGGGTAAACAAATTACAGTTGGGCAATTGATAGAATAAAGATAAACGTGATATGCCAAGAAGATCACTACGAGATTTACTCTGGGCAGTACAACAAAATACATAGACCGCCATCCAACTACATCTATGACTAATAATCCATTTGTGGCGAATCAATCCGAGAACTCCACAAGTATTAAGTTGCGAACAACAGATAATTGCATTAAGCAAAGTGTGTAATGTAAACAAAGCATATGCCCTTGAGCATTTGAATGTTGTTTTCTCCCTAGTAGCAATAGCACATCTACAACCTTAGAGGTTTCTGTCACTCCCCCAGGTTAAATAGAGGCATGAACCCACTATCGAGCATAAATACCCCCTCTTGGAGTCACTAGCAACTACTTGGCCAAGATAGCTACTAACAACGGAGAGCATGCAAGATCATAAACAATATAGAGATAACAAAAGATATAATTCAGTACAGCAACTTAATCATAACACCAATATTCATCGGATCCCAACAAACCAAACAATGTAGAATTACATAACGGTGATCTCAATCATGTAGGGCAGCTCATGAGATCTAAACATGAAGCACATGGTGGAGAAGACAACCATCTAGCTACTGCTATGGACCCATAGTCCAAGGTAGACTACTCACTCATCGCTCCGGAGGCAAGCATGGCAATGAAGAAGACCTCCGGTGGTGATTCCCCTCTTCGACAGGGTGCCGGGAAGAGCTTCTGGACCCTCCCGATCTTCGGGTCGACGGAGGCGGTGGATCGCGATGTGTTCTGGAAAAGTGATCGGGGGCTTAGATTTTTTCTGTCGGGGGGTCTTTATAGGCGAAGGGGCGATGTCAGAGGTGGAGCTAGGCGGCCTCACACCAGGGCAGTGCGGGCCAAGCCCTGGCCGCCCCGGCCTAGCATGTGGGGCCCCTGTGGCTCCCCTCCTACTCTCCTTCAGATCTCTGGAAGCTTCCGGGAAAAATAAGACTTCTGGAACTTGTTTTGTCCAATTCCGAGAATATTTCCTATGTATCACTTCTGAAACACAAAAACAGCAGAAAATAGGGAACTGTCACTGTGGCAACTTGTTAGTAGGTTAGTTCTAGAAAATACATAAAAGTGCCACAAAGTGTAATGAAACATTAGGCAAATGGTGTAAAAACAAGCATGGAGCATCAAAAATTATAGATACGTTGGAGACGTATCAAGCATCCCCAAGCTTAACTCCTGCTCGTCCTCGAGTAGGTAAGTGATAACAAAGAATAATTTTTGAGGTGACATGCACCTACACAATCTTGATCATATATGTAAGCATTTGTGAGCTGGGATCATAAGAACTTAAAACATGGGCATGATAGATATAATCTTGACAATAAGAACTTAGCAACCATGTTGTAAACATGCAAATGAACACAAACAAAAGATCATGAAAATGAAACAATGAAAGTCAAATGTGTGTTCAAATCATTAGGAAAAACATACAAATGGTTTTCAGCTTGTCCTTCAAAGAGAGCAAAACATAAATGCATAGGACACCTTCAAGTTTAAGAGGGCAACTAGATACAAATAATTTGAGAACAAGTGAAACCAACAATATCAATCAATCAATGAAAACTTTGGGACAATGCACATTATACTAAGAATGACAACTATGCTCTCTTAATGGTGCATAAAGATAAAAGGTGGTGACTCAACATAAAAGTAAAAGAAATGCCCTTCGCAGAGGGAAGCAGTGATTGCAAGTTTTATAACCTTCAAAAATTATGGTACTTACCGGCTTTGAGCTCTCATTTTCCCCATCATAAGCATCTTGAATGGTTAAAGTTAATGCGAGAACAATTATGATGCATATGCTTGACAAATCATAAGTTGAAAACCTCGTGTCCCGTGAATACGAGTACCCAAACCTCATGCTACTTTACTTAGAGTCCCAAGCAAGGCTCTTGTCATTGTAAATATATGCATTTCATTGAGAACCGCCAATGGGGTACCTCCATGCCCGATGACATGGAACAAGCCCACATCAAAATGACAGGACAAGCAGATAATAAACACCTCGACATTTTTTTTATTTGCCATTTGTTTAGCTTTTTACTGTGAGATGCGTCATCGAATGTTCACCATGGGTATGCTATAAATTTCCACCATGAATTATGCATGGCTTAGATTAGCGGCCCGGCATTTCCCTAACACATATACGAACTCCATGATCCCCATAAGATTCCCAATTCATTTCACACCATGGGCATCCATAACCAAAAGATCACGATATCAACTCAAATAGGAAGTGCAGTGTTGAAAGCTTTCCCATGACTACATGGCTGGGCTAGTCTCCAACTTACAACTTGCAAGCATAACAACTCAACATAAGAGACCACAATGTCAAATTAATAAGAACAGGAAAAAGTAAAGTGTGCCTTCTGGTTCATGAGAGTTTTACTGACCGAATTTTGCATAACACTGGTAAGAGTTTAATTTGAAGAGAAAATAAAAGCAAGTCAAATTTACTTGGAATAGCAAATTGCTAGTAGGTATGTATGGTGGACACTTTGGAAAACTTTGGCTTTTAGGAGTTGGATGCACAAGTAGAGCTCATACTCAGTACAAGGCGAGGGCTAGCAAAAGACTGGGAGCGACCAACTAAGAGAGCAATAATGGCCATAATCATGCAAAGCGACAAAGCGACGTTAAAAGAAGCATAAGATGGCATCAAAAGTCAAAAACTAAATGATCATAGAGGCTATTGGCGACTTTGTAAGAGTCTAACATGTGTGAGTATGCGCCAAGTCAACCCAAATAAAGCATCAAGGAGAAAATCAAAATAATGCTTCCAAATAATTAAAAACAACGCATGATTTTTTCAAAGGCTCATTAAGCAATCTCAGTTATTTGAGACAAGTCATGCTACAGCAAAACCACTAAGCATACCATCAAAAAGACATCAAGCATGACATGAAAAAGTCTAAGCCGCAGTCTACACAAGCTCCTTCTTGTACCACTATTTTGCATAAAGCTTTTTCTCTTTTCCAACACCATTTGAAATTTTTATAAACACCTCTTTTGATGAAAACCAATAAATATCAGAGGCAAAAATACACCTTGATGAAAAGATATGACAAGGTCTGAACGCAAATCAAGGCGAAAACGAAAACCAAAAGCAGTAGCGGAAAAAGAAGAACACCCGGTGAAATTGTAAGAATGAAAAAACAGAGTGTTCTTTTCAAATGAAAACGAGTACATATCCTCCAAAGGAAATTTGTTGGGGTCCAACCATTTATTGCAGAAAACAAAACAAAACTAACTAAGAAAACTAAAACAACTGACGCTCCAAGAAAAACACATAGTGCATGAAGCAATAAAAATATAGTGTTTTGAAAGGTGACCTGATTTTTGCCGATGAAGAAGTGGTGCCTCGGGGGCATCCCCAAGCTTTGACGCTTGTACTTCTTGGATATTTCTTGGGGTGATGCATGGGCATCCCCAAGCTTGAGCTTTTGTCCATTCTTCAACTCATCTCATCATTCTCCAATCCCTACACTTGAAAACTTCCTTCATACAAAACTAAACACAATTCTATTAGCAACATTAGTGTAGCATAACATATAATCAACCTATTTTTGCTTCAGGTTTCAACCCAAAACCACCACATATATAGCACATACTACTTTAGCAACTTCCCCAAAAGTTCCCTGATCAAAAGAACTCAAAAGAAAGTGATAAAGCGGCAAACACAAATATTGACAGAAATCTGTCAAAACAGAACAGCTGACCGCATATGCACAAATCAAAAAGTTTTCAACTAACAAAAGTTTGGATATAACCTGGGGCATATGCACAAGAAATCGCAGATCCAAAAGATATACAGAGAATTTATACGATTTTTTATGGTGCAGCACTGAAAATAGTTTCAGGACAGCAACATCCCCAAATCTTTACCTCACTCGAATTAGAGGCTTCTCTTGGCACAAAAATGAAATAAACAAGATAAGGAGCGGTCATTACAGTAGTAATGACTTCCAAGACTTAAATAAAAGAAAAAGTACTGGAAATAAAACATTGGGTTATCTCCCAAGAGTGCTTTTCTTTAACGTCTTTGAGCTAGGCGCAGAAAATTTTGAAAATGCTCCCATAAGAAATATGAATTGAAGCAAAGGAGAGCATCAAGGAGCAAATATAAAACACATTTAAGTCTAACCCACTTCCTATGCATAGGAATCTTGTAAGAAAATAAATCAAAGATGCACATAGTAATAAGTGTGGGTAGATAAAACAAGAGCAACTTCGGAAATTTTAATATAAAGAGAGGTGTTTTAGTAACATGAGAATTCCAACAACCATATTTTCCTCTCTCAAAATAATTTTTAGTAGCATCATGAACAAACTCAACAATATAAATATCACACTCATCCTCCTTTAAGCATGTAGGGCGATCAAATAAGGTATTAGTTAAAGAGTTACTCTTATTGGGAGGTAGACATGGGTAGCTCCATTCTTGCTCCTCTTGAACATCACTCTCCTCCTCTTTTTCATCCAATGAGCTTCCAGTTTCAGCAATTTCTTCTTCCATAGGCTCCTTCAAGGCATTAGTCTCTTCCGTTAGAGAGCATCTATTAAGATATTTAAGAATATAGCCATTTCCTTCCTTGTAATTATCAAAGCAAACTGTGAGTATATCATAAACCTCATATTTAAATGGTGCATCATCAGTATTTTCAAGCAAATAAGCAAGTTCGAATGCACCCTTCCAAGCAATAAATTCCTCAATTTGTTCCACATCATAAAAGTCATAATTTCCATTAATATAAGAAGATATGGTAACATCATCATTATACTCACATTGAAAAGGGAGGTGTTTATACCTCCTACAGCAACAAGATTCATCAAAGCAATAAGTAACATTATAAGTAGAGCACACATTTCTAGCAATGATATATAATCTATTGATTTGTTCCCATAAGTGTTTCCCTTTCTGTGACAAGCGGTGTTCATCATAATAATTTTGCTGCTCTTCCGTGAACCCACCTTGCCAAAAAGATTTAGTTTCAAAGAAACCAACCATTGATAGAAAGCATGATAAAGCAAGACAAGTAAAAACAACTACCAAGGATTCTAATTTTTTTTGGGTTTTTGATATAAAACGATGCAGGTAAAATAAATAAAGTAAAGCAAAACAATAACAAAGTAAAGGATGTGTGTGCGAAAAACTCCCCTCGCAGAGGTCTTCCACTCTTCCCCAGCAGCGGCGCCAGAAAATTAGCTGCTGGCACGTGGGTGACGGCACCAGAAGATTCCTTGTGCGTGGTGAATGACCAGCCAGTTGGGAACCCCAAGAGGAAGGTATGATGAGTATAGCAGCTATTTTTCCCTCAGTTAAGAAACCAAGGTTTAATATCGATCAGGAGAAAAGCAGACAATAACGACTGAAGGTGATGCTTGCTAGTTTGCGACAGCTTCGGACAATTTATATATGGCGCCTCGTCCAAGCTTTGCTTGCTAGCTGCAACGCGGAACCTGCACACAACACAACCAAGTACTTTGTTCCCAACTTGCGATGAGGTTGTCAATCTCACCGGTTTTCTTGAAACAAAGGTTATGAGTGTATCGAGTGGAAAATAGTAGAAGTATGCGAGTAAAGTAAACAGGTGATAGCAATATGATGGAAATAGGACCGGGGTCCATAGTTCACTAGTGGTGTCTCTCCATAAGATAAATAACACATGCTGGGTAAAGAAATTACAGTTGGGCAATTGATAGAATAAAGATAAACGTGATATGCCAAGAAGATCACTACGAGATTTACTCTGGGCATTACAACAAAATACATAGACCGCCATCCAACTGCATCTATGACTAATAATCCACTTGTGGCGAATCAATCCGAGAACTCCACAAGTATTAAGTTACGAATAACAGATAATTGTATTAAGCAAAGTGTGTAATATAAACAAAGCATATGCCCTTGAGCATATGAATGTTGTTTTCTCCCTAGTAGCAACAGCACATCTGCAACCTTAGAGGTTTCTGTCACTCCCCCAGGTTAAATAGAGGCATGAACCCACTATCGAGCATAAATACCCCCTCTTGGAGTCACTAGCAACTACTCGGCCAAGATAGCTACTAACGACGGAGAGCATGCAAGATCATAAACAACATAGAGACAACAAAAGATATAATTCAGTACAACAACTTAATTATAACACCAATATTCATCGGATCCCAACAAACCAAACAATGTAGAATTACATAACGGTGATCTCAATCATGTAAGGCAGCTCATGAGATCTAAACATGAAGCACATGGTGGAGAAGACAACCATCTAGCTACTGCTATAGACCCATAGTCCAAGGTAGACTACTCACTCATCGCTCCGGAGGCAAGCATGGCGATGAAGAAGACCTCCGGTGGCGATTCCCCTCTCTGGCAGGGTGCCGGGAAGAGCTTCTGGACCCTCCTGATCTTCGGGTCAACGGCGGCGGCGGATCGCGATATGTTCTGGAAAAGTGATCGGGGGCTTAGGCTTTTTCCGTTGGGGGGTCTTTATAGGCGAAGGGGCGATGTCAGAGGTGGAGCCAGGCGGCCTCACACCAGGGCGGCGCGGGCCAGGCCCTGGCCACGCCGGCCTGGCGTGTGGGGCCCCTGTGGCTCCCCTCCTACTCTCCTTCGGATCTCTGGAAGCTTCCGGGAAAAATAAGACTTCAGGAATTTGTTTCATCCAATTCCGAGAATATTTCCTGTGTATCACTTCTGAAACACAAAAACTGCAGAAAACAGGGAACTGGCACTGTGGCAACTTGTTAGTAGGTTAGTTCCGGAAAATGCATAAAAGTGCCATGAAGTGTAATGAAACATTAGGCAAATGGTGTAAAAACAAGCATGGGGCATCAAAAATTATAGATACGTTGGAGACGTATCACTCACTCAAGCACTGCACGTACTTCGTAGCGGAATCAACCCTCCGCTCACCGCCATGAACTCCGGATCTCATTCTCGCCATCCCTTTGAGGCTGAGGAGGAAGATTCCCCTCTGCAGCAATCAGCCCAGGGAACTCATCCTTCAATGGCGGATTCGTACCCAGAGGATATCACCTCTGAAGACAAGGAGGAGATGGCGGGGACAACCGCAGAGGAGGTAGCGAAAAAAGAAGCGGACGATGAAGCTGAAGAAGAACAGGAGGACAGAGCCGAGGCCGAAGAAGAGCAGATTCCCCAGAACCTTCACGGGTACTGGGCAAAATGCCATGTCAAGGATGCTCACGTCCAAGCCTTGGAAGACGAGGGCACCATGGCCCCCCAAGCAGAGCCCCACTGGCGGACTGACTTCAAAGCTGCTGTGCCAGCCCCTAACTCCTCTGAAATCGTGATGCTCAAGTCTCACGTGAGGAGGGGTCTTAGCATGCCGCCATCTTCTTTATTTACCAATCTTTTGAAATTCTATGGGCTGCAGCTCCAGCATATAACGCCAAACAGCTTGGTATCCATGGCGGGCTATGCGGCCCTGTGCGAAGGATACCTTGGCATTCGCCCGAGGGTCGACCTCTTTCAGCTCTTCTTCTCCGTGCGGGCCAACTACAAAGATGACGGATTCCTCCGAACCTGTGGAATGATATGCTTTCTTCCACGGAGATCAAAAGAATACCCTTTCATCACACCTCTGGATTCCGCCATCGGATGGAGAGGGTCCTGGTTTTACATGGCGGATAAACCCGCGCCATCTCAAGCCCGCGGCCTTCCTTCCTTTGAGAATATAGCAGCTCAGCCCCGCGACTCTTGGAATCCTGTAAATGATGAAACCGCCACTCCCTATGTCAAGCTCCTAGCTCGGCGAATCACCAAGCTGACCGTAGATGGCCTGAAAGGGATCGACACCATCAACTGTTGGATATCTCGACGGATCCAGCCGCTACAACACTGCGATAGCCTGATGCACGAGTATTCTGGTGCAAATGATGGCATGCGTTATTCAGAAAAGGAGCTTGACCCTAAGGTGGTGGAGAAGCGCATTCGCTCTCTTATGAAATCCCCTAGGAAGAAGCCTTTGAAGTTTGAAATGGTGATGATTGAGAATGGCAGTTGTCCTCCAGTAAATTACTTTTCCGCCATAGTACTTCATGATACCTTTGCATTATTTCATGAGAACTGATGTCTTCCTCTTATCAGCTCAAGTCACTTGGTCCTGCGCACTTCGCTCATCCTCTTCACCGCTCCAACTCGAAGTCTACCGCTCAGGAGGAAATTGTTCATTCCAGCGGAAACAAAGAGGGGATGGCGGGGGACATAGATGACATAGCCTGCACGACAAAGGCAAAGGTGGTCACCAAGAAGCGGGCCAGTAGCGCAAAACCTCGTGGTGGCGGCGGGAAATCTACTAATTCCCGCCATTTCGAAGCTTAACGCAGGGCGGAGCTAGAAACGCCATCCGAGAATACCGCTACCATTAACTTGCCGAAGTCAAGGTAACCTTCTTACTTTTTCACTGATGTTTGATCATTTTGCTAATCCCCCTTTTGCTTAGAAGAAAGAAGCCTGTTGTCAAGGAGCCATCATCCAAACGAACGAAGCCCTCCCCTGCCGCTATTCCGTAGACCCCTGACGTACCAATTCCCTTCCCTGCTCGCAATGATATCGATATGGACGATGCTGGTGGTCAATTTGACCCGATGCCAGAAACCAACCCAATGGCTGAAGCTACGGCTAATGATGTCATCCAAAGCGAAAAGGCTTCTGGCTCGTTTCATGGTCATATGGCGGATGCTTTAGTGGGGGGCAGTTTGTTTTGGAAGCAAAAGTAACTTGAAATCGTCAATCTTATCTCCAGCCAAGAGGATGCCAGCAACCACCTATCCAGCGTTATTGCTGCTTTTGTAGAGAGGACAGCAACAATGAAGAAGGTATGTACTCCCAGTAGCCCCCGAGCGCCATGGCAGATTTTCATAGATGATCCGCTATGGAGCTCTTAAGAGAAACAACTTTAATTTTTTTTGCATAGTATAGCCCCCGAGCGTTGTCATGTTATACAGTACTCTATAGAGAACTTCAAATTTCGTACTGAGTAGCCCCCGAGCGTTATGGCGGATAACTATCCGGCATAAAGCTCTAAGAGTGACTTGTGAGTAGCCCCCGAGCGTTATGGCGGATGGTTATCCGGCATAAATCTCTAAGAGTGACTAACACTTCATATCGTTTTGCCAAAATTACAAGAAAGTCATGGAGGACCTGGTCCAGGTCGTCAGCTCGCAGGAAAAGGAGCTGGCAGAGAAAAGCGCTCTTGTGGCAGACTTACAGCAGCAGCTCTAGAACAATGGTAGTTTTCTTTTGTCTTAGACAAGTTTAAGTACCTTTATGCTAGCTGACAAATACTGTGCTGACACTTCCGCCATGCAGATGCTGCCAAGCTGAGGTCCACACTTGAGGGGGTGGAAAAGGGCCATGCCATTGCGATGGAGGGGCTGCAGCAGCAGCTCCAAAAATCATTGGCCTCGAATACCCTCCTCGAGGAGCAGCTGAAGGACCAGGAGTGCCAGAATATGAAGAAGGACAAGGAGATAGAGGATCTCCGCAAAGCCGCCGCTGAATTTGAAAAGGGGCATGAAAGCTTTAACGATGTCCTCAATCACTTCCAGGACACCCTGCTAGGTATCAGTGGCTTTCCATACTGTAAAGTTTGTAATTTTTGCTATGCCGAATGTGACGCATCTTCATTTTCCGCCATGCAGCAACCCTGGAGCAAGGCGAGGTGGATTCCACCGTGGGCTTGCGCATGGCTACCGAAGCAGCGAAGAAGGAGCTAGATGGCCTTCTCAATGCTGGTCGCCAAGCGTGCAGGAGCCTGCAGATAGCGGGTTCATCTGGCCGCTCCGCCATTGGGCTGACCAAGAAGCTGCTGCTCGTGCCAGGGCTAGTAGCGGACTGGAAGTAGTCCTCCGCTCGGGGTGGTGCCAGGACTACGTTAACCTTGGCCAAGGCCCACTACCCTGAGCTAGACCTGGACCTAATCACCTCCGGCATCCCGGAGAGTGGTGAGGATGGAGCACCGGTGGACGAGGCCACCATCCGGCAGAGTGTGCTGGGATACGATCAACTGTGTGCCCTGGGCACCCAGTTGAACATATACTACGAAGCATACGATCTGCCGGGGTCCCCAAGCCAAGCTTCGGCGTCAGTCTCTGCAGCCACCGCTGGTGCTAATGGCGGTGATGAGGTGTCTTCTAGTGTTTCGCCGTCCTCTTAGACTAGATCCTGCAATGTGGCAGGAAAAACAATTGCATCAATTCGGCCCCTGAGTGGGTCTATAAGTTAAACTTTAAACTGCGTGTGTTTGCTCTGCACTGTGACTGGTCTGCTTGTGGTGGATCAGTGGAATGCTTTTGAACTTTGCAGGTCAGTTTTTATGAAGTGGTTTTATTATGCGAAGAAACTGCCAGGCCTAGTTTTATGAAACTTGCAGTTGTTTGACATGCTCAAGAAACAACACTTTGAATTTTTTTTCACGCGTAGGATTATGTGATCCGCCATCCGGCCCTCTGTGCTTGACTTTTCGTGGGATGGCGAAATCTTCGCATGAACAATCCGCTAGGGCGACGATACTTAATAGCAACCGACCAAAACCCTTAGCAGTTGGCGGCTTAGATCATCAAAAAGTCACTACTCAAGAATCCACACAAAGAACGCCAGATGGAGATCAAAACATAAAAAATGCTACGCGGACCGTTATGGCGGATTTAAAAAGACGCAAGTGCAAAACACAATTGCGCAAAGGTTCCATATGATCTAAATGAAAAATAAAGGAGGTAAAAGACTCAGAAAAAATCAAGAGTGAACCAAGTGCTTTATTTCATTGATCATATAGAGGTGCCTATTACATAGCTAGGTAAGTGCTAAGTGTAGAGAGGACGTAGTTGTGTGATGTTCCATGGACGATCTGTTTCGTCATAGATATCGTCAAGGTCTCTTCATTTGCGCTTCTTACTGGGTCGCTTGTCTAGCTCGCGAATATCAACGAGGTAGTAGGAACCATTCAGTAGAGCTTTGCTGATGACGAAGGGTCCTTCCCAAGGCGAGGATAGCTTGTGAGACTTCTGCTGTTTGAGGCGTAGCACCAGGCCCCCCTCTTTGAACGAGCGTTGGCAAACTCGCCAGCTGTGATAGCGGCGGAGATTCTGCTGGTAGATGGCAGATCTCTGGGCTGCTAGGTCTCGTTCTTCTTCCAGCAGGTCCACAGATAGTTGTCTGGACGCTTCTGCATCGTCCTCGTCGTAGGCCTCGACTCTTGGAGAATCGTACTAGATATCACTTGGCAAGATTGCCTCTGATCTGTAGACTAAGAAGAAAGGGGTAAGGCCAGTTGATCTATTTGGCGTTGTCCGTAGACTCCATAGCACAGATGGCAACTCTTCTGTCCAGGCTCCAGCTGCTCTATGTAGCGGTGCTTCTAGGCATGGCTTGATCCCTAACATGATTAGTTCGTTGGTCCGCTCAACTTGGCCATTGGACTGTGGATGCGCCACAGATGCCAGGTCAAGGCAGATTCCATTGTGATGGCAGTACTCTTCAACTTCTCCCTGAGACAAGTTAGTGCCATTGTCGGTGATGATGCTGTGTGGGATGCCAAATCTAACCACAATGTCCTTGACGAATTTTAGGGCGGTTTTGCCATCAAGCTTTCTGATGGGCTTAGCTTCCACCCACTTCGTGAATTTTTCTACCGCTACCAGGAGGTGCGTGAATCCTGAAGGTGCTGTTTTTAGCGGACCCACCATGTCTAGCCCCCAGACTGCAAAAGGCCATGTTATAGGAATCGTATGCAGTGCTGTGGCGGGCATGTGGGTTTGCTTGGAGTACATCTGGCAACCTTGGCAGAGCTCCATGATATGGTCTGCATCTGCCTTGGCCGTTGGCCAGTAAAATCCATGGCGGAATGCTTTAGCTACTAGGGATCTGGCGGCGGCGTGATGCCCACATTCGCCTTTGTGGATCTCTCTTAGTATTTCGATTCCGTCCACTTGGGATATGCACTTCATCAAAACTCCCGAGGTGTTTCGCTTGTAGAGCTGGCCATCTATGATGGTGTACACTTTTGCTCTGCGCTCAATTTGTCTCTTTTGGACTTCGTCTTCGGGTAGCTTCTTTGTCGTCAGATATTCCAGGTAGGGTTCTGCCCATGGCGGATTGCTGGGCAAAACTGCCATAACGGGGGAGCTCACTAGTTCTGGATTTTCTGGATCTACCATCTTGACTGATGGTACGTGCAGATGCTCAAGGAATACGCCCGGCGAAACTACCTTACGGCTAGATCCTAACTTGGATAGGGTATTGGCCGCCATGTTATCTTCTCATCGTACGTGTTTTATGTCATAGCCGAGGAAACTTTTGGCCATCTCATCCACTTCATCTCTGTAAGCCGCCATAACTTCATTCCGAGCTTTGTATGTGCCAGCCACCTGCTGAGCGACAAGGTCAGAATCTCCACAACACATAATGTGTTGTACACCGATCTCCTTTGTGACGCGTAGCCCGTGCAGTATCGCTTCATATTCTGCGATGTTGTTGGTGGTGGGGAAGTGGATCTGGAGAACGTAGCTAAGCTCATCTCCCTTGGGAGATTTGAGGGCCACTCCAGCCCCCGAGCCATGTAGCAACTTTGAACCATCAAAGTGCATCACCCAATGCTCTGGTTCTAGGACGGGCATAGTCTCTTGTGCTTCCTTCCAATCCGCCATAAATTCCGCCAAGGCCTGAGACTTGATGGCGGTGCGAGGCTTGTAGTCGATGTTGAAAGAGGCCAGTTTAGTGCCCCACTTTGCAACTCATCCTGTTGCATCGCTGTTGTTGATGATGTCCTTCAGTGGAGCCTTGCTCACCACTGTGATCTTATGGTCATAGAAGTAATGCCTTAACTTACGAGAAGCTAGGAAAACTCCGTATGCCAATTTTTGGTAGTGAGGGTAGCGCTGCTTGGATTCCGTCAGGACCTCACTGACATAGTAGACTGGTCGGTATATGCCCTACTCCTGCGCTTCTTCCTTTCGTTCTTCCACGATGACGATGCTGACGACCCTGTTGGTTGCCGCCATGTATAGTAACATGGGTTCCTGATCTTCGGGGGTTGCTAGGACTGGTGCAGTGGATAACACTCTCTTCAGATCCTTAAGCGCAGTGTCTGCCTCGTCAGTCCAGACGAATTCATCTGATTTCTTCATCAACTTGTAGAGTGGCAAAGCCTTCTCACCGAGACAACTGATGAATCTGCTCACTGCTGCCACGTAGCCTGTGAGTCTCTGTACGTCCTTTAAGTCATTAGGCTGGGAGATGTCGAGGATTGCCCTGATCTTCTCCGGGTTGACCTCAATTCCGCGGTGGGAGATGATGAATCCCAGGAGTTGTCCAGCTGGCACCCTGAAGATGCACTTCGTGGGGTTGAGCATCATATTGTACTTCCTTAGATTGTCGAAGGTCTCTTGCAAATCCGCTATAAGGCCATCTTGCTTTTTGGACATAACGGCGATGTCGTCCACATATGCATGGATATTGCATCCGATTTGATCTGCCAGGCACTTCTGCATGGTGCGCTGATACGTTGCTCCTGCGTTTTTCAGACCGAATGGCATTGTCAAATAGCAATATGTGCCATAGGGTGTTACGAACGACGTGGCAAGCTGATCGGACTGCTTCATCTTGATCTGGTGGTATCCTGAGTAGGCATCTAAGAAACATAACAATTCCGATCCCGCCGTCGAGTCAATGACTTGGTCAATGCGAGGCAAGGGAAAAGGGTCTTTTGGACACGCTTTGTTCAGGCCGATGTAATCTACACACATGCGCAGAACCTTTGTGTTTTTCTTAGGAACTAACACAGGATTTGCCACCCACTTCGTATGGATCACTTCCTTAATGAAGCCTGCTTTCAGTAGTTTGGAAATTTCCTTTGCTATTGCGCAGCGTTTTTCATCTCCGAAGCGTCTCATGGCTTGTCTTACTGGCTTGGAGCCAGGTATTATTTGTAGGGCATGCTCGGCGAGTTCCCTAGGTACACCTGTCATGTTAGATGACTGCCATGCAAAGATGTCCCGGTTCTCACAGAGGAACTCGACGAGCGCGCTTTCCTATTTGGGGGACAGATTTGTCCCAATGGAGGTGGTCTTGGCGGTATCGCCAGCGACAAGTTCCAGCTGTTTTGTATCAACTGTAGGCTTGAAGGTGGGCGGGGATGTAGAAACCTCTTGCTTGGATGCCGGCATCTCCGCAGGGTCTATGGCGGCGTGGATTTCTTTGAACTCCTCGCCGAAGAACACTGCTTCTGCGAAAGTGGCTTCTCCATCCTCGCACTCCTTCGCCTTTCTGAAGCTGCCATAAATAGTGATTATGCCATCCGGTCCTGGCATCTTCAGCTGGTTGTAGATGTAGCATGGCCTGGCATGGAAACTGTGGAAAGTAGGGCGGCCAAAGATCAGGTGGTATGTGCTTTTGAACGGGACTACCTCAAAGGTTATGGGCTCTTCTCTGTAATTTTCTTCACTGCCGAAGGCAACCTTGAGGGTGATAGACCCGAGGGACTTAGCTTGGCGGCCAGGAACCACTCCATAAAAAGTGACAGCACTATGGCGGAGTTGGGTTGTGGTAAGGCCAAGTTTTGTCAGGGTTTCCACGTACATGATGTTCAGGCTGCTGCCGCCATCCATTAGGCACTTGGAGAACTCGTAGCCATGGATTACTGGGCATACTACCATGGCGAAGTATCCATTCGGGATGTGCTCTGGATGATCATCGCGGCTCCAGCGCACCGGTACTTCGGACCATCGGACATACTGGCAGATTTTCGGCACGGTGGCATTAAGGGAGCGCATAGCAGCTCGCTGCGCCTTAGCCGTGGGAGGTCCAAAGAACGTGTGAAAGGCTTCTTTTTTGTTTTTGATTGGTTTGCCCTTGACAGCCTCACCCTCCGCCTTTTTGGCAGGTTTGGGCGCAGGGTCTTCATCCATATCACTGCCATCTTTTGATTCCTTGTCTTTGTCCGCTTTCCCTTTGCCACGAGGCCATTGTCACCGGTTGCGCTTGTAGCCAGCTTCTTGATCTGCCTTGATGTTATTGACAAACTTGCAGTTCCGGTTGGTGTGATTGCACTTCCCTGACGCGTCTCGATGGGCGAAGCATGGCATATCACGATATTCGTCGTAGGACACGGGGGCAGATGGCGCCGAAGCGGGAGCTGTAGAGCTCCGCGGCTGGCCACTGCTAGTACCACGCCCTCTGCCGCGCTGGCTGCTTTGACCCTTATCGGCGAAGGTTGTGGCCACCATATCCGGAGTTTGCTGCTCTTCAGGCAGATTCTTCCGTTTGTTGCTATTGTTCTGCTTTCCAGTATTCTGGATGGCGGAAGCCTTCAGGGATTCGCAGGCGTCGGTGGTGGCGGCCGCGTAGTTGCTTGCGATGGTGATCATGGAATTTAGGGTTAGCTTCCTTTCGTTCCTTTCCCGCAACAGGCGATGGCGGAGCAGCTGGCCTCTCTCCAAACTGTCGATGAATGCGAGGATGGAGGATTCATCAGTAACCCCTTCACAGGAGTTCTTCATATCTAGCCATCGCGCAAGGAAAGTTCGGGAGGCCTCGTCGTCAGCCCATCGGCACCTTTGGAGGTCACCAATATTATGGGGTCTCTTGTAAGTACCCTCGAAGTTTTTTGTGAACGCAGTTTGCATATCGAACCAGGTTTGGATAGAAATTTTCGCCAAATCGTTGATCCACTGCCGTGCTGTGCCAGATAGCCTCAGGGGAAAATAGCGGACAGCGACGTTGGGTGATCCCCCGGCGAATTGCGCTGCGTTGAAGTAGTCTTGTAGCCAAGTTAGAGGCCTATCGACTCCACTGTACTGGCGGATATTTTTCTCGATTTTGAATCCATGTGGAATGGGCTCATCATGAATCTGTTGTCCAAAGCACTTTGGGCCGAGGAAGAAGGCTGTTTGGGACTTGGCAATCTTGTTTAGGTGGGTACACGCGTCATAGGGCTTCTGATCTGGTGGATCCTTGCGAGAGTTGCGTGATCTTGCTGGTCCGCCACCGCCACCACCATGCGGGCTGCCTGGTGGGGATGGCGAAGGATCACGTTGTCTTTTACTCTCGCCATCCTGTGATTGATCTCTGCAGCTACGATGGCTTCCCTCTTCTCTTCGTGGAGATGGATCATCGTCATGGCAGCGGGAGCCCTGCCCTTTGTCATCGTGGTGGCGATCATGGCGAGATCGTTCCCTTCGCTTGGATCCACCGTCTCTGCTGGCTTCCCGTTGTGGCGGATCATCTCTGCGTCCAGCGTCACGGCTTCGCCCTCGCTTGCCATCATTATCGCGTATGACGATTCCTCCCTTTGGGACTTCGAACGTCTTATACTTTGGTGGCGGCATGTTGGTCTTATGGCGGGGGGCAGCATTGTCTTGCTGGTATCCATAAGCAGGGTAGTTCTTGCGAGGTGGCGATGGATTTTTCTGCGGGCCTTTGCCATTTGGTTTGTCATCGGAGGATATTGGGATGGCATCTGCCCGGTTGCGAGCTTCCCTTCTTTGGATTTCTGATGATCCGGTATGAGATTCGTTATCAGGGCGCGTACCGTAATTGCTAGCCCCCCGAGCTTTAGAGGCAGTGCTGGACCTGCATAGCGCGGGATCAGATTCGAGCCGTCGTGACGACATAGCCTTCTCCTACTGTACCAATGCTTTGGTCATCAGTTTCACTGCCGTCTCTAGGGCTGCTGGGGTCTTATTATGCTCCAATAGCTCCTTTGCAGCCACGATGTTTTCGATGGGCGTAGCCCTGACTTCATCATGGTTCTTGTCCACATATGGTGGATTTTTGATATACATCTTGGCCAGAGTTTCTGCGGTTGGTACGGTGAACTCAAGGTTTCGCACCAGCTGTGGGTCACCTCCTTCGACCATTTGGTTCTGGATGGGAGTAACATACTTCTCCTCCAGGTTCCTTGCACGTTTCAGCGTGTCTTGAGCTTTAGCAATGTCGCCATCTAGCTGTTGGCCCATCTTCTCGGCTCGCTTTGCTTCTTTAAGGATTGCTCGCCTTTTCTTCTCGAGATCGTTCACATCTCTGACATAGTCAGGGGTGATTGGATCTGCTAGAGTTCCATAGATGACCTTATCCAGCGGGGTCGTGAAGTCTTCTGGGTGCTGGTCCTCGGGGATGGCGGGTTGTGGAAGCCTAGGTCCGCCCAGAATTTTAGGAAGTTGTTCCATGGCGGGATCAACGGCTGGTGGCGGGTTACCCTGCTCTTTGCCGGCATCTCCGTCATGGGCTGCCTGAGATGGCGGATCACCGGTTGTCTGCCCAGCATCATCTCCTTTATTGGTCACTGATACGTCCAATTTGCATCACTATTTTGTATCATAATTTACTGTTATTTATTGATATATTTCATATTTAGACATGATACTTATGTTATTTCCTTTGCTTTCACATGTTTGATGATCATCGGAGGAGCTGCTGCCGGAGTCAGGATTCTGCTGGAAAAAGGACCATCAGGAGACCATATTTTGAAGATCAGGAAAATTCCAGAAAAATACCCAGAAATTATAATTTCCCAGAAGACTCACGGAGCCAGAAGGAGGAGTCGAGAGGGGCCAGGGGTGGCCCACACGCTAGGGCGGCGCGGCCAGCCCCCTGGCCGCGCCAGCCCTGTGTGAGGGGGCCCTAGCCCACCTCTGGTCTCGCCCCTTCGTGTACATCATCGTCCCCAAAAACCTAAGTCAGGGGGGGGTTGAGAGTTAGACACAGCCGCCTCTGCGGGGCGGAGAACACGAGAGAGAGAAAGCTCTCCGGCAGAGAGAAATCTGCCGGGGAAATTCCTTCCCGGAGAGGGGAGATCGTCGCCATCGTCATCACCATCGCACCGGACTTCATCGGGATCATCATCATCATCATCATCTCCATCACCAGCACCTTCATCTCCACCATCACCTTGCCATCCCGCTGTAACATCTTGAGTTGGATCTTGTTATATTCATAGGGGAAACTTTCCCGGTGTTGATTACTCTTGTAGTTGATGCTATTGAGTGGAACCGTTGAATTAAGGTTTATGTCCAGATTGTTATTTACCATTATTTCACCTCTGATCATGATCCATATGATGTCTTGTGAGTAGTTCGTTTAGTTCTTGAGGACATGGGAGAAGTCAAGATGTTAGTAGTGAATTATTGTTGAGAAATATTTAATGGTTTGATATTGTTGTGGTGCTATTTCACTAGTGGTGTCATGTGAACGTCGACTACATGATACTTCACCATTTATGGGCCTAGTGAGATGCATTGTGTATTTGGCTACCAATTGTGGGGTTGCTGGAGTGACAGAAACCTAAACCTCCGTTGGGAAACCATTGCACCAGGGAGCGTAGGATCCTAGAGTTTAAGGCTGTGGTTAGATTTATCTTAATTACTTACTTGTATTTGCGGATGCTTGCAAGGGGTATAATCACAAGTGTGTATTTATCCTAGTAAGGGTAGTGCGCTAGCACAGGTTCACCCCCATAACACTTACCAAATCAGTAAATACTATTGGCTCTATGAAGCGAAAGCTCTTGACAGAAACCTCCCGTGTGTCCTCAAGAACGTTTGGTTATTATAAGAACACAACCGGCTTGTCCTTTGCTAAATAAAGGATTGGGCCACTTGCTGCAATTGTTACTACTGTCTTTTATTTACTCGCACTTTATTTACTCGTATTACCAAATACTCCTGAAAACCTATTTGCTAGTATTTACAGTGATTCCTTGATCAAAACTGCTCATCAACACCTTCTGCTCCTCGTTGGGTTTGACACTCTTATTTATCGAAAGTACTACGATACACCCCCTATACTTGTGGGTCATCAAGACTATTTTCTGGCGCCGTTGCCGGGGAGTGTAGCGCTATTGAAGAGTGGAATTGGAAAAGGTAACCGTCACTGTGAGTATTGTTTTATTTTGTCTTTTATTTTTATTCTGCTATGGAGAACTCTCCATTTGGTTTCCTATTTGGAAACACACCTACTACTACTGCTGCTGCTGCACATGCGGAGGAACCACCACCGCCACCGCCTGCTGAAATTGATCCTTTTAAAATACCTATGAAAATTGTTGGGCGTATTATGGATAACTGCTATTCAGGAGATGGAACTGTCCATCCGGGTGATCACTTATTGTTTATACATGAATTATGCGAGTTGTTCAGGTGTGCAGGTATTTCACCAAGCCAGGTCAAGAAGAAATTGTTCTCTATATCATTGAAAGGCAGAGCTGAAGAGTGGTATCGACTACTCCAAGATGGTCCATCTATGGCATGGGAGGATATTGTGCCTCTCTTTTATTCCAAGTTTTATCCTCCAAGTGAAATTCATAAAGACCGTAACAAGATATATAATTTTTGGCCTCATGATGGAGAGAGTATTGCCCAAGCATGGGGGAGATTGAAGTTACTAATGCTCAAATGCCCCATTCATGAGCTCCCCAATAATATTGTTATTGATAATTTTTATGCGCGGCTTACTCTTCCTGATAAGGATTATTTGGATGCTTCTTGTTTTGGATCATTCACTCATATGAAAGAAGATGCCAAGTGGAAACTTCTTGACCGTATAAAAGAGAATGCTGAAGGTTGGGAAAACGACAAAGGTAGGAAGTCAGGTATAAACTATGATTATGAATGCATTAAATGTTTTATGGGAACCGATGACTTTCATAGTGTTAGCGCTGCTTATGGTCTTGATTCTCAAATACTTGCTAATTGTTTTAAGGCCTTTGCCTCTTATATTGATGTTCCAAAGAAAGATTGGAACAAATATCATGCGCCTTACAAAGATTCTATTAGTCATATACCTGATGCAGCTACAGAAGTTTGCACGGTTGATAGCATCATTCCTGAACCTTATATTGAGAAGACACCTTTCCCTGCTAAGGTAAAGAAGTACTCTACTTTGGTAAGTGTGTCTAATAAAAGTACTAAGAAAGCTGCAGAGCCTGATGAGCAAATTACTATTAAATCTCCTGTTGCTATATTGAAAGATCTTGTTACTAAAGATGTTGGAGATGAATATATTCTTTTTTGTGAAGATGCTTCTAGCATTCTCTCGCATCCTAAAAAGCATAGAAAAGCAAGTGTTCCTGTTATTTCTGTCAGGATTGGAGATCATTGCTACTATGGTTTATGTGATATTGGTGCTAGTGCAAGTGCTATTCCCTTAGAGCTTTATAAAGAAATCATGCACGAGATTGGCGCTTGTGAACTTGAAGATATTGATGTGGTTGTTCAGCTTGCTAACAGAGAGACCGTTTGGCCTCTTGGTATTGTTCGAGATGTGGAAGTTCTTTGCGGTAAGACTAAGTACCCTACTGATTTTCTAGTACTTGGTAAGGAGGCTAGTAAAACTTGCCCTATTATTTTTGGTAGACCCTTTTTGAACACTTGTGGCGCCATAATAGATTGTAAGAAAGAGAAAATTTTTACTAAGTTTAATGGAGAGTCTTATGAGTTTAATTTTTCCAAGTTTGCTAAGACTTCTTATGAAAATGACACGCCTAATGAAAATTTTCGAGTTGAGCAGCTTGCTTCTATTGCTCTTGCCCCTAATAATGCCTTGCAGCAATTCATGGAAGATCACAAAAGTGATGTTTTTAGCAAGGAAAGAGAAGAGATTGACGATATTCTTCTTCGTCAACCACCATTACTCAAGCATAACCTACCTGTGGAGGATCTTGGTACCACTTTGCCGCCTAGAGAAGATCTTGTGTTTGAATTAAAACCTTTGCCTGATGACCTCAAATATGCTTATATTGATGATAAGAAAATATATCCTGTTATTATTAGTTCTAAACTTTCAGGAAAGGAAGAAGAAAGATTATTGGAGATATTGAGGAAACACCGAGGAGCTATGGGATATACTCTTGATGATTTAAAAGGGATTTCTCCTACTTTATGTCAGCATGCCATTAATATGGAGAAAGATGCGAAGCCAGTTGTAGAGCATCAGCGCCGCCTAATTCCTAAGATGAAGGATGTGGTAAGAAATGAGGTATTAAAACTCCTTGATGCTGGTATTATTTATCCTATTGCTGATAGTAGATGGGTTAGTCCTGTTCATTGTGTTCCTAAGAAAGGAGGTATGACTGTTGTACCTAATGAGAATAACGAGCTTATTCCTCAAAGGGTAGTTGTTGGTTATAGAATGTGCATTGATTATAGGAAGGTAAACAAAGTTACTAAGAAAGATCATTACCCTTTACCGTTTATAGATCAAATGCTAGAAAGGTTGTCTAAGAAGACTCATTTTTGTTTCCTTGATGGTTATTCTGGTTTTTCTCAAATTGCTGTTAAGAAGGATGATCAAGAGAAAACCACTTTTACTTGTCCTTATGGAACTTATGCTTATAGACGTATGCCGTTTGGTTTATGCAATGCTCCTGCTACTTTTCAAAGATGCATGTCTGCTATTTTTCATGGCTTTTGTGAAGAAATTGTGGAGGTCTTCATGGACGATTTCTCCGTCTATGGAACTTCTTTTGATAATTGTTTGCACAACCTTGATAAAGTTTTGCAGAGGTGCGAAGAAACTAACCTTGTTCTTAATTGGGAGAAATGCCACTTTATGGTGAATGAAGGAATTGTCCTTGGACATAAAATCTCTGAAAGAGGTATTGAAGTTGACAGAGCAAAAGTGGAGGCAATTGAGAAAATGCCATGTCCAAGAGATGTTAAAGGTATTCGTAGTGTTCTTGGTCATGCTAGTTTCTATAGGAGGTTTATTAAAGATTTCTCTAAGATTTCAAAGCCTCTTACCAATCTTCTTCAAAAGGATGTACTGTTTGTCTTTGATGATGATTGTAAGGAAGCTTTTGAAACTCTTAAGAAGGCTTTAACTACTGCTCCTATTGTTCAACCACCTGATTGGAATTTACCTTTTGAAATTATGTGTGATGCTAGTGATTTTGCTGTTGGTGCTGTTCTTGGACAGCGCATAGATAATAAGTTAAATGTTATTCATTATGCTAGTAAGACTCTTGATGCTGCTCAGAAGAATTATGCTACTACTGAGAAAGAGTTTCTTGCTGTTGTTTTTGCATGTGATAAGTTTAGATCTTATATTGTTGATTCTAAAGTCACTATTCATACTGATCACGCTGCTATTAGATATCTTATGACTAAGAAGGATGCTAAGCCTAGGCTTATTAGATGGGTGTTGATTTTACAAGAGTTTGATTTGCATATCGTAGATAGGAAAGGTGCTAAAAATCCTGTGGCTGACAACTTGTCTAGATTGGAAAATATTTCTTTTGATCATATTCCTGTTAATGATAGTTTTCCAAATGAACAGTTGGCTGCAATTAATGCAACTTCACGGGACCTTCCTTGGTATGCTGATTATGCTAACTTTATTGTTTCCAAGTATTTGCCTCCGACCTTTACAGCTCCGCAAAGAAGAAAATTCTTCTATGATTTGAGGCATTATTTTTGGGACGACCCACATTTATATAAAGAAGGAGTTGATGGTATTATGAGAAGATGCGTACCGGAATACGAGCAACAAGAGATATTAAGAAAATGCCATAGTAGTGCTTATGGAGGGCATCATGCTGGAGATAGGACCGCACAGAAGGTTCTACAATCAGGTTTTTATTGGCCAACCCTCTTTAAGGATGCCAGAAGGTACGTTTTATCTTGCGATGAATGTCAAAGAGTTGGTAATATTTCTAGACGCAATGAAATGCCTATGAATTACACTCTTGTTATTGAACTGTTTGATTGTTGGGGATTTGACTTTATGGGTCCTTTTCCTCCTTCAAAAGGCTATACCCATATACTTGTTGCTGTAGATTATGTTACTAAATGGGTAGAAGCCATACCTACAAAGAGTGTCGATGGTGAGACTTCGTTAAAAATGCTTAAGGATGTTATTTTTCCTAGGTTCGGAGTGCCTAGATATCTTATGACTGACAGAGGTTCTCATTTTATTCACGGTAGTTTTAGAAAGACTCTTGCTAAGTATGATGTCAATCATAGAATTGCTTCGGCTTACCATCCCCAAACTAGTGGGCAGGTAGAGCTTTCAAATAGAGAGATCAAGTCTATTTTGCAGAAGACTGTTAGTAGATCTAGGAAAAACTGGGCTAGTAAGTTAAATGACGCTTTATGGGCTTATAGAACTGCTTATAAGAATCCCATGGGTATGTCTCCTTATAAGATGGTTTACGGAAAAGCGTGTCACTTGCCCTTAGAATTAGAACACAAAGCTTTTTGGGCAGTGAGAGAGCTTAATAGAGATTTTAAACTAGCCGGTAAGAAGAGGTTGTTAGATTTGAGTTCTCTAGATGAGTGGAGAAACGAAGCGTATGAGAATGCCAGACTTTTCAAAGAGAAAGTCAAGCAATGGCATGATAAGAGAATTCTTAAGAGAGAGTTTCATGTTGGTGAGAAAGTTCTATTGTATAGGTCTCGTCTCAGATTTTTTGCAGGAAAATTACTTTCTAAATGGGAAGGACCATATGTTATTGTGGAAGTGTACCGCTCAGGTGCTATTAAGATTGCTTCATTGAAAGATGATTCTACACAAGTGGTGAATGGGCAAAGACTCAAACATTATATTTCTGGAGATTCTTATAATGAAGATGTTGATGTTATTGAAACAGTTTCTCCGGAAGATTACATCCAAGACAAACTGCAGGAACCTGCAGAGTTCGTTTTCGAATAGGTAACAGTTCTAGTCAGAAAAGTTTTGCGAAAAGTTCTTCTTTTAATATTTTTGCTGTTTTTAATAAATATGAAAAATCACGAGACGAAAACGGGGAGAAAAAGAAGTCCGTGTGCATCTCACACACGGGTGGCGCGGGCCCACCCCTGGCCGCGCCACCCCCGTGTGAGAACGCCTCGGAACTCTTTTCCGTCCCGGTTTCCTCCTGTGACTTCGTTTCGATGTACAATTTTCGTCTATTTAACCCCCCGGAGTTCCCGAGGTCTGTATATCGTTTTCTCGTCGTGTTTTGTTTCGAGCTGTTTCTGTCAGGAGTTGATCTTAAGCTTTGGGGAGTCATGGCCTCTTCAAGCGGGGACAAGGAGAAGACACCTCCGGAGGATGATCACCAAGATCCCAATCTGAAGGAGGGATAGATTACCACTGGATCAAGGACAAGAGAACCTACTTTTGTAGGATCGACTAACACTGAACGCGCTTTTTCTCATAATTTGCAGGGACCAATACCACCAGTTCTTGACCTCAGCTCCTACCCTGCATCAGTGGAAGCCCTTCGGGTCATCAATGAGTTGTGCGATAAATATCGAGCTCTTAGGATGGAGGTGGAGATACTTCGAGAGGAGAACAATAGGCTTCGCAGGATGCTAGAGAATTTTCTCACCCCAATCATGATTGCGCCGCCACCACCAAAGGAGTAATTCGTCATCGGTATAGGCATCCCCTTGGCTTGTTCCAAGCTTGGGGGAGTGCCACGGTATCACATCATTACCTTTTGTTCATTTACTTTTCAAGTAGAGTCTTATCATGAATAGAGAAGTTATCATATAGAATAGTTTGCAGTTGGAAGTATCCTCCTTAGTTAGTTATCTATGTATCCCTTGGTGTGAGTTGCGGTAATGAAATATTAATGAGAAGTTTTATCGTTTACTTTTCGCACACTTTATGTTAGTCTGCAATCCCTCTTATGTGACTAGTCTTGTTGATTGGTATTGGTATCACATTGGGAACATGAGTAGATTCAGTTGGTTTTGGCAAACCTAGCTTGGTCAGTAGCAACTTTACCTTGAAGTTTGAGTAGAAAAGAATAAAGAAGTGCTTGTAGTTACATCACTTCAGTTTTCCTTATGTTTGGCTTATAAGCATTGTTATTCTTAAAGTTAAAATCGTTGTACTTTCAAGGGAGTTTGCATGATTGTTCTTATTATATGTATGTTTGTTTGTTTCATGCAACTCTTGTGCTTGCTACCCAGCCTTGCTAGCCAAAAACCTGTACTGAGAGGAAAGACTTCTCGTGCATCCAATTCCCAAAAGCCAAGTCACTTCCAAAGAGTCCACTATAAATTCCCAAGCATGGTATTTTAAGCCATTCCAAGTAAATTTTCATGTGCTACCTTTCAAAAACTTTCAAACACTTCTCATTTTGTGCCACTGTTTTTAGCTCATGAGGACGTAGTGGATGGGTTTGTTATCTTCCATACTAAATTAAGTACCCCTCGACTAGGCAGCTTCATCTGCTCGTCATTAATTTTGCAAGAGAGCTGGTCAGACCATTATAATCTTAATTCTAAAAGAAAGAAAAAGGCACTCCTCCAATGGAATGTGAAAGTTGGTCGGCACCCGATGGAATCGGTTAGCCATGGTTTGAGAAAGGAAAAAGGTGGGGAGGAGTGCAAAGCTATAAAAGAGCACTAAAGTGCCAACTAATTAAACATCTCGGAACCGCTCTCACTTGTTTAGTATGGAAGATATCAAGAACTCTGTTGCTAGTCGTTGACAAAAGCAACCACCTCTCAAAACAATTTTTACCTCTGTTTTACAAATGAAAAGCTCTAGCACATGTTTAATCCCTGCTTCCCTCTGCGAAGGGCCTATCTTTTACTTTTATGTTGAGTCAACCTATTTCCCTCTATCTTAAGCAAGCATTTGAGTTGTTATGTTTCACTCATCCATATGTTGATCCTTTTAATCATGTTTATTATCTTCCTTGTTTTGTATAATGCTTTTGTCTGAAGGAATACATCTTTGAAAGCTTTATATGAATGCAAAAGTTTACTTTGTTGAGCATATAGTCTTTGCTATATTAGCTCCGTTTTAAGAGGCTCCGTTTAAAAGAGAGAATTGTTTGTTCTCCATTCCTTGACCAAGAACTAAGGTTTGCCATTGCCAATTATAATTTACCTTGTGCATCCTTATTTGTGATTCCCTTTTACCTATTGCAAGCTTACATCTTATAAAGGGAAGTTGCTGTTTGATACGTCTCAAACGTATCTATAATTTTTGATGCTCCATGCTTGTTTTTACACCATTTGCCTATTGTTTCGTTACACTTAGTGGTACTTTTATACATTTTCCGGAACTAACCTATTAACGAAGTGCCACAGTGCCAGTTTCCTGTTTTCTGCTGTTTTTGTGTTTCAGAAGTGATACACAGGAAATATTCTCGGAATTGGACGAAACAAGTTCCTGAAGTCATATTTCACCGGGGAGCTCCCAAACATCCGAAGACCTGACGGAGGGGGGCCACGTGGCCCCCACACACAGGGGCGGCGCGGCCTGGCCCCTGGCCGCGCCAGCCCCGTGTGAGGCCGCGTGGCTCCACCTCTGACAGCCCCCCTTCGCCTACATATACCCCCTGACGAGAAAAACCTAAGCCCCGATCAGTTTTCTAGAATACATCGCGATCCGCCGCCGCCGTCGACCCGAAGATCGGGAGGGTCCAGAAGCTCTTCCTGGCACCCTGCCGGAGAGGGGAATCGCCACCGGAGGTCTTCTTCATCGCCATGCTTGCCTCCGGAGCGATGAGTGAGTAGTCTACCTTGGACTATGGGTCCATAGCAGTAGCTAGATGGTTGTCCTCTCCACCATGTGCTTCATGTTTAGATCTCATGAGCTGCCCTACATGATTGAGATCACCGTTATGTAATACTATGATGTTGGTTTGTTGGGATCCGATGAATATTGGTGTTTATGATTAAGTTGCTGTACCGAATTATATCTTTTGTTATCTCTATGTTGTTTATGATCTTGCATGCTCTCCGTTGTTAGTAGCTATCTTGGCCGAGTAGTTGCTAGTGACTCCAAGAGGGGGTATTTATGCTCGATAGTGGGTTCATGTCTCTATTTCACCTGGGGGAGTGACAGAAACCTCTAAGGTGGTAGATGTGCTGTTGCTACTAGGGAGAAAACAACATTCATATGCTCAAGGGCATATGCTTTGTTTACATTACACACTTTGCTTAATGCAATTATCTATTGTTCGCAACTTAATACTTTTGGGGTGTTCGGATTGATATCCCCGAGGGTGGATTATTAGTCATAGATGCAGTTGGATGGCGGTCTATGTATTTTGTTGTAATGCCCAGAGTAAATCTCATAGTGATCTTCTTGACATATCACGTTATTTTTATTCTATCAATTGCCCAACTGTAATTTGTTTACCCAGCATGTTATTTATCTATGGAGAGACACCACTAGTGAACTGTGGACCCCGGTCCTATTTTAATCATATTGCAATCACCTGTTTACTTTTCCCGCACTGTTTACTTTACTCGCATATTACTACTGTTTTCCACTCGATACACTCATAACCTTTGTTTCAAGCAAACCGGTGAGATTGACAACCTCATCGCAAGTTGGGAGCAAAGTATTTGTTTGTGTGTGTGCAGGTTCCACGTTGCAGCTAGCAAGCAAAGCTTGGACGAGGCGCCGTATATAAATTGTCCGCTGCTGTCGCAAGCTAGTCTGCATCACCTTCAGTCGTCACCGTCTCTCTTCTTCAAGAACGATATTAAACCTTGGTTTCTTAACTGAGGGAAAACTAGCTGCTATACTCATCACACCTTCCTCTTGGGGTTCCCAACGGGCTGGTCATTCACCACGCATCAAGCTAATTTTCTGGCGCCGTTGCCGGGGAAGAGAGAAGACTTCTGCGAGGGGAGTTCTTCGCACACACATTCTTTACTTTGTTATTTGTTTTGCTTTACTTTATTTTATTTTACCTGCATTGCTTTTATATCAAAAACCCAAAAAAATTAGAATCCTTGGTAGTTGTTATTTCTTTGCTCTTAGTTTATCATGTCTAGTTTAGTTGCTACTACTATGTCCCCCGCGGACATGATCTTTACCTTTAAGCAGAAAGATGAGGAAAGCTTTAAAGAAGCTTGGTCTAGAATTTATGAATGGCATGGAAAAACTGAACCTAAAATGACTTTGAGTTTGCTTCTTAGTAGCTTTTACTTTGGACTTTCTCTTCGTTATAGATATGCTTTGGATGCTACTGCAGAAGGAGATTTCCTTCATTGTGATGGAGATCAAGCCTTCAATATTATTAAAAAGTTGATCACAGTTTATAGCATGCCAACCTATTTTGATTCCTCTCTTGTGTGCATTTTTAATAGACTTAATACTCTTGAGACTCACACTGCTAGTTTGAATTCTTGCTACAATACTTTGCGCCAGCATTTTGATTATGTGCCTATAAATTCTGAGCCTTCGAGTTGGTATCCTACAATAAAAATCACCATTGGTGGTGAAACTTTTCATGCTCGTTGTGATATTATGTCTGAATTTTGTCTCATGCCAAAGGATGTTTATGAATCTTTGAGCCTTTGGAAGCTTTCTGAGGGAGGAGAAGAAATTTGTCTTACTAATAATGCCACCATATCTCCCCTTGGAATAGCTGAAGGAGTCTTTACAAAAAACCTAGGAAGAATGATATCTACTGATTATCTTGTTATTGAATGTGTAGGAAAAGGACAAATCACACTTGGAAGATCCATTCTGAAGCTCCTTGGCGCCATTATCGATGTGGGAAAAGGCAATATAACATTTACTACTCCACCTTGCAATAACCATGTCTTTCCTAGAGTCAAGAGCAAAGGTAAGAAAGGGAGACGTAAGGCACGTGCTGACCCTAGCACTTCATCAATTGATATTACTTGATTCGCAATTTTCTGCGCCTAGCTCAAAGGCGTTAAAGAAAAGCACTCTTGGGAGATAACCCATTGTTTACTTTTCAGTAATTTTTCTTTTATTTGAGTCTTGGAAGTCATTACTACTGTAATGACTGCTCCTTATCTTGTTTATTTCGTTTTTGTGCCAAGAGAAGCCTCTAATTTGAGTGAGGTAAAGATTTGGGGTTATTACTGTCCTGAAACTGTTTTCGGTGCTGCACCGTAAAAATTCGTGAAAATTCTCTGTTTATCTGTTGTACCTGCAATTTCTTGTGCATATGCCCCAGGTTATATCCAAACTTTTCTTAGTTGAACACTTGTTTATTTGAGCAACGGAAAATCCCTCAAAAATTCGTCCATTATCAGCTGTCCAGTTTTGACAGATTTCTGCCAATATTTGTTTTTGCCACTTTATCGCTTTCTTTTGAGTTCTTTTTGATCATGGAACTCTTGTGGAAGTTGCTACAGTAGTATATACTTTATATGGGGTGGTTTTGGGTTGAAACCTGAAGCTAAAAGAGGTTGAATATATTTTATGCTTACACTAATGTTGCTAATAGAATTGTGTTTAGTTTTGTATGAAGGAAGTTTTCAAGTGTAGGGATTGGAGAATGATGAGATGAGTTGAAGAATGGACAAAAGCTCAAGCTTGGGGATGCCCATGCATCACCCCAAGAAATATCCAAGAAGTACAAGCGTCAAAGCTTGGGGATGCCCCTGAGGCACCCCTTCTTCATCGGCAAAAATCAGGTCACCTTTCAAAACACTATATTTTTATTGCTTCATGCACTATGTGTTTTTCTTGGAGCGTCAGTTGTTTTAGTTTTCTTAGGTTGTTTAGTTTGTTTGTTTGCTGCAATAAATGGTTGGACCCCAACAAATTCCCTTTGAAGGAGATGTACTCGTTTTCATTTGCAAAGAACGCTCTAGTTTTCACTCTTATTAAAAATCGAGCGTTCTACTTTTTCTGCTACTGCTTTTGGTTTTCGTTTTCGCCTTGATTTGCGTTCAGATCTTGTCATATCTTTTCATCAAGGTGCATTTTTGCCTCTGATCTTCATTGGTTTTCATCAAAAGAGGTGTTTATAAAAATTTCAAATGGTGTTGGAAAAGAGAAAAAGCTTTGTGCAAAATAGTGGTACAAGAAGGAGCTTGTGTAGACCGCGGCTTAGGCTTTTTCATGTCATGCTTGATGTCTTTTTGATAGTATGCTTAGTAGTTTTGCTGTAGCATGACTTGTCTCAAATAACTGAGATTGCTTAATGAGCCTTTGAAAAATCATGCGTTGTTTTTATTGTATGGAAGCATTATTTTGGTTTTCTCCTTGATGCTTTATTTGGGTTGACTTGGCACATGCTCACACATGTTAGACTCTTCCAAAGTCGCCATTAGCCTTCATGATCATTTAGTTTTTGACTTTTGATGCCATCGTATGCTTCTTTTAATGTCGCTTTGTCGCTTTGCATGATTATGGCCATTACTGCTCTCTTAGTTGGTCGCTCCCAGTCTTTTGCTAGCCCTCGCCTTGTACTGAGTATGAGCTCTACTCGTGCATCCAACTCCTAAAAGCCAAGTTTGCCATTGTGTCCACTATAAATTCCTATGCATGGTATTTGTAAGCCATTCCAAAGTAAAATTTTCGTGTGCTACCTTTCAAAAACCTTCAAAATACTTCTCGTTTTGTGACACTATTTTCAGCTCATGGGGACGTAGTGGTCGGATTTGCTATCTTCCATATTGTTTATTCCAAAAAGAAAAAAAAAGAAAAAAAGAAAAAAGGCACTCCTCCAATGAATGTGAATGTTGGTGGGCACCCGATGGAATCGGTTAGCCATGGTATGTGAAAGGAAAAGGTGGGGAGGAGTGCCAAGTTTTATAAAAAGAGCACGAAGTGCCAATCTCTCTCTCAAAAACTTGCTTTATTTTTGTATGGAAGATAGTAAGAACCCCATTGCCAGTCGTTGACAAAGACAACCACCTCTCAAAATCAAGTTTTATCTCTGTTTTACAAATGAAAAGCTCTAGCACATGTTTAAATCACTGCTTCCCTCTGCGAAGGGCCTTTCTTTTACTTTTATGTTGAGTCACCACCTTCTTTCTTTATGCACCGTTAAGAGAGCATATTTGTCATTCTTAGTGTGATATGCATTGTCCCAAGGTTCATTGATTGACTCATATTGATTGGTTTCACTTGTTCTTAAATTATTTGTATCTAGTCGCCCTCTTAAACTTTGAGGTGTCCTATGCATTTATGTTTTGCTCTTTTTGAAGGACAAGCTGAAAACCATTTGTATGTTTTTCCTTATGATTTGAACACACGTTTGACTTTCATTGTTTCATTATCATGATCTTTTGTTTGTGTTCATTTGCATGTTTACAACATGGTTGCTAAGTTCTTATTGTCATGATTATATCTTTCATGCCCATGTTTTAAGTTCTATTGATCCCAGCTCACCAATGCTTACATATATGATCAAGATTGTGTAGGTGCATGTCACCTCAAAAATTATTCTTTGTTATCACTTACCTACTCGAGGACGAGCAGGAGTTAAGCTTGGGGATGCTTGATACGTCTCAAACGTATCTATAATTTTTGATGCTCCATGCTTGTTTTTACACCATTTGCCTATTGTTTCGTTACACTTAGTGATACTTTTATACATTTTCCGGAACTAACCTATTAACGAAGTGCCACAGTGCCAGTTTCCTGTTTTCTGCTGTTTTTGTGTTTCAGAAGTGATACACAGGAAATATTCTCGGAATTGGACGAAACAAGTTCCTGAAGTCATATTTCACCGGGGAGCTCCCAAACATCCGAAGACCTGACGGAGGGGGGCCATGTGGCCCCCACACACAGGGGCGGCGCGGCCTGGCCCCTGGCCGTGCCAGCCCCGTGTGAGGCCGCGTGGCTCCACCTCTGACAGCCCCCCTTCGCCTACATATACCCCCTGACGAGAAAAACCTAAGCCCCGATCAGTTTTCCAGAATACATCGCGATCCGCCGCCGCCGTCGACCCGAAGATCGGGAGGGTCCAGAAGCTCTTCCCGGCACCCTGCCGGAGAGGGGAATCGCCACCGGAGGTCTTCTTCATCGCCATGCTTGCCTCCGGAGCGATGAGTGAGTAGTCTACCTTGGACTATGGGTCCATAGCAGTAGCTAGATGGTTGTCCTCTCCACCATGTGCTTCATGTTTAGATCTCATGAGCTGCCCTACATGATTGAGATCACCGTTATGTAATACTATGATGTTGGTTTGTTGGGATCCGATGAATATTGGTGTTTATGATTAAGTTGCTGTACTGAATTATATCTTTTGTTATCTCTATGTTGTTTATGATCTTGCATGCTCTCCGTTGTTAGTAGCTATCTTGGCCGAGTAGTTGCTAGTGACTCCAAGAGGGGGTATTTATGCTCGATAGTGGGTTCATGTCTCTATTTCACCTGGGGGAGTGACAGAAACCTCTAAGGTGGTAGATGTGCTGTTGCTACTAGGGAGAAAACAACATTCATATGCTCAAGGGCATATGCTTTGTTTACATTACACACTTTGCTTAATGCAATTATCTATTGTTCGCAACTTAATACTTTTGGGGTGTTCGGATTGATATCCCCGAGGGTGGATTATTAGTCATAGATGCAGTTGGATGGCGGTCTATGTATTTTGTTGTAATGCCCAGAGTAAATCTCATAGTGATCTTCTTGACATATCACGTTATCTTTATTCTATCAATTGCCCAACTGTAATTTGTTTACCCAGCATGTTATTTATCTATGGAGAGACACCACTAGTGAACTGTGGACCCCGGTCCTATTTTAATCATATTGCAATCACCTGTTTACTTTTCCCGCACTGTTTACTTTACTCGCATATTACTACTGTTTTCCACTCGATACACTCATAACCTTTGTTTCAAGCAAACCGGTGAGATTGACAACCTCATCGCAAGTTGGGAGCAAAGTATTTGTTTGTGTGTGTGTGCAGGTTCCACGTTGCAGCTAGCAAGCAAAGCTTGGACGAGGCGCCGTATATAAATTGTCCGCTGCTGTCGCAAGCTAGTCCGCATCACCTTCAGTCGTCACCGTCTCTCTTCTTCAAGAACGATATTAAACCTTGGTTTCTTAACTGAGGGAAAACTAGCTGCTATACTCATCACACCTTCCTCTTGGGGTTCCCAACGGGCTGGTCATTCACCACGCATCACTGTCTATTATAATTTGTGCCTTGGTGAATGTGATGCTTCTTGTTCGTATTTTGATTATCGACACTTCACTCCATAAACCTGTGGTCATGTTTACCGAGTTTAGTTTTTCGCTTGGGGACAAGCGAGGTCTAAGCTTGGGGGGGTTGATACGTCCAATTTGCATCACTATTTTGTATCATAATTTACTTTTATTCATTGATATATTTCATATTTAGACATGATACTTATGTTATTTCCTTTGCTTTCACATGTTTGATGATCATCGGAGGAGCTGCTGCCGGAGTCAGGATTCTGCTGGAAAAAGGACCATCAGGAGACCATATTTTGAAGATCAGGAAAATTGCAGAAAAATACCCAGAAATTATAATTTCCCAGAAGACTCACGGAGCCAGAAGGAGGAGTCGAGAGGGGCCAGGGGTGGCCCACACGCTAGGGCGGCGCGGCCAGCCCCCTGGCCGCGCCAGCCCTGTGTGAGGGGGCCCTGGCCCACCTCTGGTCTCGCCCCTTCGCGTACATCATCGTCCCCGAAAACCTAAGTCAGGGGGGGTTGAGAGTTAGACACAGCCGCCTCTGCGGGGCGGAGAACATGAGAGAGAGAAAGCTCTCTGGCAGAGAGAAATCTGCTGGGGAAATTCCTTCCCGGAGAGGGGAGATCGTCGCCATCGTCATCACCATCGCACCGGACTTCATCGGGATCATCATCATCATCATCTCCATCACCAGCACCTTCATCTCCACCATCACCTTGCCATCCCGCTGTAACATCTTGAGTTGGATCTTGTTATATTCATAGGGGAAACTTTCCCGGTGTTGATTACTCTTGTAGTTGATGCTATTGAGTGGAACCGTTGAATTAAGGTTTATGTCCAGATTGTTATTTACCATTATTTCACCTCTGATCATGATCCATATGATGTCTTGTGAGTAGTTCGTTTAGTTCTTGAGGACATGGGAGAAGTCAAGATGTTAGTAGTGAATTATTGTTGAGAAATATTTAATGGTTTGATATTGTTGTGGTGCTATTTCACTAGTGGTGTCATGTGAACGTCGACTACATGATACTTCACCATTTATGGGCCTAGTGAGATGCATTGTGTATTTGGCTACCAATTGTGGGGTTGCTGGAGTGACAGAAACCTAAACCTCCGTTGGGAAACCATTGCACCAGGGAGCGTAGGATCCTAGAGTTTAAGGTTGTGGTTAGATTTATCTTAATTACTTACTTGTATTTGCGGATGCTTGCAAGGGGTATAATCACAAGTGTGTATTTATCCTAGTAAGGGTAGTGCGCTAGCACAGGTTCACCCCCATAACACTTACCAAATCAGTAAATACTATTGGCTCTATGAAGCGAAAGCTCTTGACAGAAACCTCCCGTGTGTCCTCGAGAACGTTTGGTTATTATAAGAACACAACCGGCTTGTCCTTTGCTAAATAAAGGATTGGGCCACTTGCTGCAATTGTTACTACTGTCTTTTATTTACTCGCACTTTATTTACTCGTATTACCAAATACTCCTGAAAACCTGTTTGCTAGTATTTACAGTGATTCCTTGATCAAAACTGCTCATCAACACCTTCTGCTCCTCGTTGGGTTCGACACTCTTATTTATCGAAAGTACTACGATACACCCCCTATACTTGTGGGTCATCAGTCACGAACACCTGCTTCACGGCTGCGTTCTGCTCTTCAAGTGCTTGCTGAGCTAATTCCGCCTCGATCCTTCTCATGGCGGCATCATAGTGGTCAGAGTCATAGCCTTTGCTGTCCCAGTCATCCGATTCACCACTTTCGTTAAGTGCCTCTAGGATGGATTCACCTGGGCTATCTTCTCCATTGGTGGTAGACCTCGAAGTGATACCTGCGAACACAACATGGCAATACCGCGGTGTCTCTAACGCCAGATTGCTCATGGCGGATTCACAGTGATCTACCACCACTTCCTCTACCTCTAGGGTGGGCTAGGTGGGATTATTTTTTAGATCCGATCTAGGTAACTTGGAAAGTACCAGATCAGATGAGTCCTCCTCCGTATCCAGCTCGAAAGCGGTCCGTTTGGGGATTTCAGCCATACCAATCCGCCGGAAAGTGGTTTCCGTAGTGGGGGTAGGGTTTGTCTCTCCAATGAAGATATGGATATCTCCGATCGGAACGACGGTGAATCGAGCAGGGTCTTCTCTAGCTGGCACCCAGAGGTTATCCACTGGGATGATGGGGAAGCCAGAATCGTAGAGGATGCGCCCAATGGCGACGGTGTCGCCGATGCATGCGAAGGCGGATCCCGCCTGGATCCGCGCTCCTGACGCGCTTAGCCCCACGGTGGGCGCCAACTGTCGTGGTTTCGTCAACAGATCTGCCATAGGGGTAGGGATATGGCGGTTTGTGGAAGGGGTGAACACAGAGGAGCGATCCGGGACGGTGGTAGCACGAGTTTACCCAGCTTCAGATCCCGCAATAGTGGCGAGATCCTACGTGCTGCTATAATTCACTATATGGCAACAAGTGCTCGATTACAATGAGGAGGTTGGATATTTTGCTATGCGATTGGCCGTAAACCTAAGCTGTTGTGTGCTCTATCTGCCTCAAGGGCTTCTCCACGCTAGGCTTATAAAGGTGCCTGGCATGGGCTACACGATGATACCGGAGCGGATACAACTTGGAGTCCTAGACTAAGTCCTATGCGTGTACTGCAAGACAACCCGCTATGGGCCTGTCTTTGGATCCGCCATAAGCGCCTGCGTCCAGTACGGCCATGGTATTTCCAGCAACTGGGCTGCCCGGTAGGCAATTCGCCATACCACCTTGATGGGCCACCCTGGCTTGCTGGTTTAGGACTACGTCGCTGGTATACCCATTTGGTATATCCCCAACAAACTCAAAGGTAAAATCAGTCAAACAAGGTGTGTATCAAAAGTAAACGTGGTGGTAAACTTGGCTTGCTTTCAATCTGTCCCTCACCATCCTCTCCTGGCCCCTATATATAGGTGGCCAGGTCTCAAGGAACGGGAGGGGTCCGATACATATTACAACATCAGTATACGATATGAACTCGCATTTCGACTAGGATTACACTTGGGCCTAACTTAATGGGCCTCAGGGGTACTTAAGTAACGGGCTCTATTATCTATACCCTTGTCACCTGGTATCTTGTTTTTGTGCAGAAATCCAACTTTCAAGAAAAATCCCGGAAAATACTGTAAAATTCCTATTTTATCAGAAGACCCACGGAGCCAGAATACGAGACGGAGAGGGGCTGGGAGGCCACCACACCACCTGCACTACAAGAAATGTGTTGACTAGTGACCATCTCATAGTGAACACAGAAAATTTGGTCATAGATTTATGACCAACTCGTATCAAATGGTCGTAAGTCGTTTGAGAGGGTTCAAGGTCTTAATCCTTATGACCAATTTAGTCCAAAAGATCATAATGGTCAGACACGAATTGGTCATAACCGATATAATCGAATTTAGCATATTATTTTTAATTGATTTTCTGCCGCCTACGACCAATTTAAATGGTCATACCACTATAATCAGTGTGACTAGACGTCCACCTCAGCAATCCTGTATATGTGTCAGCATCTAGGTGTCACCGATGCTTACGTGGCAATGCTTTGACAGGTGGGACCCATTAACAAAAGGACATAACCATTGACTTTGACTAATATGACACGTGGGTCCCATCTGCCCCACCCCATGACACGTGGGTCCCACCCACCCCACCCCATGACACATGGGTCCCACCCATCACACCATCCCATGACACGTGGGTCCTACCCCACCCCACCCACCCCATGACACGTGGGTCCTACCCCACCACCCCATGACACGTGGGTCCCACCCACCCCACCCCATGACACATGGGTCCCACCCACCCCACCACCCTATGACACGTGGGTCCCACCCCACCACCCCATGACACATGGGTCCCATCTGCCCCACCCCATGACACGTGGGTCCCACCCACCCCACCATCCCATGACATATGGGTCCCACCCACCCCATCACCCCATGACAAGTGGGTCCCACCCCACCCCATGACACATGGGTCCCACCGAGCCACCACCCCATGACACATGGGTCCCACACCCTACCCCATGACATGTGGGCCCTACACCCCACTTGCCCATGACACGTGGGTCCTACCCCACCACCTTACAGGTGGGTCCCGCCCCACCATCTTACAGGTGGGTCTCGCCCAAGCTGACACGTGGGCGCCACCGAGACCTGCTAGGTGGGTCCCGCCCAAGCTGACACGTGGGTGCCATCTAGACCTGCCAGGCGGGTCCCGCCTTGACCCATATCAACCATCCATCCCGGCTAAATAATTTCTTCAAAAAACAAGTTCCGTGGGGGATTGAACTCAGGACCTCCCCCTCCACCCACCAAGACTTAAACCATCACAGCACACCATCACTTGTGTCTACTATGGAGTTTGGACCCTTTTATTTAACTCGTCGCGTAGATGGGCCTGGAATAGTGGCCCATAGCCAATATGGCTTTGTAGTGGAGCGTTTCAGGAAAAAATAATCTGGGCTCCCCATAAGTTTTGGCCTAAATAGATTTTAAAGATATTTTTGTTTTACAAAGAACTAAACATATATTTCAAGTAACATATTAGTAGAATCTTGCATTTTTTTGTAGATCTATGATAAATAGTAACTTGTGAATCTAAAAATAATTTTTTGAAAAAATCATGAGCAAACTATGAAGCACTTGTAGTTCAAATTGGACCTGCTTCCTGCTGAATCACCAGAAAGTTGTCAAAAAATTAAAAATACCTACAAATGGGTTATGGTTCAACCAAGTGCTGAATTGTAAACTCTAAGTGGTCTACTTTTTTTTGGAGATTACTAGTAAAATGCCCGTGCGTTGCCACGGGTAATAAAACTGATAAAAGAAAACAAATAGTTAAAATACAAGAGTCGAGCATCACTGAACATGTCCAAAAAGGTGGCTAGTTGCACCGTAAAATGAACCAATAAGTCATCTATATAATTTTAATGTGAACCTCTAATAATGGGCGTGCTTTGTAGCTAGGAATGTGTGGACAGCCAGCGACTCTCGTGTATTACCTGTTGATGACATAGCTTTCTTTTGTTGATAGGCTTCACGACGCTTTTTAAGTAGTTCATCTTTTTTTGTTTATCCATTTGCGCATATCTCTCTTGAGCACGTTGCCTATTGCGTTCTTTTGCATCAGTAGACTCCCTTGCATTATTGGTGTCACTGACACCTAACAAAAATACACAAGATAGTCAGTAGTTGAGCATCACGGGTACACTTACACAATATACTATTATTGTTACTTGTGTTGACGGTGTTGAACAAGTCTTTGAAAGGAGAGCGTTGATTCGATCGTGTCGGAGAATCCATCTGCAAGGGAAAAACATAAGTGTGTCCACATGGGAGTCTATATCTCGACCATTAAATACACAAAATTAATCTCATTTATACCATTAAATAGACAAAATTAATCTCATGTTAATCTCATATCACAAATTAATCTCATAATTTCACAACATTAAAATTACTCTCATTTTATTGTAAAAATTCTCATTGGTACATTTTATTGAGAAGCTGCCATAATGATTCATATATTAATTAGCAATCTTTTTGGAAATTATTTTTTGAAATTAGTAGTTAGATTTTAGAGATCAACAAAGGTATTTAGATTTTTATCTTACTGCAGTGGAAATTGAATTTAGTAAAATGATGAAAACAATTTCTTATCAGATCCACATAAAAGATATCTATTTCCCAAATTACAAACTTTCAACACAAAGCAATATATATGTTAAAGAGACACAATGCAATATACTCCCTCCGTCCTAATTTAACTGACACGGTGGTAATAATGCCAAAAGGTCCTCACAGTATTTCCGACATAACGCCCAGTCCACATCTTGGTCGGAGACGCTGGCGAGCTATCTGTTCACTCGATCCCCTTCTCATCTCCTCCACAACTCGAGCTCTTCTCCGGCTCGCCGTCAGCAGGCTCTTCTCCGGCTCGCGTTCCCCTGCACTTCCCCTCGCATTGCCACGCTCCCCTCCACTTCCCGTCGCCTCGCCGCGCTCCCCTCGACCTTCCCGAGGCGCTCCGAAAAGGTGGACTTTTCAGTTCAATCCGGCGTCGGTGAGGCTATTTCCGGTGGCTGCGAGGGCGGACGCGCCGGATCCGGAGCAACCGGACTACGCGCGCAGGTGAGGTGAAGCTCGTCATCCTTGCCGCTCATCGGCGCACGTACTCGACCAATCCCCTCGATGCAGGCCATCTAGTCCCCTTCACCCCCGGTTCCACCTAGGTGCTGCCCCTCTCCGCCGCCCGGATCAAGCAGAGGCCTTTGTCTGGACGGGCTGGAGCTAGCTTTTCACCTCCCTCCGCCTTCAGGGACGTAGCCCCGACTACACGCGCTGCTCGCGCACTGGAGCAGCGGGATTGCGGCAGCGTCCTGAGCGGAAGATAGTGAGCTTGTGATGACGCTGCCGCATGTGCCTCCGAGCTCCACGAACAACCTCCTTACCTTCTTTCAAAGGTTTCTACTGATTTGTGATCTCTCTGTAACTGAAGCACATTTCTTTATTTTATTCAGTTATCTGCACTTTATGATGCTTAACTGAAATTTTGTGGTCCTGGTGGTAATCATGGTGTTCATAGTGCTTGCATTACTTACTCCGATTCATTGGTGATAACACCAGTAGATCCTTTTGAGCTGTTGGCAATCATGGTTTACTCTTTGTTAGAAAGATAACTGAAATATGCACATAGTAGGTAGTTATGAAATTGGGAGAAGTACCAGAAGGTAGTCCTGCTATCCTGCTATGATCAAGGCATCCTAGGGCGGTGGTGGTGAAGGGATTAGAAATGTAAATTAGTCATTTGATTGGACTGTACTCAAGAGATCGTGCAGGCTTTGGTATTCTGTGCACGGTGTGATTGCAGTTAGTAGCATGCTAGTGTCTTAAGTTTAGGAATACTCAAGTGTCTTAAGTTTAGGAATACTCAAGTGATTAAATTTGAGCATTTGCCTCTGTTGAACAGTCTGTTCACCCCCAAAGAATGGGCACACCGATTTGTCACCCTGGACTGGATGGACCGCATTCTGCCATTTATGCTGGGGCATTTGTTGTCGACGGAAGGACGAATGGTCCGCCGGCAGGGATGCCTCCCCAACTACATGCGCTGCTCGCGCACCGGAGCAGCAGGACTGCAGGATCGTCCGGAGGAGAAGACGGTCAGCTTCGTGATGACGCCGCAGCATGTGCCTCCTAGCTCCGTTCACAACCTCCTCGCCCTCTTCCAGGTTTGTACTGAATTTGCCTGAATATGTACTGAAGCACTTTTCTTCAGTTTATTCAGTTAACTGAAATTTCGTGGTCCTGGTGGTGTGTTCATTTTATTCAGCTAAGCGGACACTGTATTTTTAACCTTCAGGTCTGCAAGAGCTTGTACGGTGTCCGGGATGCCAAGCGGATGCCTCCTACAGCGATGAGACATGTTGCAATGTTTTCGCAAGAATCACCGCTGAGCATCCAAGGTCCCCGGCCATGACACCTTCACCGCCATGGAGGGCTTCTACATCTGTAAGTCCCTCCTCCTCTGAAGCATGTATAAATTTTGAAGTGGAGTACCTGTTGATTTCAGCGGGAACTTGCCCAATTTAATCATGGCTGAACCTGACTAAGACACCTGTCATGTTGTTTGCATGTTCCGGACCGTGAATCTGCAAGAAAGGCGGTGCTTTGTGCCTCTCAATCTGCTGTTGGGATTTCGTCCTATATAGGCAATATTCGTGATACTTTCCCTCTTTATGTACAAGCATAAAACATATTATTTATAGATTTTCATGAATTTGTAGGTGGTAAGCCGCTAGCACGATGCTATGGTTTCTGGATTCATTGGGACGAGAAGAATAAAATGGGCACTTTCTTGACAACTTCGCATCTAATTTGCACCAAATCTCCGTCCTTGAACTGCTGATTAGGACAAGAAGAGTATGATCTTGATGCTGAGGTGAGTTCTTAAAGATAAGTAAAATTATATGTTCATATCCATAGCAACTTCCTTTGGTGATGGGTGAAACCATAAACCCTTCAAACCAAGTACATATAAGTGCAATGAAAAGACGATGGGTCAGTCTTCTTAAATTGATATGACATGATAAAGTTCTTAAATACTTAGTAACCATCTTACATCGAACCAAGTCTGAAACTAACAAGATATTCTATATGAATGCAGTATTAAGGTGAGATTGTCACAAAAGTAAAACTTAAGGTTGGACTTTGGAACAGTCATCAATGGCAGAATCATACATCTCGCTACTTGGAAACGAATCATGTGATCAAGGCGTGATAGCTTCCATGTTGCCCACTATCGCTCGGCACAACAACATATATTGCACCCTTTTTATTCAACATCACAAAGACCGACACTGCCAAACAATGAACTAATAGAATGGAATAGTCAGAATATTTGTGTCCTACAATTATTCTTAGCATACTGTGTCTATGAATTTCTGTAGAACATCGAAAATTAGAACCACTATCTAAAACCGGGGTAGGGTTGAATTAAATTTCTTAAAAAAGTTTGGGTTCAATATATATGGTTTTCATAGTACAATGAGACAGCAAGGGCTAATTAGCTGGCTTGCTAAGTTGTGTTTTGTTTATCCCATGTCCATGTGCCCCAACGAAGAGCAAAACCAGATTTGAGGTCTCTAAAATTATTTTGTAGGTGTTTTTATATCTCCTTGTACAGATAGCAAGAGACTGCATAATCCTGCAGGAGGTGTTTTATCATGCCTCTTATATATATACATAAAAAGAATAACTGATGGATGGGTGAGTAGCACTTGGGAAATCACTACTGGTGCATGCCAGCATCGAAAATTTAGGTTCAGAACTGATAGCCTGTTTAGTGCTCAGGTGCAGACATCTTCTTGTAAGACTCTCCTTTGGCTTTCCATATAGTATTCACTTGAGCAACTTGGTTGAACAAATTGCAAGCAACTATTTTTTTGTTAGCATTCCACATGATTGCAAACTTGTTTCATGACTTAAATATTAAATATAGTGGTATGTCACTTAGCCAACACTCTTTCCCTTCACTCCTTAATAGATAATTTCTTTAGCTATTCCTTAGAGGCACCTTCCTATCATACAGGTGCATGCTTGAGGATCTTAGAAATCTGTCGGTGCAAAAATATGTTGAGATTCTGTACACTTGTTAACATCAAAACCAAGATTTCTCACTGTTGTAAATTAACACTTCTTAAATAAATTGGTAAACTAATACTTGGTTGCATTTTCTGAGCAGTTTCCAGTATATGGTTTCAAGGTAAACCCAAGAAATCTTACTTCATAGGAGGATGTCACCACTAATTCATGCATCAATCTCCTTCTTGGCCAGGTAATTTTGTGCAGGAGAATACACCCCCAGCCCTGGTATATTTCATTCGGGAAGAAATAATTTGCGCCGTTGCTTCCCAGGATGTACTGTAGGTATGCAAGTCTTCAATGTTGCTGAATTGAACATCTCTGTGATAAGAAAATAGAAATGTGAGAAGAAAAGATTAAGTGGCCAATATAAGAAAAGATTATCATGATTATGGTTATTTGCCTGGTGATTGGAGCAGGCGTCGGAGGAGGCACAACGATGGGCGCCGGTATCTCGGGCCGAGTAATCAACCTCGGCGCCATGACCCTCTTCGAGTTGCGACGGCCACAAAGAAAGTATCAAGTCGCCATTGAGGTATAGGAAAGATGTTTTGGAGTGCTATACTTTTTGACAGTACTATGTTTAGCCTAGAAAGATAGAAGACGTGTGTTATATAGCACATCAAAAGCGGCTGAATTATGGGTTTGGCGCGTAAAGTAAATGGCTTGATTATTGGACCGTATTAAAAGGGCATGAATGAGAAGCGTGATTTGCTGGATCTGTAATTGAGTACGTTAATTGTGTTTGACTGGAACGTGTTTGACTAGAACATGATTTTTGGATCTGTGTTAAGTGCTGGATCTATGTTATAATTGTGCTGGATCTACTGTCTGGAACGTGTTTGGAAAAAATTATGGGCTTGCATGCGGGATGGGTGGGAAGGCCGTGAACGCTTTATTTGGGCTTTGGCCCATTCGGTTGGGATTGATCATTTTCGTCGAACGAGATCGTGATTGACGAACGGAACGCTGGTTAGGTGGAATACAGAACACGTAAATTCTTTTTAAGTAGTAGAGATAATTGTGTTTGACTGGAACGTGTTTGACTAGAATGTGAGTTTTGGATCTGTGTTAAGTGCTGGATCTATGTTATAATTGTGCTGGATCTACTGTCTGGAACGTGTTTGGAAAAAATTATGGGCTTGCATGCGGGATGGGTGGGAAGGCTGTGAACGCTTTATTTGGGCTTTGGCCCATTCGGTTGGGATTGATCGTTTTCGTCGAACGAGATCGTGATTGACCAACGGAACGCTGGTTAGGTGGAATACGGAACACGTAAATTCTTTTTAAGTAGTAGAGATTATTTTGGTTTAATTTTCAGATTGAATTTTGGTAGCTTCTTCACAAAAATATTGATTTGTGGCACTCTAAAAATGGAAAATGACTTTTTCATGCAAAGAAAATGAAAAACTTCCTTCAGCAACATTGTTTGTCATTCCGAGTCGAACATTTTTGCACAATATGGGATCATTTTAACAAACTATGCCATGATTGTGGCCATGACATCGATCGTTTAGCTTAAAAGTCAAGAATCTTTATACATGGTAGCTCTTTTGTAGGTATGGTTAGAATCTTGCGAATTTTTTTGTAGATATCTGATAAAATAGCAAGTTGTGCATCTAAAAATATTTTTTTGCAAAAAATAATAAGCAAACTATGAAGTACTTGTAGTTCAAATTGGACCCGCTTCCAGCTGAATCAGCAGAAAGTTATCAAAAAAATAAAAAATACCTACAAATTGTTTATTGTTCAACCAAGTGCTGAATTTTAAACCCAGAGTGGTATAGTATTTTTGGAGATTGTTTTGGTCCAATTGTCAAATTGAATTTTGGTATCTCCTTCACAAAAATATCGATTTGTGGCACTCAGAAAATAAAAAAATGACTTTTTTGTGCAAAGAAAATGAAAACTTCCTTTAGCAACATTGTTTGTCATTCCGAGTCAAACACTTTTGCATAATATAGGATCATTTGAACAAATTATGTCATGATTGTGGCCATAACATTGGTAGTTTGGCTTAAAAGTTAGGAATCTTCATACATGATAGCTCTGTTTTGGTAACACTTTTAAAAAAAATTAATATTCCAAGTTTTATATTTTTCCTTATAACTAGGTCACATAACATGATGCAACGCAAAGGTTTTTTTTTTTTGAATTTCTTATGTCGACTTTAAAAGGCGTTCAAAACGGCGGCGCGACTGTTCTTAGATCAGGATGGAATCTTCTGAAATTTTTTGTAGATCTATGATGAAATATCAAGTTGTGCACCTAAAAATATTTTTTGCAAAAAATCATGAGAAACCTTTTAGGTACTTGTAGTTTAAATTGGACCCGCTTCCAGCTGAATTGGCAGAAAGTTATCAAAAAAATAGAAAATATCTAGGAAATGTTCTAGGGTCAACCAATAGGTGAATTGTACTTATTAATATGGTCTAGTAATTTTATAAAATGGGTTGGCGCAATTACCAAAGTAGTTTTTGGTACCTCCTTCACAAAAAACTCCCTTTTTGGCACTCGAAAATGGAAAAATGAGTATTTCAAAATGAAAAGTCTCTTCGGCAACATTGTTTGCCATTCCAAGTCGCAAACTTTTGAACAATATCTGGTTGTGGACATGGCATTGATCTACTTTTGTTCTACAAATGAATTGGAAAAGGTTTAATAAAGGAAAAATAGCAAAAGGCACAGCAGCCAATCAGAGATCAGGAATCTCCTCCCCATAGATTGCACCATCGAGGCCATCCGAACCGTCCACGCACAACCGATCCAACGCACTGGAATGCCCCTCGTCAAACCTTTGCCACCCCCATCGCCCCACGTCCAAAGTCCGAACCATAGCCACCCCATTTCCTCGCAGTCGCGCCGTCTCCCTCTCTCGCAGTCGCGACGCCTCCAGATCTCGATCCAGATCTCACAGTCACAGTCGAGCTAAACAAGCTCAAGGCGCCGGCGGGGGCGGGCGCCCTGGTCACGCTGGCGCTGGCCGGCGGCGGGCGCCCTGGTCAAGCTGGCGCTGGCCGGCGGCGCGGTCTGGTTCACCACCTCCAAGATGCTGTATAACGTCGAGGGAGGCCACCGGTCCATCGTCTTCAACCGCCTCCTCCCCGAATCTCACTTCTCCTCCTCCTCCTCCTGATCCATGGCGTTCACTCCGCCAGATTCTGATCTCCGTCTGGTCGCCTCGCACTGTTGCAGGTCTACCTCGAGGGGACTCACCTCACCATCCCGTTGATCGAGAGACCCATCATCTACGACGTCCTCGCCCGGCCCAACCTCGTCGAGAGCACCTCTGGGAGCAGGGATCTCCAGATGGTAACGCTTTCTTCTCCGGATCCTTCGATTTGGAGGTTTTACTAGGCTAATTTACTGCTTGACTTGCGGCTTAACCGCTAAATCTGCATGCCAAGTCCCTGTTTGGACCGACCCGCCCAAGTGTTTGCTCTCAGTAGTGCGTGTCATAGATGTTCTCTAATTGTAGCCTGTGTAAGAGGATTAGTCACTTGTCAAGTAGCATGTACTCCCTCCGTTTCAAAATATAAGATGTTTTAGCTTTGTGAACCAAATGTATTTAGACATCTTTTAGTGTGTAGGTTCATTCAAATATACACACTAAAACATGTCTAGATACATTTGCTTCACAAACCTAAAACATCTTATATTTTGAAACAGAGGGAGTAGCATGTACTCCATACTTTCTGGAGTATTCTCTTATGTCTTCTCTCTGAAATTAACTGGTGAACTAGCTGGCAAGATATACATTGTGTGATTGATTATCTGCTGGGTTGCTTAAGGAAAATTTGCAAAGCTTGTTGCTGTATCTTTTGATTTTGTATTCCTTAATGATTGCTTAAGTGATTATTTGGTATCCAAATGGTTCCTAACAGTAAGGTATTTATGTCACAGGCAGTATTAATATGATATAAGATAGTCCTTGATAAATCTAATGGTATAGTTTGTTCCCCTATTCTTGAATGGTTACTTGTCTGTAATGGTATAATTTGTCCCCCTATTCTTCAATGATAACCCCCTTTCATGTATTTTGCTTTCTCATACTGGGTATCCTGGTGTATTTCCATGGTGTTTCAGAAGGTTATAGTGAAGGATAATTAGTTCTTGGATGAATTGTGAATGGTTGTGGTTTTGTATGCAACTGAAGATAAGAAGTGTAGAACTAACTACTTGAATATATTGAATGTTATTTTACTATCGTAAACTTGATAAAAATTCTCCATATTGTATATTTCTGATAGAAATGTATGGGATTTAGGCTTTCTGAAAGTGAGATGGTTCACCTGTTTATTTGGTACCTGAAATTGAAATGTATGTGGCACCAGATGTGGTTTTCTGCTCTGGGTGGCTGATACGTCCATTTTGCATCACTATTTTGTATCATAATTTACTGTTAGTCATTGATATATTTCATATTGAGAGTTGATACTTATGTTATTTCCTTTGTTTTCACATGTTTGGTGATCTTTGGAGGAGTTGCTGTCGGAGTCAGGATTCTGCTGGAAAAAGGACCATCAAGGGACAATATTTTGAAGATCAGGAAAATTCCAGAAAAATACCAGGAAATTATATTTTCCTAGAAGACTCAGGAAGTCAGAAGGAGGAGTCGAGAGGATCCAGGAGGGCCCCTCACGCCAGTGTGGCGCGGCCTGCCCCCTGGCCGCGCCAGCCCTGTGTGAGGCCGCCCTGGCCTACCTCTGGTATCGCCCTTGCGCGTACTTCATCGTCCCCAAAAACCTAAGTCAGGGGGAGGCTCAGAGTTAGACACCGCCGCCTCTGCGGGGCGGAAAACACCAGAGAGAGAAAAGCTCTCCGGCAGGCAAAAATCTGCAGGGGAAATTCCTTCCCGGAGAGAGGAGATCGTCGCCATCGTCATCACCATCGCACCGGACTTCATCGGGATCATCATCATCATCATCCCCATCACCAGCACCTTCATCTCCATCATCACCACGCCATCCCGCTGTAACATTTTGAGTTGGATCTTGTTATATTCATAGGGGAAACTTTCCCGGTGTTGATTACTCTTGTAGTTGATGCTATTGAGTGGAACCGTTGAATTAAGGTTTATGTTCAGATTGTTATTTACCATTATTTCACCTTTGATCATGATCCATATGATGTCTTGTGAGTAGTTCATTTAGTTCTTGAGGACATGGGAGAAGTCAAGATGTTAGTAGTGAATTATTGTTGAGAAATATTTAATGGTTTGATATTGTTGTGGTGCTATTTCACTAGTGGTGTCATGTGAACGTCGACTACATGATACTTCACCATTTATGGGCCTAGTGAGATGCATTGTGTATTTGGCTACCGATTGTGGGGTTGCTGGAGTGACAGAAACCTAAACCTCCGTTGGAAAACCATTGCACCAGGGAGCGTAGGATCTTAAAGTTTAAGGCTGTGGTTAGATTTATCTTAATTACTTTCTTGTATTTGCAGATGCTTGCAAGGGGTATAATCACAAGTGTGTATTTATCCTAGTAAGGGTAGTGCGCTAGCATAGGTTCACCCCCATAACACCTATCAAACCAATAAAGACTATTGGCTTTATGAAGCGAAAGCTCTTGACAGAAACTCCCGTGTGTCGTCGAGAACGTTTGGTTATTATAAAGTACACAGCCGGCTTGTCCTTTGCTGAAGAAAGGATTGGGCCACTTGCTGCAATTGTTACTACTGTCTTTTATTTACTCGCACTTTATTTACTCGTATTACCAAATACCCCTGAAAACCTGTTTGCTAGTATTTACAGTGATTCCTTGATCAAAACCGCTCATCAACACCTTCTGCTCCTCGTTGGGTTCGACACTCTTATTTATCAAAAGTACTATGATACACCCCCTATACTTGTGGGTCATCAAGACTATTTTCTGGCGCCATTGCCGGGGAGTGTAGCGCTATTGAAGAGTGGAATTGGTAAAGGTAACCGTCGCTGTGAGTATTGTTTTTATTTTATCTTTTACTTTTATTTTACTTTGCTATGGAGAACTCTCCATTTGGTTTCCTATTTGGAAACACATCTACTACTACTACTACTGCTACTACTGCTACTACTGCTGCTACTGCTGCTACTGCTGCTACTGCTGCTACTGCTGCTACTGCTGCTACTGCTGCTACTGCTGCTACTGCTGCTGCTGCTGCTGCTGCTGCTGCTACTGCTGCTACTGCTGCTGCTGCTACTGCTACTACTGCTACTGCTGCTACTGCTGCTACTGCTGCTACTGCTGCTACTGCTGCTACTGCTGCTACTGCTGCTACTGCTGCTACTGCTGCTACTGCTGCTGCTGCTGCTGCTGCTACTGCTGCTACTGCTACTACTACTACTACTACTACTACTACTACTACTGCTACTGCTACTGCTACTGCTGCTACTGCTGCTACTGCTGCTACTGCTGCTGCTGCTGCTGCTGCTACTGCTGCTGCTGCTGCTGCTACTGCTGCTGCTGCTACTGCTACTACTACTACTACTGCTGCTGCTGCTGCTACTGCTGCTGCTGCTGCTGCTGCTGCTGCTGCTGCTACTGCTGCTACTGCTGCTGCTACTACTACTGCTGCTGCTGCTGCTACTGCTGCTACTGCTACTACTACTACTACTGCTGCTACTGCTACTACTGCTGCTGCTACTGCTGCTGCTGCTGCTACTGCTGCTACTGCTGCTGCTGCTACTGCTGCTACTACTACTACTACTACTACTACTACTACTACTACTACTACTACTACTACTACTACTACTACTACTACTACTACTACTACTACTACTACTACTGCTGCTGCTGCTACTGCTGCTGCTACTACTGCTACTGCTGCTACTGCTGCTACTGCTGCTGCTGCTACTACTGCTACTGCTGCTACTGCTGCTACTGCTGCTGCTGCTGCTGCTGCTGCTGCTGCTACTACTCCTACTGCTGCTACTACTCCTACTACTGCTACTACTGCTACTACTCCTACTACTGCTACTACTCCTACTACTGCTACTACTCCTACTACTGCTACTACTCCTACTACTGCTACTACTCCTACTACTGCTACTACTCCTACTACTGCTACTACTCCTACTACTGCTACTACTACTACTACTCCTACTACTACTACTACTACTACTACTACTACTACTGCTGCTGCACATGTGGATGAACCACCACCGCCACCGCCTGCTGAAATTGATCCTTTTAAAATACCTATGAAAATTGTTGGGCGTATTATGGATAACTGCTATTCAGGTGATGGAACTGTCCATCCGGGTGATCACTTATTATTTATACATGAATTATGCGAGTTGTTCAGATGTGCAAGTATTTCACCAAGCCAGGTCAAGAAGAAATTATTCTCTTTATCATTGAAAGGCAGAGCTGAAGAGTGGTATCGACTACTCCAAGATGGTCCATCTATGGCATGGGAGGATATTGTACCTCTCTTTTATTCCAAGTTTTATCCTCCAAGTGAAATTCATAAAGATCGTAACCGGATATATAATTTTTGGTCTCATGATGGAGAGAGTATTGCCCAAGCGTGGGGGAGATTGAAGTTACTAATGCTCAAATGCCCCATTCATGAGCTCCCCAATAATATTGTTATTGATAATTTTTATGCACGGCTTACTCTTCCTGATAAGGATTATTTGGATGCTTCTTGCTTTGGATCATTTACTCATATGAAAGAATATGTTAAATGGAAACTTCTTGACCGTATACAAGAGAATGCTGAAGGTTGGGTAAACGACAAAGGTAGGAAGTCTGGTATAAACTATGATTATGAATGCATTAAATCTTTTATGGGAACCGATGACTTCCATAGTGTCAGCACTGCTTATGGTCTTGATTCACAAATACTTGCTAATTGTCTTAAGGCCTTTGCCTCTTATCTTGATGTTCCAAAGAAAGATTGGAACAAATATCATGCGCCTTATAAAGACTCTATTAGTCATATACCTGCTGCAGCTACTGAAGTTTGTACTGTTGATAGCATTGTGCCTGAACCTTATTTTGAGAAGACACCTTTCCCTTCTAAGGTAAAGAAGTATTCTACTTTGGTAAGTGTGTCTAATAAAAGTACTAAGAAAGCTGCAGAACCTGATGAGCAAATTATTATTAAGTCTCCTGTAGCTATATTGAAGGATCTTGTTACTAAAGATGTAGGGGATGAATATATTATTTTTTGTGAAGATGCTTCTAACATTCTCTCACATCCTAAAAAGCATAGGAAAATAAGTGTTCCTGTTATTTCTGTCAGGATTGGAGATCATTGCTATTATGGTTTATGTGATATTGGTGCTAGTGCAAGTGTTATTCCCTTAGAGCTTTACAAAGAAATCATGCACGAGATTGGCGCTTGTGAACTTGAAGATATTGATGTGGTTGTTCAGCTTGCTAATAGAGAAACTGTTTGGCCTCTTGGTATTGTTCGAGATGTGGAAGTTCTTTGCAGTAAGACTAAATACCCTACTAATTTTCTAGTACTTGGTAAGGAGGCTAGTAAAACTTGTCCTATTATTTTTGGTAGACCGTTTTTGAATACCTGTGGCGCCGTGATAGATTATAAGAAGGAGAAAATCTTTACTAAGTTTAATGGAGAGTCTTATGAGTTTAATTTTTCCAAGTTTGCTAAGACTTCTTTTGAAAATGACACGCCTAATGAAAATTTTCGAGTAGAACAACTTGCTTCTATTGCTCTTGCTCCTAATAATGCCTTGCAGCAATTCATGGAAGATCACAAAAGTGATGTTTTTAGTAAGGAAAGAGAAGAGATTGACGATATTCTTCTTCATCAACCACCATTAATCAAGCATAATCTACCTGTGGAGGATCTTGGTACCACTTTGCCACCTAAGGAAGATCCTGTGTTTGAATTAAAACCTTTGCCTGATAATCTTAAATATGCTTATATAGATGATAAGAAAATATATCCTGTTATTATTAGCTCTAAACTTTCAGGAAAGGAAGAAGAAAGATTATTGGAGATATTGAGGAAACACCGAGGAGCTATGGGATATACTCTTGATGATTTAAAAGGGATTTCTCCCACTTTATGTCAGCATGCCATTAATATGGAGAAAGACGCGAAGCCAGTCGTGGAGCATCAACGCTGCCTAATTCCCAAGATGAAGGATGTGGTAAGAAATGAGGTATTAAAGCTCCTTGATACTGGTATTATTTATCCTATTGCTGATAGTAGATGGGTTAGTCCTGTTCATTGTGTTCCTAAGAAAGAAGGTATGACTGTTGTGCCCAATGAGAATAACGAGCTTATTCCTCAAAGGGTAGTAGTTGGTTATAGAATGTGCATTGATTATAGGAAGGTAAACAAAGTTACTAAGAAAGATCATTACCCTTTACCGTTTATAGATCAGATGTTAGAAAGGTTGTCTAAGAAGACTCATTTTTGTTTCCTTGATGGTTATTCTGGTTTTTCTCAAATTGCTGTTAAGAAGGATGATCAAGAAAAAACCACTTTTACTAGACCTTATAGAACTTATGCTTATAGACGTATGCCGTTTGGTTTATGCAATGCTCCTGCTACTTTTCAAAGATGCATGTCTGCTATTTTTCATGGCTTTTGTGAAGAAATTGTGGAGGTCTTCATGGACGATTTCTCCGTCTATGGAACTTCTTTTGATAATTGTTTGCACAACCTTGATAAAGTTTTGCAGAGGTGCGAAGAAACTAACCTTGTTCTTAATTGGGAGAAATACCACTTTATGGTAAATGAAGGAATTGTCCTTGGACATAAAATTTCTGAAAGAGGTATTGAAGTTGACAGAGCGAAAGTGGAGGCAATTGAGAAAATACCCTGTCCCAGAGATGTTAAAGGTATTCATAGTATTCTTGGTCATGCTGGTTTCTATAGGAGGTTTATTAAAGTTTTCTCTAAGATTTCAAAGCCTCTTACTAATCTTCTTCAAAAAGATGTACCATTTGTCTTTGATGATGATTGTAAGGAAGCTTTTGAAACTCTTAAGAAGGCTTTAACTACTCCTCCTATTGTTCAACCACCTGATTGCAATTTACCTTTTGAAATTATGTGTGATGCTAGTGATTTTGCTGTTGGTGCTGTTCTTGGACAGTGCGTAGATAATAAGTTGAATGTTATTCATTATGCTAGTAAGAGTCTTGATGCTGCTCAAAAGAATTATGCTACTACTGAGAAAGAGTTTCTTGCTGTTGTTTTTGCATGTGATAAGTTTAGATCTTACATTGTTGATTCTAAAGTTACTATTCATACTAATCACGCAGCTATTAGATATCTTATGACTAAGAAGGATGCTAAGCCTAGGCTTATTAGATGGGTGTTGCTTTTACAAGAGTTTGATTTGCATTTCGTAGATAGGAAAGGTGCTGGAAATCCCGTGGCTGACAACTTATCTAGATTGGAAAACATTTCTTTTGATCCTATTCCTGTTAATGATAGTTTTCCAAATGAACAGTTGGCTGCAATAAATGTAACTTTGCGAGACCTTCCTTGGTATGCTGATTATGCTAACTTTATTGTTTCCAAGTATTTGCCTCCGACCTTTACAGCTCAGCAAAGAAGAAAATTCTTTTATGGTTTGAGGCATTACTTTTGGGATGACCCATATTTATATAAAGAAGGAGTTGATGGTATTATGAGAAGATGCGTACCGGAATATGAGCAACAAGAAATATTAAGAAAATGCCATAGCAGCGCCTATGGAGGGCATCATGCTGGAGATAGAACCGCGCAGAAGGTTCCACAATCAGGTTTTTATTGGCCAACCCTCTTTAAAGATGCCAGAAGGTATGTTTTATCTTGTGATGAATGTCAAAGAGTTGGTAATATTTCTAGACGCAATGAAATGCCTATGAATTACACTCTTGTTATTGAACCGTTTGATTATTGGGGATTTGACTTTATGGGTCCTTTTCCTCCTTCAAAAGGATATACCCATATACTTGTTGCTGTTGATTATGTTACTAAATGGGTAGAAGCCATACCTACAAAGAGTCCCGATGGTGAGACCTCGTTAAAAATGCTTAAGGATGTTATTTTTCCTAGGTTTGGTGTGCCTAGATATCTTATGACTAACGGAGGTTCTCATTTTATTCACGGTGGTTTTAGAAAAACTCTTGCTAAATATGATGTCAATCATAGAATTGCTTCTGCTTATCATCCCCAAACTAGTGGGCAGGTAGAGCTTTCAAATAGGGAGATCAAGTCTATCTTGCAGAAGATTATCAATAGATCTAGGAAAAACTGGGCTAGTAAGTTAAACGATGCTTTATGGGCTTATAGAACTGCTTATAAGAATCCCATGGGTATGTCTCCTTATAAGATGGTTTACGGAAAAGTGTGTCACTTGCTCTTAGATTTAGAACACAAAGCTTTTTGGGCAGTGAGAGAGCTTAATAGAGATTTTAAACTAGCTGGTAAGAAAAGGTTATTAGATTTGAGTTCTCTAGATGAGTGGAGAAACGAAGCGTATGAGAATGCCAGGCTTTTTAAAGAGAAAGTCAAGCAATGGCATGATAAGATAATTCTTAAGAGAGAGTTTCATGTTGGTGAGAAAGTTCTTTTGTATAGGTCTCGTCTCAGATTTTTTGCAGGAAAATTACTCTCTAAATGGAAGGACCATATGTTATTGTGGAAGTGTACCACTCAGGTGCTATTAAGATTGCTTCATTGAAAGATGACTCTACACAAGTGGTGAATGGGCAAAGACTCAAACATTATATTTCTGGAGATTCTTATAATGAAGATGTTGTTGTTATTGAAACAGTTTCTCCAGAAGAATTCATCCAAGACAAATTGCAGGTACCTGCAGAGTTCATTTTCGAATAGGTAACAGTTCTAGTCAGAGAAGTTTCACGAAAAGCTCTTTCTTTAATATTTTTGCTGTTTTTACTAAATATGAAAAATCACGAGATGAAAACGGGCAGGAAAAGGAGCCCGTGGGCTTCTCACACATAGGTGCCGCGGGCCCACCCCTGGCCGCGCCACCCAGGTGTGAGAACACCCCGGAACTCATTTTCGTCCCGGTTTCCTCCTGTGATTTCATTTTGATGTATAATTTTTGCCTATTTAACCCCTCGGAGTCCCCGAGGTCTGTATATCTTTTTCTCTTCGTGTTTTGTTTCGAGCTGTTTCTGTCAGGGATTGCTCTCGGCTTGGGAGTTACAATGTCTTCGTCCGGTCCATCTGAGGAGAACCCTCTTGCGGGTTCCATCAATCCGTACATGAGGGAGCTGAGGATGCATCTGAAGGAATTATCACTCAAGGATGGGGAGTTGCAGATTAAAGATGTCCAAGGCAAGGGAGAAGGGAGTCTCGAAGCGAGGATGGAAGCACTGGAACAAGAAGTTTTCAAATACAAGAAGATGGCAGAACGCGAGGTGGACATTATCTATAGGATTAATCAAGAGCTTGTTGCCAAGTACAAGAAGGAGACTACAGAGCTCTGGAGGGATATCCTCTCACTCCAGGAGACGACTAGCCAATTACAAGCACAACTCTACGACATGCAGAACCAAAATTGTGAGTATGAAGCTAGATTTCAACAAATCAGTGCTGCTTCAAGTTTTAGGATTTTGGAGACCAAGACATCCTTCCTTGATGGAGGACCTCTGCCTTGGAAGTATGACAACAATGAAGACTCACCGCAGCCGCCAAAAGAGTAATTCGTCATCGGTATAGGCATCCCCTTGGCTTGTTCCAAGCTTGGGGGAGTGCCGCGGTATCACATCATTACCTTTTGCTCATTTACTTTTCAAGTAGAGTCATATCATGAATAGAGAAGTTATCTTATAGAATAGTTTGCAGTTTGGAAGTATCCTCCTTAGTTGGTTATCTATGTATCCCTTGGTGTGAGTTGCGGTAATAAAATATTAATGAGAAGTTTTATCGTTTACTTTCCATGCACTTTATGTTAGTTTGCAATCTCTCTTATATGACTAGTCATGTTGATTGGTATTGGTATCACTTTGAGAGCATGAGTAAATTTAGTTGGTTTTGGCAAACCTAGCTTGGCCAGTAGCAACTTTACCTTGAGGTTTGAGTAGAAAAGAATAAAGAAGTGCTTGTAGTTACATCACTTTAGTTTTCCTTATGTTTGGCTTATAAGCATTGTTATTCCTGAAGTCAAAATCGTTGTGCCTTCAAGGGAGTTTGCATGATTGTTCTTATTATATGTATGCTTGTTTGTTACATGCAACTCTTATGCTTGCTACCCAGCCTTGCTAGCCAAAAACCTATACTGAGAGGAAATACTTCTCGTGCATCCAATTCCCAAAAGCCAAGTCACTTCCAAAGAGTCCACTATAAATTCCTATGCATGGTATTTCAAGCCATTCCAAGTAAATTTTCATGTGCTACCTTTCAAAAAACCTTCAAACACTTCTCATTTTTGTGCCACTATTTTTAGCTCATGAGGACGTAGTGGATGGGTTTGTTATCTTCCATACTAAATTGAGTACCCCTCGACTAGGCAGCTTCATCTGCTCGTCATTAATTTTGCAAGGGAGCTGGTCAGACCATTATAATCTCAAAAAGAAAAGAAAGAAAAGAGCACTCCTCCATGGTATGTGAAAGTTGGCTGGCACCCGATGGAATCGGTTAGCCATGGTTTGAGAAAGGAAAAAGGTGGGGAGGAGTGCAAAGCTATAAAAGAGCACCAATGTACCAATTAATCAAACATCTCGGAACCGCTCTCACTTGTTTAGTATGGAAGATATCAAGAACTCCGTTGCTAGTCGTTGACAAAAGCAACCACCTCTCAAAACAATTTTTACCTCTGTTTTACAAATAAAAAGCTCTAGCACATGTTTAATCCCTGCTTCCCTCTGTGAAGGGCCTATCTTTACTTTTATGTTGAGTCAACCTATTTCCCTCTATCTAAAGCAAACATTTGAGTTGTTATGTTTCACTCATCCATATGTTGATCCGTTTAATCATGTTTACTATCTTCCTTGTTTTGTATAATGCTTTTGTCTGAAGGAATATATCTTTAAAAGCTTTCTATGAATGCAAAAGTTTACCTTGTTGAGCATATGGTCTTTGCTATATTAGCTCTATTTTAAAAGGCTCCGTTTAAAAGAAAGAATAGCTTGTTCATCATTCTTTGACCAAAAACTAAGGTTTGCCATTGCCAATTATAGTTTACCTTGTGCATCTTTACATGTGATTCCCTTTTACCCATTGCAAGTCTATATCTTATAAAGGGAAGTTGCTGTCTATTATAATTTGTGCCTTGGTGAATGTGATGCTTCTTGTCCGTATTTTGATTATCGACACTTCACTCCATAAACCTGTGGTCATGTTTACCGAGTTTAGTTTTCGCTTGGGGACAAGCGAGGTCTAAGCTTGGGGGGGTTGATACGTCCATTTTACATCACTATTTTGTATCATAATTTACTGTTATTCATTGATATATTTCATATTTAGAGTTGATACTTATGTTATTTCCTTTATTTTCACATGTTTGATGATCTTTGGAGTTGCTGCTGGAGTCAGGATTCTGCTAGAAAAAGGACCATCAAGGGACCATATTTTGAAGATCAGGAAAATTCCAGAAAATACCAGGAAATTATATTTTCCCAGAAGACTCAGGAAGCCAGAAGAAGGAGTCGAGAGGATCCAGGAGGGCCCCTCACGCCAGGGTGGCACGGCCTGCCCCCTGGCCGCGCCAGCCCTGTGTGAGGCCGCCCTGGCCCACCTCTGGTCTCGCCCTTGCGCGTACTTCATCGTCCCCAAAAACCTAAGTTAGGGGGAGGCTCAGAGTTAGACACCGCCACCTCTGCGGGGCGGAAAACACCAGAGAGAGAAAAGCTCTTTGGCAGGCAGAAATCTGCCAGGGAAATTCCTTCCCGGAGAGGGGAGATCATCGCCATCGTCATCACCATCGCACCAGACTTCATCGGGATCATCACCATCATCCCCATCACCAGCACCTTCATCTCCATCATCACCACGCCATCCCGCTCTAACATCTTGAGTTGGATCTTGTTATATTCATAGGGGAAACTTTCCCGATGTTGATTACTCTTGTAGTTGATGCTATTGAGTGGAACCGTTGAATTAAGGTTTATGTTCAGATTGTTATTTACCATTATTTCACCTCTGATCATGATCCATATGATGTCTTGTGAGTAGTTCATTTAGTTCTTGAGGACATGGGAGAAGTCAAGATGTTAGTAGTGAATTATTGTTGAGAAATATTTAATGGTTTGATATTGTTGTGGTGCTATTTCACTAGTGGTGTCATGTGAACGTCGACTACATGATACTTCACCATTTATGGGCCTAGTGAGATGCATTGTGTATTTGGCTACCAATTGTGGGGTTGCTGGAGTGACAGAAACCTAAACCTCCGTTGGAAAACCATTGCATCAGGGAGCGTAGGATCTTAGAGTTTAAGGCTGTGGTTAGATTTATCTTAATTACTTTCTTGTATTTGCGGATGCTTGCAAGGGGTATAATCACAAGTATGTATTTATCCTAGTAAGGGTAGTGCGCTAGCATAGGTTCACCCCCATAACACCTATCAAACCAATAAAGACTATTGGCTTTATGAAGCAAAAGCTCTTGACAGAAACTCCCGTGTGTCCTTGAGAACGTTTGGTTATTATAAAGTACACAACCGGCTTGTCCTTTGCTGAAGAAAGGATTGGGCCATTTGCTGCAACTGTTACTACTATCTTTTATTTACTCGCACTTTATTTACTCGTATTACCAAATACCCCTGAAAACCTGTTTGCTAGTATTTACAGTGATTCCTTGATCAAAACCGCTCATCAACACCTTCTGCTCCTCGTTGGGTTCGACACTCTTATTTATCGAAAGTACTATGATACACCCACTATACTTGTGGGTCATCAGTGGCCAGTAGCCTTTCAACAAAATAAAGTTTTAATGAGTACTTAAATTTGATTGGGTCCATAGTCTTGTAATCTAACAAGACTTCCTGTGTCAAACCTTGCAAGTTTTTCTGAGATCCAAGCCATATGTGTTCATGGTTTCTGCACCACTAATGATCTTCTTTACATAACCTTGAAGTGATGTCGACTACTCGACTTACATTATGCCTGGCTTAAGACATGAGAGATGGATTTTTCTTTTGTGTGTTCTATAGAAAAGTGAGCTAAGTTGGGATAAGGAAATGATGTTTGTAATTGAAAAAGGGTTTCCATTTTTAAAAATAGTATATATTTTTCTTTTTTACTTCCAATCCTGATGTTTCCCCTGATTTCTTTTTCCCTCCATACAGGATTCTATCTTTATAGGGTTGACCATGGCTTCAGCTGCTTATCTTGATGACACAGATGCTGAAGTTATTGACCCTCCAAAGAATGAGATGTTAGATGTTTCCAAACTCGTCGGTGATCTTATCCAGCATTCCCCGAAACCAAATATGATAGTTTCTAGCAATGTGTGTGAGCTACTGGAAGCCCCGTGTGTCTGGTTGCCATGTATCCTCCAATTCATCAGGTTTGTCTTGTTGCTAAACTTATTTCATTTAGCTGGAGCTTCTTGGTTGCATCATACTGGTACCATTCTAGGATTTTAGCTTGCCATGTGTATGTCTGTATATGTGAGGTACTCTTTGGTGATTGCTGTTTCATAGAATAAAATACAAACTTGCTACAGAAACATCTTCGTAGCTTATCTTCACAGCTTAAGTTCTTTTTTGAATGATAGTGTCTTGTGAGCCAGCTGTACTTATAGTGGAATGTTCACTGTTCTGAAATTGGTATACACAAATAAACAGGTGTAGAGGCTAACCATTTTCAATTTTGCTCACTGTTCTGAAATTGGTATAATTACTTGAACATCGGCACTATTCTCAGAACTTACATACAACGATCAGTAATCTATGATTTACACCATACCTGTGGAGCTTTATCATTTTGCATTACATTTTCTCTGCATTTTGTCTAGTAACAAGACACATGTGTTCTTATGAGTTTCCATGAATGCTTACTTTATCTATCATCATTAGTCTCTCATTGTGCATACCATGGCACTTCAATGTTCGTTTACTTGGAATTGAATGTATCAAAATATTTCTGTATACCCAGTTGGTGCAGTTTGCTCCATATCCTGTTTGGTCTGTTGTATCTTAACTAATTCAATCTTGGGATTTATATTCTTATTCAGGACCTTCCAGGTGCACTCGATGATGCTGCTATAACGGAGTCATCAGACCTTCCAGATGCATATCTGGTTGTCTGTACACTATGAAGCTCCAGATTGAAGGACTGTGAAGCTCCAGGTTGAATAAATTTGAAGCCTCAAGCCCCTGGAAACTAGAGTAGATACCTAGTGCTAGTTATATTCTAGTACTTAGCATATTTGGTTGTATGAATTGTATGAACAGATTGTATAATTGTGTAATTATAATTATTGTTTTGAGAAACTTGTTCGCTATTTCTGAGTATTTTAAGATTTTTGGATTTCTGTTCAAATATTTGCTTGTATACTCTCAATTGAGAATTAAGAACCTGACCAGTGGGGCCATTGGAAAATTCTTAGGCCCAAAATAAAGAATGTAGAAGGTCAAGGCCCAGTAGATAAAAGGACTACAAAAAGGCCAACGTAAGTGGACTACAAAAAGGCTAAGGCCCAACAAATAACAAAATGCAAAAGGCTTTTGTCAGGAAAAAAAGTTGATTGCAAAAAGGCTGAATCCCAGAATTAAAAGGCTGAGTTACTGGGCTTGGCCCATGTAGAGCAACACCAATGGACTGGGCTAAATTTGAATTATGACCAATTGGTTTGGTCACAATCCTGTCACGTAGGATTGGCCACGTAGGATCCGACGTGGCCTGGCTAAATTGCTCGTGACCAAAATTTTGGTCATAATGTCTATGACCATCTATTTTGGTCATAATCGCTTATGACCAATCAAAAAAATTGGTCATCGTAGGCGGTCAGTGACGCTCAACTGGCGACCAACTGTTTTTGGTCACAAGAGGATCATAAGTTGAACAAGAATGACCATCTAGTGACCAAAGTGAAGGGTCGCTAGTCAACACATTTCTTGTAGTGCTGGTGGAGCGGCCCAGGCCTGGCCGCGCCAGGATGTGGTAAGGCCACCCCAGCCGCCTCCTCGAGCCCTCCTTCCACCTACATATACCTCCAGACCTGAAATTATTGGGGGTTTGGCATTTTTCCCAGATAGACTTCCGTTGCGCCGCCATCATCAGAAACCGTGATTTGGAACCAGAAACTCCGTTCTGGCACCCTGCCGGGACGGGGATTTAGAGGAGATCTTCATCACCGTGATCACCGACGTCTCTCCATCAACCATCCATGACTCCCCCATCCATGTGTGACTAATTCCTGCTATAGGCGAAGGGGATGGTAGGGATTGGATGAGATCATTCATGTAATTTGCTATGAGATTGTTAGGGCATGGTGCCTAGTATCTGTTGTTAGTGCTTATGACATTGTTGCAACTTGTCGTGCTTAATGCTTGTCACTTTGGGCCCGAGTGCCATGATCTCAGATCTGAACTTGTTATTGTTTTATGATGATACTTGTTATTTATGATCTTACCTGCAAGTTGTATACACATATTGTTGTCCGGAACCCGAGGCCCCAAAGTGACAGCAATTGGGATAATCGGAGGGATGGCTATGATGTGAGGATCACATGTATTCACCGAGTATTAATGCTTTGCAAGTTTCTCATTGCGGCCCTGCTACAAACAGGCTGGTAGGACAGAAGATGTCGTGCAAGTTTCTCATTGCGAGTATGTACAACTATTTATAAAACACATGCATATGGTTGTTTAGTACTAGGATGCTTTATCATTATTTATTTGTAATTGCCCATGTCTTGTTGATTACATGAATTATCTTATCCATGCAACGCCCGTATATCCATTCCTATGCCTAAAGTATTTAATCCTACTATTTACTATTGCTACTATTACCGTCTTTACTTTATTATTATTGCTACTATTTTACTACTGTCACTACTATAAAACTGTTGCTACTTATAAACCACTGCGAGCAAGTCTGTTTCCAGGTGCAGCTGAATTGACAACTCATCTGTTAAGGCTTATAAATATCCATTGGCTCCCCTTGTGTCGAATCAATAAACTTAGATTTTACTTCCCTCGAAGACTGTTGCGATCTCTATACTTGTGGGTCATTAAGGAGTCCTCCACGAGTTAGGTCTCCTCCCTTTATATAGCTTCTCGGATTTCTATCACCCCCTCAAGGGTTGCAGTGGATCGGGCTTATCTCGGCCGTCCGGACTCGGAATCAGTTAAATTTTATATGTAGAACGTTTCCCGCGAAATTTCCAACAACTTACTAATTGGAGGATTTTCCGTTTGACGCTGTCTTCGACACGTAACGTGACCATCTTCGAAAAAAGTTCTAGGACAGATTTCTGGAAAGTCCCGATTTGACTCCAACAAGGTTTCCTCTTGTATTCTTGGTAATTCCTACACAAACATTGTGCACTTTTGCAACTATTAGTAGGTTAGTCCAAATAAATCATAAACTTTATATAAAAATAAGTGTCAAAAGCATAATATTAGCATAAAACCATCAAAAATTATAGATACGTTATGGACGTATCAACCTACATCAGTCATCAACACATATTGATGTGGAGGATATTTGGTGGAAGGAACTGGATCTCTCCCACTTCTTCTCGGCTGTTGCACTGGTGGTGTTGGTGGATTATCATCACCTTCTTCATCATCATCACTTGATGGCTGGTCATGTCCCTGACTTGTACTGCCTTGATCAGTTGCATCATCACTATCTTCAGCATCTTTATCATCTCCCCCATGATTTTCATTCACCAAGGGAGGATTAACTGGATCCAAGATAACCTGAGGTGTGGTGGTCTTCGGCTTCTCCGGTTTCCCAATATCTTGTATTGTTTCATCTTCAATGAAAACCACATCTCAGCTTCAGACGGTCTTCTTCTTGATTAGATGCAATGCTTTGTCTTGCTATCAAGCTTAGATCTCTCATCCCTCGGGATGTGCACAAATGCCTTGCAACCAAAGACCTTCAATTGCTTGTATGACATATCTTTACTGACCAAACTCTCTGAGGAATATCACCTGCAAGAGGAACTGAAGGGGACAAGTTTAGTACATACATAGCATGATTCAATGCTTCAGCCTAAAAAGAATTAGGTAACTTTGCATGAGAGAGCATAGCTGTGACCCTCTCGGTGAGTGTCATGTTCATTCTCTCAGCAAGGCCATTGAGCTGGGGTGTCTTTGGTGGAGTCTTCTCAAGTCTGATGCCAAACTTTCTACAATACCTCTCAAAGGGACCTCGGTATTCACCACCATTGTCTGATCTTACGCACTTTAATTTCCGGCCAGTTTCTCTTTCAACCTTGCCATTGAATTCCTTGAAGACGTCGAGCACCTGCCACTTGTTTCTCAACACATAGAGAAATATCTTTCTTGAGTGGTCATCAATGAATGTCACAAAGTATAAATGCTCCACCGAGATATTTTTTGGTCATGGAGCAAACATCAGTATGCACTATGTCAAGAACATTCTCCGCACGATGCGGCGGGCATGTACGAAATGCCACCCTATGTTGTTTGCCACCAAAATAATGTTCACGGGGTTTCAAGGTTATACCTTTCAACTCAGGGAGGAACTCCATGAGAGCAAGAGCTTGCATGCCCTTCTCACTCATATCCCCAAGCCTCTTGTGCCATAATTCCGCCGTAGTGTCATTCTCGGCGACGGTCAGCACATTATTACATAGCTTGGTTTTAGTCATATAGAGATAGCCTTGCTTGATTCCTTGAGCCACAATCAAAGAGCCTTTGGTGAGTTTCCATTTTGCATCACCAAAATAACTTCCATGGCAAATTGCATCAAGCTTGCCAACTGACAACAAATTCAGCCGTATGGTACATGCCTCACATCATCGAGCACCAACCTGCAGCCAGTGTTTGTCTCAATGCATATAGTGCCCTTGCCAAAAATAGTCGATGAACCACTATTTCTCATCCTTACCTGGCTGGTAACACCGCTGGTATAGGAAGTGAAATACTCCTTGTGTGATGTAATGTGGAAGGACACACCTGAATCCACAACCCAACTCATGTTATCATCATGAACAACACTATAGCATTCTTCATCTTTAATGATTAGGTAATCTTCACCTTGTTCACATTCTGCAGTCATGGCGGCACCATTCTCGCCTTTTTGCTTGTTCTTGTTTGCAACTTTACCCTCAGCAAGATCTCTCTTGTATATCCTGCAATCAACCTTCTTGTGATTTGGCTAGCCACAATAAAAGCAAGTGATTTCTTGTCTCTTTCTTGACTTTGATCCCCTGGATTTTTGGTCTTTACTTTGCTGAAATCTTGCTTGGCCACGTCCACGGGCATCTTTCTTGCCGTGAGATTCAACCACATAAGCATCAGATGAGGAGGCATCGCCTTTTTTCCTTCTCTCCGGCTTCTTCATTCATCATGCTATTCTTCACCATCTCCAAAGTCAGCTTCCCATCCAGAGCTGAATTGCTAACTAACACAACAAGCGTATTCCAACTATCAGGCATGGAACTCACTAGCAACAATGCTTGCACCTCATCCTCAAAGGTTATCTTCATGGCTGAAAGTTGATTTATATGACATTGGAAGACATTCAAGTGTTCAATCACACTGCTACCATCCCGGTACTCAAGCTTTGCTAGCCTTTTGGTCACCGAGGCCTTGTTCATAGCTGTCTTCCTTTCATACATTGACTCTAACTTCTGCCACATCTCATATGCATTTGTGTCATTTGCAATATGGTGGAATATATTGTGGTTGATGTACAATCGAATCATACCTACTACCTTTCGGTTCAGGACTCTCCATTCTTCTTCCGTGACACCGGTCGTTATCTTCTCTTTCACAATTGGCTCATAGAAATCCTTGCAATAAAGGATGTTTTCCATCATGGGCTTCCATAATGATTAATTTAAAAATTCAAGTTTTATCATGCCACTTGTAGTGACGCCTTCTTCCAAAAGCCATTGCGAACAACAAGCAACCTCTGAGCAGACTTTGAGCAACTTGTGATCTAATACCACTATGTTGGGAAAACTAGGCACACCGATTAACCCCTTAATTTAGAGATTAGCACAATATTAGCGTTGACTAAAAATACGCAGCAGAATCAAAGTAAACTTTAGCCACTTGTGCACTAACTCAAGGATCTTTGCTCGTGCCGGAAGGAAACATATGCATCAACATATATGGAGGAATTAGGAGCAGCCCTTGGCTCTCTCCTGACCCAAGATAGTCTCTCCCCTTAGGATAGAAGCTCTCTCCTCACCCAAGACAATCTCTGTCCTAGGGAGAGAGGTCTCACACCAGCTGCAGTAGCAGTAAATCAATAGACAGAGGGCACCAATCCTTTTTACGTGGAAAACCTCTCAACTTGAGAGGAAAAACTACGGGCCGAAGCCACCCAAATCTTCTTCCACTATTATCAAATGGGGATACAACAAGTTCTTCTCTAGAGAGCACTAGAGGATCTCAAGCACCAAGATACATACGGATTTGTGGCTGCTTCTACAAGATTTGGGGCACAAGAGCTAGAGAGTGGAGTAATGCCACCAAAGATGGTGGAACAACATCTTGAAGGAGATAAGAATGCAGATCTGATATCTTCACAACCTTGTGGGCAAGGCCCGGCGCTTGATTCAGCTTCTTCCTTCAACTTCTCCTCTTTCTCTTCTCTCTTGGTTTTCTTCTCCAATGGAGGTTATCCTGATTTTCGTCCTTCTCACTATGGGGGGTTGGAAAGGAGGGTTATCATCCCCTTTTCCCTTATGTGCAATGTCCAAAATGACCCTTGGTTATAACCCTAAAAGTTGGTGGGATCTTGCACCTGCTTGGGCTGCCTGAAAGACTTCATAAGGCCATCTCCTCACAACCCACATAAGGAGGATACCCAACACAATCATGTATGCCATGATAGGCCAAATGTTTCATATGCTCCAAGCATAACGAATGTACCAAGTTGTTTCTAATGACGGCAAAGGAGTGCGAGTGAGCCGCTCCCTCTTCTCACACCTTAGTGAGTGGTTTGCCACCATCCTATATGAAAAGGTCTAGCTCCCTCTCAACTATTAATACGAGACAAACTTTTACTCCCACTTTTGCCATGTATGAATGGGCCTCGTGTGTTTTCATAAATTTAACTAGCCAGGCAGCCCTAGCAAATGCGAGGGCAACGTCTAAACCACATTGATTTTTTTAGATAAATACATTTATGGTTCTATAGATAGATTGAAGGAGTACACTGGTATGAGTAATTTATTTGAGTAACCACAAAAGTATTGTGGTAAGAATATATCATCAGTAAATGTAATTAATCATTTCAATTATTATGAATTTTGGTATATAACATGTCACTATATTGTAGAACATAGTCTATTACTACTCTACTTTGACATATTTCTATACTCTTCGTACTTTTCTAGACTATTCATCCTGATGTCTCCTATCATTTATTAGTTGTGTCATGTAGTAACATGAATATGTCAATTTGGATCACAAAGTTTTAGAATTTTAATCAATCACATTTATTGTATGTCCCCACTAAATAATATATTAAAATTATATATATGGCGCCACCGAATTCTCCCAACCAGCTATCAACATCCTCAGTATCACTATCACTATGAGAAACAATAAATACTACCTTCTCAATGACATGTCCTCTTCAAACTTATAGAATTATAAAACATATAAGATACGAAAGTTTACTTTCATACATCGCTGAAAACACATGCCATAAGCTAATTTATTTTCCAAAGTGTTAGACCGACAAAAAGTTTTAAATTTATATTCAGTGCAAGCAATAGAAAGATAATATATGTAATTCTACACATAGGATTCTCTAAGTAATTTTTTTCTTAGGAAACCACATTCTATAAAATACTTTTGAAAACCCTTCAAATGCAAGTGTGCATATCTATGTTATCGATATCGAAGGTGAAATCTTATTGGTTACTTGATGTAAGGAAAATCTAGTATAGTCGTACTGATACTTCTTCAAAATCACTATGGACCTTGAAAATGTGAGGGAGTCGTCTTTAGTATGTCATAAATTTTATTTCATATGTTATACCACTATTTTATTCCATTTATCTCCTTCATTTCAAAATACACAATTTTTCTCCTACTAATGCAAATTCATAGAACGGTTGTAGCAACATCGTTCTTCATATGATGCATTTTTCCCTTTAGACTGTGCAAATGCTTTGAATGCTTGTAGTAGATTTTGTCTCCCTTTGTTGCAAATTTATCGAAGGTTTGTAGGAAAACATATCTTTTAAGGTTTGTAGCAGACTTTGTCTCCCTTCATTGCAAATCCATGGAAGGTTTGTAGCAAAATTTTCTTGGCATGATGCAATTTTTATTAGAAGGTGCAAATCCTTAGATGGTTTTGTAGCTGATTTTTTCTTCTTTTGATGTAAATCCATATAATGTTTGCAGACAAAATTTCTAGTGCTTTCTCAAGGCTGTTCATGGATTGATGCAAGCTGACCGTGGCGGCGCTGGAGTTGCCGGAGCTATAAGCAAGGGCGTGGGCTAGTTTGAGGCGTGCGCCGGGCAACGCTCCTGTGTGCGGGGTAGTTGTCGACATGGGTTTTCCAAAGAAGAAGCAAGGAGAGACACTAGCAGTCGTTGTGGTGGGGTGACCGGGGGGGGGGGGGGTCCACCCACGTTGGATGATGGGGAAGGGTGAGGGAGAAAATGGCCTGATGCCATCCATGAGATCAATCTGACGGTTGACGGCCCGGGGGGGATCAGGGCGCGGGATCCACTGGGGGACACTCAACATGACCCTTATTCTATTTGGAAATCTTAACACTGGCATCGTTAACCAAAGACAAGATGGACGATATCTTTCGTACTACCTTTGATCCAAATTAGTTGTCTCACGTAAACCTAGATATATTGTGACAATATTTTGGCTAAATCTGTGATAATTAATTTGGATCGGAGGAAATATTACATCTATTCGAAATGTAGCTTTCTAAAAAAGGCTTGCATTTCAAAAAGAGGAGGTAGTACTAACATTAAAACCGTGTGTTCTTTTTTCCCGTAGACCTGCAACCGAGAGGAAATATGTACCCATCTCAAGCATCAGTTAGCAGTGAGGATTATTCAGAATCCGAGAAGCTGCATATAGATGTGACCGTTCAAACTACCTCCACCGCGGCCGATTCGGATGGCATGGAATTTTTTACAAATATAGCCTCCTGATGAACACTATTGTTGAAAATAACCCTTTCCAAAATATATTGCCAAATGTAGCCTGGCGGGAGGAGGAAAAAGCAACACGTAGCTCATCCCGCCGGACTGGTTGGCGGAAGGTTCTTCCCGCCAAGGGGAATGGCGGAATGATCTTTCCGCCTTTGCTGTTGGCGGAATGTGTTTGTTGGCAGCTTTGCTTGGCGCATCGGTTCATCTGATGCCTTGGATCATGTACTAGTCAGCTATTAGAATGCAACGATGGCACACAATCCAAAGCAACGAGGTCCAGCTAACGTGTGGCTGTAGATTCCCTGTATATACTTCTTTATCTCTCACTCCTGCCAAAACGATGGACAAAAAAGTGCTAATGCCCTGCTTGAGCAACATTCCGCCATCTCCAACGACGGAAAGAGCATACAGCCATTCCATAAGGCGGTAATAACTTTCCGCCACTCTGTCTGGCGGGACGAGCCACATGTCGTTTTTTCCTCTTTTCGTCAGGCTAGTTTTGGCAATAAATTTTAAAGAGGTTCACTTTTAACAATAGTGTTTGGCAGAGGTTTATATTTGTAAAAAAATCGGCATACGGTACGGCAGATCGATGGATCCGGCGTCCGGCTGTCAGTGCCTGCAGTTGTCAGCATATGTGCAGTCTCATGTATAGGAATCTCCTGAACCTTTGGCTGCGCAATTATTTACGCACTGCGTCCTGGTCGCGTGGAAGGCGCTCTTGCCGATGCCTTTGTTCCCCAGGAGGCTGTGGCCGCCGACCAGCTCAGCTTCGGCGCCACCTTGTCCTCCAACCATCTCGTCGCCGACGATGTGCAGAGACGAGCGCTAACCCTCGTACCCGCTGCCACGCCATGACTGGTGATGACACGTACGCCGTACGCGTCATGACGGCCGGAGAGGCCGTCGCCCCGAGGAGTAAGAGGAGGAGGAGGAGGAGGAGGAGCACGCCGGCCGGCTGGTTTCCACCGTGCATTGTGGGTGTGTGAGTGTTGGTTTGCCGATCGATGGGCAATGTTTGGTGCACGATGCGTGCTTCATATATATACTTAGTACTTTAGTAGTGCACGCGAAACCAAATCGTGTGCGTGCAGTTTGCTCCAAGAAGTGGAACACGGGACCCTCGCGTACCAATGAAATGGTGGGTGGTCAATCGATCGGATGAGCACATATACCATAGTGTACAAGTCGTTTTACAAAAAACGCAGGAATTTTGCACGATTTGCTTTTGCTGAAAAACAGCAGCGACTTTTGAGCTTACCTATGCCATCTTGTGCATTTGCACTGATATTTTGGACCCAACTTTAAGAGAGTATGTTCTTTTTTTTCCCCATAATAACCATTTTTTGGCAAAACACAACCGAATCTGCAGTTGAGGAGGATATATATATATGTACCCAAAATTGAAGCATCGATCAGTTAGGTGTGAGGTATATACTCACGTTTATTCAGAAACTGATAACGCATATAGTACATCTGACCGTGATATCTACCGATCCACCGCGGTCGATCGGGTGTGCATGCACACGCTGCGTGCACGAACGTACGGTAGCCCGATGGATCATCGTTCTCCGTCCGCCCGTCATCTTATCGCACCCGACCCCTTAATTCCCCGACCTGCAACCGTATATCTTTTTGCACCCCTGGGGTGTAGGGTCCTCCTGAGGCAGCAGCGCAGCTGTTCCCGCACGCCGCCTTGTCCGCGTGTAGGCCCCCGTAGCTAATGTGTTTTTCACCGCCCACCAGGAGGCTGGCCGCCCAGCTCAGCTCCGGCGCCACTTCGTCCTCCATGCGCCTCGTCAACGCCGTCGTGTCGAGATGAGCGCTAGCCCGCGTCTCTGCTGCGTGGCTGGTGACGACCCGGCCATTGGCACTGTACGCCGCGGCTGGAGCGGCAAATGCCATTAGGAAGAGGGCGGCGAGGACGAGGAGCACGCCGGCCGGCCGATTCCCTTGCATTATTGTGCTATCCTGTGTATGCTGGTGGCTGAGCAATGATACTCTGCTCGTTGTGCCTAATTGCTCGGGAGGATACCCGTGTTTATAGGAGTTCGCAGACCAGTGTAGTGTTAAATTTTACCCACGGCCGGCCGGTGTTGGGACTGCAATTATTCATTTTGGACCGGGACCGGCCGGGTAGCGGACGCGAACAAGCGAGCGATGCGGATGCGTGCATCTCACCTACGCATTGTACGAGCATGATAGTGCGTCCGTATGAACAGCTCACTCATGCATGCAAGAGAGCCCTGCCGACATGACAGAAGCTAGCTACCAGATCTACTATATACTAAAAGCACAATACATAAGTCTAAAATAGAGACACGAGGTTAATCCACATCATCAGAATTATTTTAACTGTTAGATCTAAAATTTACGGCTAAGATTTAAAGACCAGATTAAAGTTACGTAACTATTGTCACGCCCAACAAACCTGTACGTAAGTGAGTTTTCTAATCTCCATTTATGCAATTATCTTGATGCAGTTTAATTCTTTTTGTTTATGTCTTGGATTAAACTTGTTTTTCTTGCAATCCTGTAGATTCAAGGACAGTCATGGCTATTCTTGGTAAAATCTATGGTTGATGATGTCATTGGTGGTCTGAAGCTCTTATAACATCACTTCAGCATTCTCAAACACAGGAGTTTTGAAGAGCAATGCTGGAATTTTGCAATCAACAGTGGTCTTGCACTTCCACTGATCTCCTGCTGAAGAATGAACCTTGGCTTCATTGTTATTTCAAATCCTAACTCTAGCGGAGCACGAGTAACCAACTAACTGGAACAGGAAGGAATCAGATTGACAGAGGAACCGGCCTGGTCCACTCAGATCGATTAGACCACTAGGGTGCGGAGGTTTGTGATGCTGTGTCATACCTATACTTCCGAGAGGTGATGTGGTCGGGAGGGAGTGGCGACGGGGAAGAAGATGTCGACCTTGCTGGTGTCGAGCTGCTGCTCCAGGGGGTGGTGGAGGTGGATGGCGGCCTCGAGCACTCTAGGCGGAGAGGAGCTCCAGGCAGGCCGGTGTCGACCTCGGGCGCTCCAGGCGGAGAGGAGCTCCAGGCGGGCCTCGGGCGCTCGACGGCGGGTACGAACCGTGGCGGCACAGGGAGATGTGGGGGGACGGTGAGGGGCGGCGCGGATTGAGAGGGGGCGCGGCGCGCAGATCTGATGATTTGGGGATCGAAAAGGGGCTGGCGGGGAAGAAGGCTAGGGCAGGCCCCACCAGACAGTATCGGAGGCGTACAACAAACACGTACGCCTCAGATGCGTTCTTACCCGAGGCGTACAACACACCTGTACGCCTCTGATACTGACAGGTGGAGCCGGCCACTTAACAGGGTGCGTGCCCCACCTGTCAGCATTCGTGGCGTACAGATAACCCGTACGCCTCGGCTAAGTCTTCACCCGAGGCGTACAGGAGTCCTGTACGCCACCGATGCTGACAGTAGGGTCCCACCACTTTATGTCATTAGCTTATTTCATTATATTATGGGATTAACATATTTTATTTTATTTTCTTTTCCTTTCTTAGCTTCTTTCCTTTCATTTCCTGTTTTCATTGGGGATAGCTTCATTTCATGCGGATTGCGCGTTATTTCATGTGGGTCATCATGTGGGTCTCAAATCGGACGGCGTCATTTTATGTGCCCACGTACAATAGTTTTTTTTTTGAGACAAAACGTACAACACTTGGAAAGTTGTAATCCTCTTTTTTTATAAAAAAAATAGCGTAGAACAGTAGAAACAATTTGTTTCTCGATGTTCAAATTGGACAAATTTACCTATCTCTATAGGCTACGTGGGAAAGCGATAACCATGAATTAATCTCGAGGCTCAAGAAAAATACAAAAGATATTTCTCTATTTTTTAGAATTTAGCAGGTTAATTTTCGTCGCCAACAGTTTGTCGGAGGTATGCCATCTCGAAATCTTCTCCTTCCTAGAAAGTCGGCAATCATGTTCTAGAAAATGTCCACAATCCGTCCATGCCACGAGAATTTCTAGGCACCCAAGAGAATTGCGCTGCAGTCCACGACGCGATCAATTGACCATTTGTGTAGGATACGAAGCGAGCTAGACGTCGGATGGGGATCTTAATTGGATTGGAATCGGACTCACTCGAGTGCTGGTGACGTCGCCTGCAGTTCACAATGAATTGCAACCTCGAGTCAAACGCCGCATCCACTCGGCTGTTAAGAGAAAGGGGAAAAACCCTACCCTCCATTCCATTCCAATTAAGCATCTATAATCAATCATGGGATCAATATAATGTGGTTTCCCTTTGAATGTATATTGACATTTAGAATACATGCTTTTAAGCATGGTCATCATCAATGCCTGAAAGCAATATATTTGGTCAGCAACGGGAATAAGTCAATGGTGCATACATATATTATGTGCTTGTAGCTAGGTTATTGTGTGGGTTGTTGATAAACTATGAAGTATTATTTAAAAACACTGATAAATAATTATATTAGATTGTTGTCAGAACTTTGCGCAACAAATATATTTGTTCCAAAATGTAAGATGTATAAACTCAAGAGTGGGTTACAGTAAAAACAAGTAGAATCAATCATAAATTAGATTATGTTCAAAAATGCATCCAATCAACCTTTTCTACTTTGAAATATAGATATATATTATATTACTAGGACCAGTCGAGTGAAAATAATAACATTTTATTTTCTACAAATATTCAAATGTTTGCAACATGTTCGTGTATAATAAATATCTAACTGATATTTTGGAGAATATACACATGCTACAATGTCATGTATTTTTGAACAAAGTTTAGAAATGATAGGAAGAAATTCTGGATTAAAAATGTCATTAAACTTTAATGTCAAAAACTATTTTTATTTATTAACTTCATTAAATATATCATCTAAAAAATCAAATGGTAAATAACCCACTTTGCGGTGTGAGTGCATCAATATCACTTTGTTATGTGAGTCCAGGACACAAGAGGTATATTCACTCTCTGTCCCTAATTACCGTGCATTCTGGATTAATCAGAGTCAAATTTAATAAACTTTGACTAATCATGTATTAAAATATTAACATCTACAATATGGAAAAACATTATTAGAAGTTTCATAAGATGTATTTCCTCTTAAAAATGATAATATTTTGATCAATATGCTTGGTCATACCTTTTAAAGTTTGACTTTTAGTAAACACAAAATGCAGGGGTAATTCCGAAGAGAGGGAGTATTAAAACGAGGAAGAGAACATGAGGCTAGAAAATTATAGTAAATTAAACCACATACATTAATCTCGTAAACCAAACAATTCTTATTTTTATTTGACCACGGTCGATCGATCCTCGAAGTTGTACATGAATACATCTAGCAATTGCTCTTGTGAATATTTTAGTTTAGTAAACCATGTAGATAGTCTATCAGAACCTCATTCCCACTTTATCTATGTGTATAAATGTAATGCCACTTATAAACTAGCTAACTCAAGATATCCGAGTGCTAATGACCCTATAGATAATATATATGTTTTTATTTTATACATTATACAATGATCATTAGTCCATAAATTTATGTTTCCTTGCTTTTCATATTATATGCAACATAGCAAAGACAACAATATAGGTAACGGCTATATAAACAAAGTGTTAGTGTTCAATTAGTAGCATAAATATATATGAAACCATATTATAAAAATTTCCAAAGCAATAAAGATAATGTCGTCATATTTGCGAGGGTCACTGTGCTAGTTGTTATAAAAGCCCCGTGAATATAATTGGCCGTGATATTATCTAGCCGGAAACAGTCTAGGATTTGCAATTTTTTTTGAAACGGGAACCAAAAGATTTCCCGCAATCTATTAATCAAGAAGAAATTTGTTTAACATAACAAGAAAATAAATGAAAACAGGCCTAATCTCCCGACATGATCTCACTCAAACGCTCCGCACCCGGGGTGACCCAAAGACTAGCCTCCTTTTTGCCCAGCTCATCTTAAAGGCTTCGTCCAAGAAAAAAATGGAATGTGAAGAGTGCCATGCATAACGAGGCTTGGATTGTCAAAGTGTGTTTGAATGGGGATTTTTTGTTGGAGCACCTTCCGCAATTCATTGATGTGTGGGTAAAGCTTTGGGAAGCCATCTTAAAGAAAGCATGGAGGACACCATCACGTGGAGGTTCATGGCAAATTGAGAATACCTGACATCCTCAACCCATATGGCGCAATTCGTAGGGACCACACTAACCAACATGAATAGAATTGTCTGGAAGATTTGAGCCCCTCCCAAGACCAAGTGTTTTCCTTGGCTTGCATTCAAAACGGCTTTGGACATTCGATCGGTTAGCCAAAAGAGGATGGCCAAAGGCGTGTGCGCACTTTGCAAGAGGGTGCCGAAGTCAGTTGTGCACTTTTTCCATGAATTGTCGCTGCACGTACGTTTTGCCTTGGGGCTTCATCAAGGATTGGATTGGACTTCATGCACTTGATATTCAAAAATGGGCATCAGGCAACACTCTCCATCAAATCTTTGTGGCATAAGATGTCGAATGATTCTACCGCCAATCGTAAGGCGATGGCTTCGCTCACTCTCCCAGTCTCTTGGGAGGTGTGGAAGTGTTACATAATAAGCAAGCATGCTTTCTTTCTCTATTGATTTACTTCTGTTACATTAGCACTAGATTTTTCTTCATGGTACATGCTCCGCGGTCGTCATATCGAGTTTCTTGGTATTAGTAAGATCACCATGCAAGATTTACCTTAGCACGAGACTGCGAGGAGAACAAGTCCTCCACCATAGCCTATAACCCAGAAGCATGCTCGAGACCAATGATCTGAGCGAGAATGTCCAGGTTCATCGACTTGGTCGGATAGGTCATCACGGTTTGATCCTTGGCAAGCGAAACCACATGGTATGGATTAGGGATTGTTATCTTCTTCTCTTCTGAATCCTTAATTAGCCTCCAATTTTTTGGCAGGGGCGGCGTTGGAACCATAAAGTAGTCCCATGATCTGCGTGTCGGCCATGGAGTACTGATAGAACTTGAGTCTTCCAGAACATGTGATTATCGCGGGATAGCTTCTCCGTCGGGGGTAAACCAAGGGCGGACGCGAGCATCGCCTTGGCGGACGACGAAGATGCCATCGGATGTTGGGTTTTTTTGGGAGGGAGGGCAACAACGGTGAATTAGATCGATCATGGCCGGCTAGAGTTTTTCTTGTGGTGGCTGTGAATCGGCTAAGATCACGGCGGATAGGGTTTTTTCTTGTGGCGGTGGCAAATCAGCTAGGATAACGACACCTAGGGTTTTGATATTTGTGGTTTTTCAGAGGCGGTGGTAGATCGGAGAAGATCACCGCGGCCGGAGTAGGTTTTCAAGGTTTTTGTTGTTGTGGCACGGTGATCGCCGGGGAGGGATTTTTCTAGAGGTGATCGAAGCTGGATTGGATGTCATAGAGGAAGATCGCTCTGATACCATGTCAATAGACGGGAATGGATACCCCTCTCAGAGCTCGAGTTACGTGTTATATAGGTGTGGAGAACCCCCACACGGGCATATATAAGGAGCTATAATACCGGGTAAAGTACTACTCTACACCGCTATTTTACAGTAGGATTACATGGTTTTCAGAAGGTTGTCCTAGCGTCTGATTGCCTGTCGATGTTGCAACGAATTTCGTCTCAGTCTCAGGATCGGTCTCCGGCGGGTGCTGTGGTGAGGGACATCAAGTTGTTGGCGACAAAGTTTTGGTTGTGTATCTTTAAGCATGTTCGTAGGAACTCGAATATCGTAGCACATGTTTTAGCTCATTCTTCGGACCACTTGTTTTGTAATGTTTATGTTGGATGTTAAGTAATCAATAAAGTGCGACATTTTCCAAAAAAAGGACGAGTGACATGCTCTTGGTTTGGCGGCCCGCGGAGGTATCCGTGACTTGATTTGCGGCAGCTTTGGCAACAACGTTATTCTTCGCTGCGAGCAAGTTGGCATCTAAAGAACGACATTTGGAACTCCCAAATGGACAAGCGTGATGGCTGAGCACATTGTACAATTCACCAGGAAAATGCTTCAAGACATCTCAACCATGAAGCCATGGATTCAATTTCTTGGAAATTCGGCAAGGATGGTTGTTACTTGGCTTCTTCGGCTTATGAAATGCAATTTCTTTGACTTACTTCTTCAACCATGTCTTGTAGGGTTTGGAGTCCATGAGAGCCACAAAAGTGCAAAATCTTCACATGATTTTATCATCAAAAAGCTTGCAACTTCCGTAATTTATTCAGAATCCGAGAAGCAAATTACACATCTGACTGTGGTAGCCTGACCAATCCATCGTCCGGCTGTCACTTCCCCCCGCCCCTGCACATGTAATACAATTGGCAGCCATGGCCGGTGTATGGCACTGCTCGTTTCGAGCATTGCTGCATGCACACCGGCCTGCTCGGGTCGAATGGGTTGTTGTTGCGGCCGCCTGCCAGGCTGGCTCCCCAAGTCATCATCTCCGGCGCCACCTCGTCCTCCAAGCGCCTCGTCAGCGCCGGCGTGTCGATATGAGCGCTACCCCTCGTACCTGTTGCGGCGTGGCTGGTGACGACCCGGCCGCTGTATGTGGTGGTGGCGGCAGCGGCGGCGGCAAATGCCAGGAGGAGAATGACCGCGAGGACAAGGAGCACGCCGGCCGGCCTTTTCCCTTGCATTTTGATATCGTGTTTGGTGGCCGGGCAATTGGTGCTCTGCTCGGTGTGCCTGATTACACGGGAGGACACCCGTGTTTTATATAGCTTGCGGAGGAGTGGTGCCTATCCCCGTGTGTATGTGTGTGTGTGTGTGTGGATGCTGTCTCGCACAGGTTGCTACTCTGCACAGTACAATCATTCTTTCAGATAATACAAGAGAGGTTTCGCCCGAGGTGCTAGGACTGTTGCAATTATTCATTTGGTGTGGCTAATGGGAATAAAGAGGGCGCAACGCTGATGCCTACATCTCACCTATATATAGCTACGCGCGAGCGAGTGTCCCTACAACTCTACAAGTAGTTCCAACAGAACAGCTCATGCATGCAAGCAAGCAAGCGCGCCGACATAGGCTAGCTACCGCGGCCAGATCATTTGCGAAGGGTCCCGTGATACTATTATCTAGGCAGAAACGGACGACGATTCGTACCTTCACGTGCATGATTTCTTTTTCAATTGATTTACCTATGTTTATTTTGGAAACAAAGATTGCTCATGCATCTAGGGTACTTCGGGCCATATTGGATATTCCGAACGCTTGCCGCATCTGACGCTGATATGTTTTCGACGTACCAATCGGCCAGATTGGGAAATGTTCGCAATGTGTTGCTGTTAGACGGTGATGAGCTGGCGACTTATCGGGATGCGCTGGGAAAATTCAGATTCCAAGTCATGGCTAGAGCCTAGAGGCAATGGAATCTGGTTAAAGTTCATCGACAAAAATCAAGTTTGGAACTTGCTTTATCTTCATGATGGTGCTAAAGCCGCCGAGTACAAAAATGTCTATAAAAAGAAAACTAACATCGTTGAAAATGTTTCTATCTGTAGAGCTCGGCTTGTCACGATTGGGTTCCCACAAGTTCAAGGCGTTGACTACCACAAAACCTTCCCACAATTAGTGATGTGTTTGAGTTAGTTAGGATCAATGCTATATTTAGCCGTCTATTTTGATTATTAGATATGGTATATGAATTTATAAGATTCCGAGGGTTTTATCAATCTGGCGAATGCTAACAAAGCGTGCAAGCTTTATGTAACTACGGACTGAAGCATGCCTCTCGGAGTTAGAGCATTCATTTTGATGAGGTAGTCAAGTCTTTTGGCTTCATCAAAAGGGAAGAAGAAGCTTCTTTACACAAGAAGTTCAGTGTAGCTTTTCTAATCTTACATGTGGATGGCATAATGTTGATTGCAAACCAGTTGCTATAACCCATCAAGGAATCATTGGAAAAGAGTTTTTTTAATGACGTATTACATCCATGAATCAGGATCTGTAGAAAGATCAAGATGTCTCATAGGCTCGAGTCAGAGTGCATATCTTGACAAGGTGCTAAAGAAGTTTAACATGGAGTCGGCTAAGAAGGGATTCTTACCGACGTCGTATGGATTTGATTCCGTATGCTTAAGTAATGGGATCAATCATGTATGCCATGATATGCACTGACGAGGGTTAACTCGACAAATGTCCTAGATGAAGGACTTAGGATCGGGGAGATAGGGCGTCGGATGAACTCGAAGGTAAAGTTAGTCGAAATAGGTGTGTGTCGAAAGTAAACTTGGGTGTTCAACCTGGCTTGCTTTCAATCTGCCCGACACCGTCCCCTCCTGGCCCCTATATATAGATGGCCAGGTCTCGAGGATCGGGTAGGGTCCGACACAGATTACAGTATCGACATACGGTAGGAACTCGTATTCGACTATCATTACAATTGGGCCTAGCTATACAGGCCTCAGGGGTACTCAACTAACGGGCTCTATTAACTATACCCTTGTCAGTAGCCCCTGAGATTCTACCAGAATCGCAGATTCGGGTTGAATCTCTAATCTTCAAATCTTCGACTCGATCAATTCTTTGACTTCTTCTTATCTTCAAATCTTCGACTTGGTCTTTTGACTTATATTCATGATAATTTGCTCGCAAGGGGTCTTAATGAACAAGCCTGACAACTCTGACGGATCAAGAGGTTAGTTAACTGCCAGAACAGATACTTGCCACCTACTTCAAATTCAATCCCCTTGGACTTGAATTCGGGATACCGGTCAAACCCACTCTTTTGCCGCATTTAGGACTTACAAAGAATGAATCCCAGTGAATCTCAGGGTACCCAGTGCGTCCACCAGGATTTTCTTCGCGTCGTAGACACGGATATATACCAGCAGAGCGCATCCATGTGCGTATACCAGGCCACACAGGACGGATCCTGGGGTCTTACCTTCGTGACAAGTCACGGCATTCGAGTTGTGTTGCGATAACGCAACTCGAGAATCTCATGTCGTAGTCAAATTTTGACTGAAAATATTCGGGTTTCTTCAACCATAAAACTCGCTCCCGATGGGAGTAACACTCCTGCACTTCTCCAATTATAATGTTTTGTCAAAAAATATCGTCGGGTGCGCGCTCAGCGCTCCCGATGGGAGTAGTCCCCGAGGCTATAGTCGAAAAAAGGCTTTTTTTTTAGTATAGGCTCAAAATGTAGTGTAGTCCATCATACTTCAACTCGAGATACTTTAACTTCGAGATACGTCATCTTCGAGATACTTCAACTTTGAGATACTTTAAGGACATCTTGTCGTTGAATACTAATCCACCACTTCAGAGAGAAGTTGTATTTACCATTCTTAAAAATAGTAGCCCCCATGGCTATAATCGAAACTCCTTCGTATACAGTCTTGTGCACCTATTTTGCACTTGTCGGCGCCATCTTTCTCTTTCTCATATTATCTTCTTTATGACATCAATGAGTACGTCACTCTGTACCCTTATGAACCGTTGCATGGGCAGTACGGTAAATTTCTTAACTTTTGACCGTTAGTGGGCTTACCGTTTCCTATCTTTGCGCCACGTCTCAGCCCACGATCCTTCTCCCAGAAGATATATAAAAGGGGATCGTGGGGAGTCTTACTGTTTACCAGCTCTTTCTCTCTGCCACCGCCACCATTGTTGCTCGTGCTTCCTTCTCCTTTCATGCATAGCCCCCAGGCATAGATCTGATAGATGCGCGTGAAGCACCTAGCAAGCAAGAACGCCATGGCCAAGGGAAAATCGAATGCTGCGACTAGCTGGGTGACCTCTGCCATCTCGGAGAAGGAGGTGGAGAAGGCCCGGATGGACGGCCTCATCTCCGCCGAAGATTCGATCAAGTTTCCAAGCACAGAGCGGATCCCGAAGCCCCCGAGTGGTTATCGGGTAATGTTCCTCGCCTTCCTCCTCCGTGGTCTTTCTCTTCCTGCCCACGAATTCTTTCATGGGCTTCTCTTTGTTTACGGTGTGCAGCTTCACCAGCTCACACCTAACTCTCTTCTGCACATTGCATGTTTCGTGACTCTTTGCGAGTCATTCTTGGGCATTGAGCCCCACTTTCTTCTCTGGAGATCAATCTTTCGGCTCCGCCCCAATGTTGCGTTGTCTAGAAAACCCGAACTGGACGGAGCCGTTGTTTCTGTGCGCCCTGAAGCACAATACTTTGAATTTTCTATGGCCGCATCTGTCCAGGGGTGGAGGACCAAGTGGTTCTATATCAAGGACTGCAAATCCTCTCCTGAAGATGAATACGGCCTACCTCCTTTTGACGCTTCCCAGGAGGCAAAGAAATTGGCATCGTGGGATATGCTCCCCTCAGATGCGGAAGTCGAACAAATTCTTCCTCTTCTTTCTCGCATCAAAGCTTTAAAAGGAGGTCAAGGAGGCGCTTTATCGGGTATTCAACTCATGGCGTTTTCATTCAACATTGAGTTCAACCCTTACAACACTGCCTTACCAAACTTTGGAATTACTCCGGCTTGGAAGATCCTACCCGTGTCTCTGAAGATCTGATATCGAAAGAAGATGTCGACAAGCGGGTCAGGAATCTCACCAAGCTCACCAAGGATCATGCAGTTGCTGATTTGACTGCTGATTTCTTTGACTCCGTACACCCTCTTCCTGAGGTATATATCTGCTTACTTCCTTTCTTGTTGTTGTCGATTTTCGTGTTTCTCAAACTATGTTTTCTTTTTTCCTTACTTATTCTAACAACACATTCGCGTGTAGGAACACCAATTTCTCCTCTCACGCCCCCCTCTTCCAGAGGCAGGGCCTCTTCCAGCTGATCTGGCCAGGTCTGTATCTGAAGCCCCCGAGGCTGATGACAATCAGGATGGAGATGACACTGAAGAATCAGAAGAGGATACTAGTTCATCGACATCGCTTCCTCCTGTGCAGCCTGAAGACACTGGCTTGGACAAGAAGAGGAAACGAGTCGATGAATTTGCTTCTTCGAGTTCCTCTTTGCAACAAGCAGTTGCGGAGAAATCTCCTGTATTGACAGAAGATATGGATCTCTTCGACCTCCTGGCGTCGTAAGTGTTCTTACTCAACTTCCTCAATTGCATCTTTTCTTGCCTTGTTTCCGTCACGTTACTCATAATTTTTTTGCTTCGTGCAGAGATGACGAAGAGCTGTCAAAAGCTGCCACAGCTACTCCTTCAAGAGATCCTGCTGTTGACGATGAGCCCCTGGCTCAAGTAGTTGCGCCTAGGGTTACCAGGGCTTCTGTAAAGAAGGTTCCTGTGCCCCGAAACCCCAAGCGTGTGAAGAAGGCTAAAGAACCCGAAGTTTCTCTAGAAGCCCATGAATCATCGGCTTCCCCCATGATGTGAGTAATTTCCCCTGACTTATCTCCCTTGCATATACTCGCACTTCTTTCCCACTCTTTTCCTTTTTCTTCTCAGGCTTTATTGAAGAGATTTGTCGCCTTGGGTACCGAATGCGCTGAGTACCTAAAGGTTGCAAAAGCTTCCGAAGGTATGTTCTACATCCATTCATGGTTTTTCCTCCTTGCATATCTTGTGCTATTTTTCTGACTTCCTTTCTTCTTCCATTGTAGCTGCTCTAGCAACAGCCAATGCCCGGATTGCATCACTGGAGGCGGAGCTCCGTGCTTCTCAGAAAGCTTACGATGCTGCGGCCACTGCCAAGGCAAACGCTGAGAAGTCGTAGAAATCTGCGCTTGGTAAGTGCTACTCGGTGATGGTGCCAGAAAAGAGCTGTGGCGTGTAGTTGACGTGGGAGCAGTAAGTCCTTGTGCGTGGTGATGACCAGCCCGTTGGGAACCCCAAGAGGAAGGTATGATGAGTGTAGCGGCAAGTTTTCCCTCAGTTAAGAAACCAAGGTTTATCGAACAGGAGAGGAGAGACGGTGACGACTGAAGGTGTTGTGGAACCTGCACACACACAAACAAATACTTTGTTCCCAACTTGCGATGAGGTTGTCAATCTCATCGGTTTGCTTGAAACAAAGGTTATGAGTGTATCGAGTGGAAAATAGTAATAATATACGAGTAAAGTAAACAGTGCGGGAAAAGTAAACAGGTGATAGCAATATGATTAAAATAGGACCGGGGTCCACAGTTCACTAGTGGTGTCTCTCCATAGATAAAATAACATGCTGGGTAAACAAATTACAGTTGGGCAATTGATAGAATAAAGATAACGTGATATGTCAAGAAGATCACTATGAGATTTACTCTGGGCATTACAACAAAATACATAGACCGCCATCCAACTGCATCTATGACTAATAATCCACTCCCGGGGATATCAATCCGAACACCCTAGAAGTATTAAGTTGCGAACAACAGATAATTGCATTAAGCAAAGTGTGTAATGTAAACAAAGCATATGCCCTTGAGCATATGAATGTTGTTTTCTCCCTAGTAGCAACAGCACATCTACCACCTTAGAGGTTTCTGTCACTCCCCCAGGTGAAATAGAGACATGAACCCACTATCGAGCATAAATACCCCCTCTTGGAGTCACTAGCAACTACTCGGCCAAGATAGCTACTAACAACGGAGAGCATGCAAGATCATAAACAACATAGAGATAACAAAAGATATAATTCAGTACAACAACTTAATCATAAACACCAATATTCATCGGATCCCAACAAACCAACATCATAGAATTACATAACGGTGATCTCAATCATGTAGGGCAGCTCATGAGATCTAAACATGAAGCACATGGTGGAGAAGACAACCATCTAGCTACTGCTATGGACCCATAGTCCAAGGTAGACTACTCACTCATCGCTCCGGAGGCAAGCATGGCGATGAAGAAGACTTCCGGTGGCGATTCCCCTCTCCGGTAGGGTGCCGGGAAGAGCTTCTGGACCCTCCCGATCTTCGGGTCGACAGTGGCGGCGGATCGCGATGTGTTCTGGAAATCTGATCGGGTACTTAGGTTTTTTCCGTCGGGGGGTCTTTATCGGCGAAGGGGCGATGTCAGAGGTGGAGCCAGGCTCCCTCACACAGGGGTGGCGCGGCCAGGGGCCTGGCCGTGCCGGCCCTGTGTGTGGGGCCCTGGTAGCCCCTCTCCGTCTCTCCTTCGGATGTCTGGAAGCTTCCGGGAAAAATAAGACTTCAGGAACTTGTTTCGTCCAATTCCGCGAATATTTCCTGTGTATCACTTCTGAAACACAAAACAGCAGAAAACAGGAAACTGGCACTGTGACGCTTGTTAATAGGTTAGTTCCGGAAAATGCATAAAAGTGCCACTAAGTGTAACAAAACAATAGGCAAATGGTGTAAAAACAAGCATGGAGCATCAAAAATTATAGATACGTTTGAGACGTATCAAGCATCCCCAAGCTTAACTCCTGCTCATCCTCGAGTAGGTAAGTGATAACAAAGAATAATTTTTGAGGTGACATGCACCTACACAATCTTGATCATATATGCAAGCATTGGTGAGCTGGGATCAATAGAACTTAAAATATGGGCATGAAAGATATAATCATGACAATAAGAACTTAGCAACCATGTTGTAAACATGTAAATGAACACAAACAAAAGATCATGATAATGAAACAATGAAAGTCAAACGTGTGTTCAAATCATAAGGAAAAACATACAAATGGTTTTCAGCTTGTCCTTCAAAGAGAGCAAAACATAAATGCATAGGACACCTTCAAGTTTAAGAGGGCGACTAGATACAAATAATTTAAGAACAAGTGAAACCAACAATATGAGTCAATCAATGAACTTTGGGACAATGCATATCACACTAAGAATGACAACTATGCTCTCTTAATGGTGCATAAAGAAAGAAGGTGGTGACTCAACATAAAAGTAAAAGAAAGGCCCTTCGCAGAGGGAAGCAGTGATTGCAAGTTTTATAACCTTCAAAAATTATGGTACTTACCGGCTTTGAGCTCTCATTGCCCCCATCATAAGCATCTTGAATGGTTAAAGTTAATGCGAGAATAATTATGATGCATATGCTTGACAAATCATAAGTTGAAAACCTCATGCCCCGTGAATACGAGTACCCAAACCTCATGCTACTTTACCTAGAGTCCCAAGCAAGGCTCTTGTCATTGTAAGTATATGCATATCATTGAGAACCACCAATGGGGTACCTCTGTGCCCGATGACATGGAACAAGCCCACACCAAAATGACAGGACAAGCAGACAATGAACACCTCGACATCTCTTTTATTTGCTATTTGTTTAGCTTTTTATTGTGAGATGCGTCATCGAATGTTCACCATGGGTATGCTGCAAATTTCCACCATGAATTATGCATGGCTTAGATTGGCGGCCCGGCGTTTCCCTAACATATATACAAACTCCATGATCCCCACAAGATTCCCAATTCATTTCACACCGCGGGCATCCATAAACAAAAGATCACGATATCAACTCAAATAAGAAGTGCAATGTTGAAAGCTTGCCCATGATTGCATGGCTGGGCTAGAATCCAACTTACAACTTGCAAGCATAACAACTCAACATAAAAGACCACAATGTCAAAAAATTTAAGAACAGGAAAAAGTAAAGTGTGCCTTCCGGTTCGTGAGAGCTTTACTGACCGAATTTCGCATAACACTGGTAAGAGTTTAATTTGAAGAGAAAATAAAAGCAAGTCAAATTTACTTGGAATAGCAAATTGCTAGTAGGTATGTATGGTGGACACTTTGGAAAACTTTGGCTTTTAGGAGTTGGATGCACGAGTAGAGCTCATACTCGGTACAAGGTGAGGGCTAGCAAAAGACTGGGAGCTACCAACTAAGAGAGCAATAATGGCCATAATCATGCAAAGCGACAAAGCGACATTAAAAGAAGCATAAGATGGCATCAAAAGTCAAAAACTAAATGATCATGAAGGCTATTGGCGACTTTGTAAGAGTCTAACATGTGTGAGCATGCGCCAAGTCAACCCAAATAAAGCATCAAGGAGAAAACCAAAATAATGCTTCCATACAATAAAAAACAACGCATGATTTTTTCAAAGGCTCATTAAGCAATCTCAGTTATTTGAGACAAGTCATGCTACAGCAAAACCACTAAGCATACTATCAAAAAGATATCAAGCATGACATGAAAAAGCCTAAGCCGCAGTCTACACAAGCTCCTTCTTGTACCACTATTTTGCACAAAGCTTTTTCTCTTTTCCAACACCATTTGAAATTTTTATAAACACCTCTTTTGATGAAAACCAATAAAGATCAGAGGCAAAAATACACCTTGATAAAAAGATATGACAAGATCTGAACGCAAATCAAGGCGAAAACGAAAACCAAAAGCAGTAGCAGAAAAAGTAGAACGCTCGATTTTTAATAAGAGTGCAAACTAGAGCGTTCTTTGCAAATGAAAACGAGTACATCTCCTCCAAAGGAAATTTGTTGGGGTCCAACCATTTATTGCAGCAAACAAACAAACTAAACCAACTAAGAAAACTAAAACAACTGACGCTCCAAGAAAAACATATAGTGCATGAAGCAATAAAAATATAGTGTCTTGAAAGGTGACCTAATTTTTGCCAATGAAGAAGGGGTGCCTTGGGGGCATCCCCTAGCTTTGACGCTTGTACTTCTTGGATATTTCTTAGGGTAATGCATGGGCATCCCCAAGCTTGAGCTTTTGTCCATTCTTCAACTCATCTCATCATTCTCCAATCCCTACACTTGAAAACTTCCTTCATACAAAACTAAACACAATTCTATTAGCAACATTAGTGTAAGCATAAAATATATTCAACCTCTTTTAGCTTCAGGTTTCAACTCAAAACCACCACATATAAAGTATATACTACTGTAGCAACCTCCCCAAAAGTTCCATGATCAAAAGAACTCAAAAGAAAGCGATAAAGTGGCAAAAACAAATATTGGCAGAAATCTGTCAAAACTGAACAGCTGACAAAGGACGAATTTTTGAGGGATTTTCTGTTGCTCAAATCAAAAAGTGTTCAACTAACAAAAGTTTGGATATAACCTGGGGCATATGCACAAGAAATCGGAGGTCCAAAAGATAAACAGAGAATTTTCACAAATTTTTACGGTGCAGCATCGAAAACAGTTTCAGGACAGCAACATCCCCAAATCTTTACCTCACTCAAATTAGAGGCTTCTCTTGGCACAAAAACGAAATAAACAAGATAAGGAGCAGTCATTACAGTAGTAATGACTTCCAAGACTCAAATAAAAGAAAAAGTACTGAAAAGAAAACATTGGGTTATCTCCCAAGAGTGCTTTTCTTTAACGCCTTTGAGCTAGGCGCAGAAAAAGTGCGAATCAAGTAATATCAGATGAAGCATTAAGATCAACAGCAGAAGTCTTGTCAATAAGGCATTGTATTTCATCCACATAAGTTTTTGAAGACCCTTTGTGATCATGCTTTGGTATACTATTCTCATCAAAAAGATTTTCAGGACAAATCCAGGCAAAATTATTTTCGAAAGCTTCACACAATCCCAAAAGCTTGCAAGGTATAGGTATCTCGGCCCCGTCATCATTTGTACTAATAACTGTTATAGGTGAACCGAGTTTATTAAAACGTTTAAGAACTTTCCTAGCTTCAATAACGACATCCTTAAATTCTAGGCGCAAAGTTTCCAAGATAAAAGCTTTCTTTTTGGGATCCTCAATTTCATGAAGTTTAAGGAACATATATTGCATAAAAGGATTAAGACTAGCAAACCTAGTTTCCAACATTTCAATTAAATAAACAGAAGCAATTTCAATACTAGGAGCAAGCTCAACCCAAGACTTTTCCTCAACTTCCTCATGCATACTAATGTGATTAAAGAACTCCTCAATGTTACTTTTGCCAATAATCGAACCACTACCTACTGAGAAGTCCTCCAGAACGAACTTAGGAAATAACATGATAAACTAAAGTAAAGTAAAAAACAACTACCAAGGATTCTAATTTTTTTTGGGTTTTTGATAAAAAGCAATGCAGGTAAAATAAAATAAAGTAAAGCAAAACAATAACAAAGTAAAAAATGTGTGTGCGAAAAAACTCCCCTCGCAGAAGTCTTCTCTTCCTCCCCGGCAACGGCGCCAGAAAAAGAGCTGCTACTCGGTGATGGCGCCAGAAAAGAGCTGTGGCGTGTAGTTGACGTGGGAGCAGTAAGTCCTTGTGCGTGGTGATGATCAGCCCGTTGGGAACCCCAAGAGGAAGGTATGATGAGTGTAGCGGCAAGTTTTCCCTCAGTTAAGAAACCAAGGTTTATCGAACAGGAGAGGAGAGACGGTGACGACTGAAGGTGTTGTGGAACCTGCACACACACAAACAAATACTTTGTTCCCAACTTGCGATGAGGTTGTCAATCTCACCGGTTTGCTTGAAACAAAGGTTATGAGTGTATCGAGTGGAAAACAGTAATAATATACGAGTAAAGTAAACAGTGCGGGAAAAGTAAACAGGTGATAGCAATATGATTAAAATAGGACCGGGGTCCACAGTTCACTAGTGGTGTCTCTCCATAGATAAAATAACATGCTGGGTAAACAAATTACAGTTGGGCAATTGATAGAATAAAGATAACGTGATATGTCAAGAAGATCACTATGGGATTTACTCTGGGCATTACAACAAAATACATAGACCGCCATCCAACTGCATCTATGACTAATAATCCACTCCCGGGGATATCAATCCGAACACCCTAGAAGTATTAAGTTGCAAACAACAGATAATTGCATTAAGCAAAGTGTGTAATGTAAACAAAGCATATGCCCTTGAGCATATGAATGTTGTTTTCTCCCTAGTAGCAACAGCACGTCTACCACCTTAGAGGTTTCTATCACTCCCCCAGGTGAAATAGAGACATGAACCCACTATCGAGCATAAATACCCCCTCTTGGAGTCACTAGCAACTACTCGGCCAAGATAGCTACTAACAACGGAGAGCATGCAAGATCATAAACAACATAGAGATAACAAAAGATATAATTCAGTACAACAACTTAATCATAAACACCAATATTCATCGGATCCCAACAAACCAACATCATAGAATTACATAACGGTGATCTCAATCATGTAGGGCAGCTCATGAGATCTAAACATGAAGCACATGGTGGAGAAGACAACCATCTAGCTACTGCTATGGACCCATAGTCCAAGGTAGACTACTCACTCATCGCTCCGGAGGCAAGCATGGCGATGAAGAAGACCTCCGGTGGCGATTTCCCTCTCCGGCTGGGTGCCGGGAAGAGCTTCTGGACCCTCCCGATCTTCGGGTCGACGGTGGCGGCGGATCGCGATGTGTTCTAGAAATCTGATCGGGTACTTAGGTTTTTTCCGTCGGGGGGTCTTTATAGGCGAAGGGGCGATGTCAGAGGTGGAGCCAGGCTCCCTCACACAGGGGTGGCGCGGCCAGGGAACTGGCCGCGCCGGCCCTGTGTGTGGGGCCCTGGTGGCCCCTCTTTGTCTCTCCTTCGGATGTCTGGAAGCTTCCGGGAAAAATAAGACTTCAGGAACTTGTTTTGTCTAATTTCAAGAATATTTCCTGTGTATCACTTCTGAAACACAAAAACAGCAGAAAACAGGAAACTGGCACTGTGGTGCTTGTTAATAGGTTAGTTCCGGAAAATGCATAAATGTGCCACTAAGTGTAACGAAACAATAGGCAAATGGTGTAAAAACAAGCATGGAGCATAAAAAATTATAGATACGTTTGAGACGTATCAGTAAGGCAAAGAAAGCTAAAAAAGCTTTAGCTGATGCCAACAAGGATCATGCCCAGCGAGAGCAAGCCATGGCGGAGCGTCTCCACACAATGTCACTGCTGCTGAAAGTAAGTGTTTCGCCTTGTCTCCTATTTTCGACTTCTGTTGCACTATTGTACGTGCTGACATCTTCCTCCTTCTTTTCTTTTCTACCTTCTTTGTGTCGTGCAGGATTTACTGGGGTATCTCCATCGGCCCTGCAACCGGACGATGACCCTCTGATGACTGCGGTTAACCTACTCAAGGAAAACTGGATATGTATCTAGGAAACTTTCGAGTTAGTTAACCGCGTTCTTTCACGACTCTTTGTCGGGTTGTGGCCGAAGAAAAGGGCAGCAGTTCCGAAGGACGACCTGAGTAATCTTGCCAAGTCTTTCGACACAATTGAAGACCCCACCCTCCAGCTAAAAGGGCTTTCTATTAAGCGTGGCGCCGAGGGTGCTATCGCACTATCCCTTGCGCATGGTACGGACTTCGACTGGGAGAGGGTGAGCACTCCCCATGGCCGCACCCGCGACGAGATGAAGACTTTTTTTGAGAAGGCGAAGAAGTTGGCGCCTGCATTGGTGACACTTATCTCCCCTTCGGCATCCTCTGCGGCATCTGCTGCACCTCCTCCAGCGGTGAAAGATCCAGTGCCGCCATCGACTTCTGGCGAGGAATCTACCGTGCCCTCTTCTGCCACGGAGCAAAATGCTGAGGTGGCGTAGACTCAGCTCTTTTGTATTTTCGAGTTTCTCCTTTTTGAATGTAAAGACTTTTAGTTGCGTGCAACCCGAGAACTTTAGTCATAGGGTTGTGATCTCATGTAAATATATCTTCTTATGAAGTCCCGTGCTGCTTTTCTGAAATGTTTCTTCTTCCTCTTCTTTCGTTTTTAGTTGACGCATGTCGGTGACCCTTTGACTTGTGGGCCTGCTCCTTTCTCTGTCAATTCGTCCAATTCGAGGATTCCATCGCCTCCTAGTCGATGCGATCAATGCGCAGAATATTCTTCAAGGATTTTTGACCTTGAGGTTCGCTTGACTTCAGCCAAACGCCAAGCTCAGATGGCGTTTGATAAAGCTAGCAAAGCTTCTGCCCTGACAAAGCAGGTATCGATTCTTGGTGATGAAGTGTCCAGCTTGACGGCAAAGATTTTGCATCACGAAGAATGCAATTCTTTCATTCTCGGTATCGTCAAATCCGCCTGTGAGATGTTGCGATGTAAGTTTCCTCTCGACTTACTTTCTTTGCTTTTTGCTCTACTATTACTTTATGATATCCTTTGCCCTTATAGGCACTTGCTTGGATTTCACTGCTGAAGATCGTCGGGTTACCGAGCGAAGTGTGGCTCTGGAAAAGATGTCCGAAGGTGTTGAAAATTTATGGTCGGCTCCTCGACGCCGAAGCGCTATTGTATTGCTTCAGGACCGTGCTCAGCATATTGGCGAGGCAGTGGATGGCTGTAGGAGAGCTCTTGTTACTATGCACTCAGTCATGCTTCCTCGCAATCCTCTGCCTGCTACTTTCCCACTTCTCCTTGACACTTTCAGATCCAGCCAGAGAATTCATCGGTTGATAGAACTGAACCTAGTGGCAGGTGCCAATTTTGCTCTTGGGTGGATAAGCAAGTGGCAGCCAAGACTCAATTATAGTTCTATGTCGCTGAGCTATCCTCCTGGTGGGGCAAGCCTTCGAGTACACTTAGAGAGTACCTTGCAGCCCGCCCGACGAATTATAGCCAGGTTGTTGCAAGAAGACTCCGCGTTTTTCCGTGAGTTTCACTACTTAGACCCTTTAGGTGTAGATGATTCTGACAACCCGATGTTGTAATATATTTTTGTATGTGTGTAACGCGAGATTATTTTATTTCGCGACTTCATGACGAAAATTTGTTCTCAGAGCGTTATTGTATTACTCGTGCGTTTGCCGCATTTTCTCTTTGAAAGACTCGTAAACTCGAATATGAGGAATGTTTTGTCTTCATTATATTTGCAATGTAAGATACATGGGGTGACCCAAAAGATCCGGCCTATGGCCCGTGTTCTGGATCTAGAGGGCATTGCCCCTGGTATAACTCGTGGCTCTTACAGCCTTGTTCTTCTACTCTATTGTGCTTTTGATGCTTATGCTGTCATAGCTTTCTCCTCTTCTCCTGTATTTTTGTCCTCTCCTGATGCTCCTACTTGCAGTTTCTTCATCTCTGGCTCCGCAGCGTGTCCTTCGAGTGGTTTGACGCCTTCTATAGTCGTGCTTTTCGCCTTCTCTGCGTAGTTGGCTATCATGCCGAAGTTTTGCGCCATTTTGTGGAACTCCCTGTCGCAGAGATCTGAAACTTCAAAACTTCCTTTCACTGTAATTATTCCTCTTGGTCCTGGCATTTTAAGTACCAGATATGTATAGTGAGGTACTGCCATGAATCGCGAAAACGCGGGTCGCCCGAGGATCGCGTGATATTGAGATGGCCAGTCCATGACTTCAAAATCTAGCTTTTCTCTTCTCTAGTTTTGTCGGTTGCCGAAGCAAACGTTGAGTGCTATTCGACCCAGTGGGTAATTGGTACTTCCTGGCACGATTCCATGGAAGGAACAATCTGTTGGCTTCAGGAACTCTAGTGATATATGCATTGCTCGGAGTGTTTTTGCGTATATCAGGTTAATTCCACTCCCTGCATCCATGAATATTCTGTCGACATCATACGCGCCGATTTGAGCTTTGAGTACCAAAGGCGCATTTCCCGGCCGAGGTACTGTTATAGGGTGATCTTCTCTGTTGAACTCTATCGGTTGTTCTGACCAGTGCAGATACTCCGTTGTGGCTGGAGGTGAGATGACTGCTAGGTTGACTTGTCAAGTTATGCTCTTCTATTCTTTGTTTGACTTGGGTACAGGTTGTATCATTGCTGTGATATGTCCTTTTGATGGAACATACCCTTCATTGTCGTCGTGTCCCTGGTTTTGCTGGTCTTGTCCTTGAGGAGCTCCATTGTTTCCTTGCTGCTTTGCCGGAGGGTTGTTGCTTCCTTCGAATCCTTGTCGCCTTGCTTCAATTTGCTTGTTTAGTGCTACCTCTTGAAGTTTTAAGAATGTTGTGCAATCTTTCATTGCATGCCTTGTTACTCGCTTCCCATCGACGAACGCTGAGTGTATATGACAAGGTCCGTTGAGCATGTCTTCTGGCGAGGGGTTGTATTATCTGGATTCTCTTACGGGGAATTTTTTATAGTCCTCTTTTCCGTAGCTTCGATATCCTGAACTTCTTCGATCACTTCCTTGGTAGCTGTTGTCTTTGTATCCTGCGGCGACTTGGCTATGAGGGCCATAGTTGTCATAATTTCTGGACCGTCTCCTTTGACTTCCATATCTATTTCTTCTATCGTCTTCTGGAGATCGCGTCCTCTTGTTGTTGCACGCATCTTCTCCATCTGCGAATGTGTTTGCTGTGTCCATGAGGTCTGACACTGTTTTCGGCTTGATTCTACCCATCTCCTCGACTAGGTCTCTTCGTCTTAATCCAATGATGAACACATCTATTGCTCTTTCGTCTGAAACTTCCACTGCTGAATTTTTGATAAGGCTCCATCTTTGGATGTATGCCCGTAGTGTTTCGTCGCGTTGTTGCACATATGCTTTGACTTCTTCTATTGATGCTGGTCGTTTGTATGTCGACCTTGAAAGGACACAGATGTCGCCTAGAGGGGGGGGGGGTGAATAGGCGATATCAAATTTTACGAATGGCTTGAACAAAAGCGGAATTAAACTAGCGTTTATTTTGCCAAGCACACAAAACCTAAATAAACTAGGCTCACCTATGTGCACCAACAACTTATGCTAAGCAAGAGCACACAAGGTACTCAAATCCTTCTCACTCAAATCCTACCAAAGCAACTAATGCTATGGAGAGATATGAGAGGAAGAACAAAGGAAATCCACAAAGAACTCCAAGATCTAGATCCCAAGATGTTCCCCTCACATAGAGGAGAGATTGATTGGTGGAGTTGTAGATCTAGATCTTCTCTTTCAAATCCCTCAACAAGATTCAAGAAATATGGGAGGGATAGAGAGGAATTGCAAGCTCTTGAAGGTCAAAACAATGGAGGAGAGAGAGAAAGCAACTAACCAGCCCAAGGAGGAAGAAGGGGTATTTATATCCCTCCACGAAAATCTGACCGTTACAGCCACTTACACCGGCTAAAGCCGGTCTTAACACCGGCTATAGCCGGCCTGAAATATCCGGCCCTGGCCATCAATAGCCGGACAAAAAGCCGGGTTGCAACAGAGACGAAATCTGGGCGGACCGGCTAAAGCCGGCCCTCAGACCGGCTAAAGCCGGTCTGACCGGCTATTTCCGGCCCCGGGCCGGCTATTTCCGCCCCCACTGAAACAGCAGAAATACCAAAACAAAAACGGCAATAACTTGAGCATCCAGACTCCGTTTTCGATGATCTTGGGCTCGTTGGAATCACCACAACGAGCTCTACAACTTTATCCATAGAAACATCATAGTCCAACAAGGGAGTATAAAACCAAATGATGAAAGGTTTGACCTCACTTTGAAGGCAAACCGGTAAAACCTCCAAACATCAAAAACGCAATAAGAGCTTCATGCGAAATCCGTTTTTGATGAGCTAGAGCTTGTCATGGAAATAACCACAAGCTCTAGAACCTCACATGGATAAAACTCAAATACGAACCAAGAAGGATGATGCCAAGTATGCAAAGGTTTGAGCTCTCTCCAAACGATATAATTAAGTTACTCACTCGAGAGCCCCTCTTGATAGAACGGCTATCGATCCTATAACCCAGTCTCACAACTAACACCATGAGACCGGTAAGAAAGAAACCCTAACACTATCATACCTTTTCCTTGAGCATTCCACTTGAGGTGGATAATGATGATCTTGATCTTCTCAAGTTGGACCACCTTTCTTGATTGAGCTTGCTTGATGAAGTCTTGCAGATTACTCCCCCATACTCCACTATGGAAGAGACTCTCTTTAAGCATATCTTCACATATCCATGATCACAATATAGATGGCAAGCTTCAAGCATATGTTCTCTTCTAGTTGCTCATCTTGAACTTGCGCTTTGACTTGATCAATCCTCGAATCAATTCTTCTTTCTCCATAATGATGGTGTCTTGAGGATACACATGAGAGCTCACTCAATCTTATTCTTCAAGACACACTTCACATAAGCTCAAATCCCTTAAGACCAATCTTTGGATCACTCCTTGAATAACACCTTGGTCAACACATAATCTTCTTCTTACAACCTTGACTCCAACAAATGGTTCAAACATTGTCTATGGACAAGTCCTACACATATGACTCAATACAACCATTAGTCCATAGGGATTGTCATTAATTACCAAAACCACACATGGGGCTCGAAATGATCTTTCAATCTCCCCCATTTTGGTAATTGATGACAATCTCTTTGAGAGGGTTTATATAATGAATTCAAAGAACCAAAATGGTTGTACTAACATCAAATACTACAAAAGTATGTGATGCTAGTAAAACCACCATATATAGAGCAAACTCTCCCACAATCTATGCACGTGTGGATGATCTTGATTTCATTGCATATATTGCCAACCAAGGTTGTTGGTGGAGTTTCCACTATATACTCAACCATGCAAAGCATGCAAGGCAAATGCTTAAGAACAAACCAAAGCATAAAAGCCAATTCCCTTTAAACCCTCGAAACTTCTCCCCCATTGGCATCCATTCCCAAAATGGGCGAAAAACTTAGAAGGCCAATATAGTGTGAGTTCCTCCAAAACGGTGTGCATATCCAAAAGAAATAAGTGAAGACACATGCACATATACAAAGACAAATATATGAAGGAAACCAAACTATATTAAGGATCAAAGATTGCAAAAAAAATAAGATAACACGATGGATAAACTTCAACAAATGAAGAGAGCAATCAAACAATCGAAAGAACAAATTGAATAAGGATATTATGATAAGATCGAAAAGATGCTCTAAATAATATGAGGAAGCTCCCCAAGGTGTGTGCACAAAATATTCTATTGAGTTGAAGTATAAGGTGCACACACATGGAATCATCACTCCCTCAATATTATTCAAAACAAAATGATACCAAGTGAAATTAAATACTATGCTAACCGCAAAATGGTGCTTTAAATGAAATGAGGAAGCTCCCCAAGGTACGTGCAAAAATTGGAATGTTTGTATTTGAATATAATTTGCACAACATGGAATCCTCACTCCCTCAATAACATTTAAGACGCAACCATTTGCAAGAGATCATAGAGAAGAAATTAAGCTTAACACTTGCATCAAAGAAATGGTTGAGCAAAAAGTAAGGGATAACATATAAAAGGCTCAACCAAGGAATGTGTGAGAGAAATGACACAACATATTATAAGACTAATACAAGGATAAGCATAGAGCATCCACATAGTCTTCAATGAATGATATTGCTTAGCATTCCATCCCAACACATAAGGTTCAAATAAGATATCAAATAATGAGATATCATCTCTCATGTGTATAAGTTTCTAAGTAGACAATATCACAAAGATAATTATCACAAAGAAACATGTACACACAAAATAGATACTAAGAATAGAACATGATATCCAAAATGAAGTCATGCAATATACCAATGAGATTTTTGCTTTTAAAGCATGGCCAAAGGCTTAATTTATCTTATTGTATATTGACGAACTTCAACCACCAACATGTCAAAGACATCGCAAATATCAACAAGGGAAAGAAGATAGTTGGGATGCTTTGATAAAAACAACAAGTATCAAAATGAAGGATACCAAACGGAAGAAATAAATTTGCAATTTCATCAATATTGCACATGAGAGCTTATTGAGGAATTGATATGCAAAAAGATTGCTAAGTTGACATATATGGGATAGGAGAATCATGAGCATGATTTTTATATTTTCCCAATAATATGTCCTCATCTCAACTTGCTCCCATTTGCAATATAGAGGTTTCATTAGAATCCTTGCAAGAACCACAACATTTGCAAATAAAGATTTTCAATGCCATAAAACAACCTACACAAGGTTGGATACTAGAGAAGTATGCATGAAGAAGATACTTGTTACCGAGATATAATGGTAGGATGTAGTAGATAGGAGTTCTTCAATAATCCTAGCTTGCCTCAAATTATCATTTAGTCACCACTTCATCCTTATTATTGAGACAAGCACCAATATATCTCCATGTACCTAAAACAAAGTTCAAGTACAAGATGGTCCCCAAACTCATTGGGTCCAAAGTAGTTAGAAACTACAACATATAGGACAAACTCCACATAAATATGTGCATACATATATGAAATTGAATTTCATGCACATCTTAGCCGATTTAGGATTTGATGGAGCTTCTCCTATATATTTGATCAAAGAAAGAAAAGCATGCCATAAAGTATACATTTAGTAAATATGCATGCACAAGACTTTCTAGAGCCAAAGAAGATACAATTTGGACAAAACACCAAGAAGGACAAGCGAGCACACAAAATTGTGAAGCGACAAAAGGTTGTCCAAATTATATCAATGAATCAAATCAACACAAGATTGACTCCAAAGTTCAATTAGTGAACCAAGCAAAAGCCAATGAGCATAAAGCATAACTAAAACACACATGCTCAAAGACATATCTCATTTTAAGAGTAAGAAATAAATAATAAGGAATGAGATCACCAACTCCCAAAGAGAGCAAGGTTCAAACAAACAAACCAAACTCTCCACACTTTTTATGACGGCACACTAAGTACCAAAAAGAAAAGATTTGTCTTCCAACAAAAAACCAATACCAAATGAAATAAGCACAAAGAGTGTGTTATAACAAATATATGAGAGCTCCCCCAAGATTAGTGCATCATTTATGATTTTGCATTTGAATACAAAATGCACACAAGTGGGATCATCACATTTACCTACATAGAAATAACACAAAACAAGTTCAACGAAATCAAATGGAATAACAAAAGTCATGGAAGACAATGGAAGCTTAAAACAATACATTTTTGGCTAGAGATAAGGCAATTAAAAGCAATAGCCAATGTAAAGATGATCAATATATATGTGCCACATGATAGAGTACCAATTGTTCAAGAACAAGAGGTATTTGGATTTATTTCCCGGTGATAGTTTACACATAAATCCAAGATCATCTTCACAACAAAGAAGCATATGGAAAAGATAAGAATTAAACACCATGCTAAAAAGATATTCTTGATAGACTCAAATAGTTAAACAATCACGCAAAGCAATGATTAGGATAACTTGAAGAAAATGGTTTTCCAACTTTGATGTAGCATTCCACATTTTAGGAAAACCCTACCAAGAAAGTATCTCACAAACAAGAGCAATAAAAAAATTTGGCAAATTAGAACTTGTTTGAGCAAACATGCCACATAGACGCAAAATAATTTATAATATCAACACTATGTGACACAACCTCAAATATACATATTATATTGGTTTGTAGTATGCACAAAGCATATTACTCCCCCATAATGTGATAAAACATTTATTTTCATAAGATACAAATAAAATCTAACAAGATGATTAATGGACATTATAGAATTTGAATTTCTCATGAGAATGACATACCACATAGAGACTAGATAATCTTTAAATATCAACACTAAGTGGTATTCCTCATGTACACACATTTTTAGGATTGTGAAGTACAAAGCATATCACTCCCCCAAAATGGGATGGTCCATTAATCTCTCACAAGAGCCAACAAGATACAAACAATATGCAATAGGCTCAACAAGAACAACCGTACATGGTGTGCAAACCAACATGCACATGCTTGATTACTCAAAATGAAGAAAGTAGGAAGCACAACATATACAAACATATGCAAGATACAAAACCCAACACATGCAAAGGGGCGAGTAACTTTCAATGTAGATAAGTTGAATACATGTTACCGCAAGGAGGAACATTGGATATATGATAGAAATAAGAAAATCCAATTGACTTGACTTGAGAAAATATAATTGATGAAGATCCCTTAATTCTTCATGATATAGCCAAGTCTCCAATGCCCTTCATCAACACCTATTGTTTAAGTAATGGCTTGTTGGTCCCCAACCAAGTTGGGTCCTAAGAAGTTAGTAACAATAGGTTTGGCAACCCAAATGGTTCTTTTCTTGACACCACTTTGAGTACCAACAAATTTGGCAAACACATTACCAACCTTATCCTTGCAAAGAGAATATACATCCTCAATTATGATAGGGTTGGATGAGTTACCACTAGTGCATGAAGAAGATAGGTGACCCTTCTCATGGCATATGTAGCAAGTTCTTTTCTTCACCTTCTTCTCACTTGATTTCTCCACAAGGGGAGCATTAGCTTGATTTTTCTTGGTAAGTGACATTTCTTCAACTTGAGGTTGAGCATGGGCTTGAACTTGAGGCCGCTTCCCTTGTTGCTTCTCACTAAGTGCCTTTTTCTTCAAAGGGCAAGATCTAACATGGTGCCCTTCAATTTTGCACTTGAAGCAAACAATCTTGGCCAAATTCTTGACTTGTTCTTGGCCCTTCTTCTTCTTGTATATTTTGGACTTCTTCTTGTTGTTAGAGATAAATCCAAGTCCACTCTTGTCATTGGGGGATTTTTGCACACTCAAGATCTTATTGAGTGTGGACTTCCCTTCATGACGTTTTTCCAAGTCTTTCTTCAACGAAGTAACTTGGGCCTTGAGCTCTTTGATTTCCTCTACATGGTTAGTGACAACACAAGTACTAGAGGAAGTAGAGGCTTCATTGTTAGAGCAACAAGGCAAGGAGGGTAATTCATCACTAGATGTAGAAATAGTATGAGTGGATGAATTACTAGTACTAGCACATGACAATATTGCATTTTGGGAAATAGTGCTAGTGCCCACATGAGGCTCACAAGATGTTACCTTTGTAGATATAGCCTCATGAGCTAACTTTAAGCGAGCATGGGACACTACAAGACCCTCATTAGAGCTAGATAGCTTTTCATGAATTTCTTCCAATTTCCCATACTTGCTAGTTAGCAATTCAAGTTGAGCCCTTAGCTCAACATTCTCCTTTAAAATAGATGCTTCACAAGAAGTAGAGTTAGTAGCACATGCATCATTATCATTAGCAATAGGAGAAGACAACTTGGCAAGAGCGAGGTCACGTTCTTTAGTGAGTTTAGAAATAATTTCATTACATGACTCCTCAATGGATTCAAGCTTCTCCTCAAGAGAAACCCGAAGCTCTTGCTCTTCCTCTAGAGCATATTTTAAATCATGGATATCATTGGCATACTCACGCTCAAGAGAAAACATTTTATCAATTTTTTCTTCCTTCATCTCAATGAGTTTCGTGCTCTCAATAGCACAACTCATGATTTCAAAGAAGTTGGGCAAAACATTTTTATGGTTATGCAAAGCATCAAAGACCACCTTACCCTTCTTGTTTAAATACTCAATATAGTCTTCTTCATTTTCCTCATCCTCACCATTGTCCTCAACATCATTATGATTTGAAGACCTAGCCATAAGGCATATGTTGGAACCGTGAGAAGAAGAAGATGAAGAAATACTTGAAGCTCCATTCAAGACCTTGTCTTGGCCCAAAGACTCTTTGGTTTCCTCTATATGGTTAGCATCGCAAATACTAGAGGAAATAGAAGCATTTGTATCATGGCAACAAGACAAAGCAAGCATATCATCATGAGATTTATTCAAGAAATTTACACATGATATGCAAGGACTATCAACACAAGCATGTAAAACATTTATGGGGCTACAAGTGTTTAAGTCCAAAGATGAAGCATTGCAATGAGATAGAGATGAAGGGTCAACAAAAGTAAGCATACTATCACCATTGCAAGTTTCATCATCACTCACCATATCATTACCTTGTGTCTTGCCACACTTTGGTGAAGTGGATGAAAGTTCATTGCGGCCGGAAGTGGAAGGAATACAATCATCCTCAATAATCTTGGACACACCATATTTTTCTTGAAGCTTTGTCCATATCTCATGAGCGCTCCGAAAAGGCGTGATAGAGAAGGTAACTACATCACTCAAAGCATTAGCAATCACATGAGTAGCTTGAGCATTGAGATGCAAGTTTTTCTCATCCTCCAAAGATAGATTTTGAGTATCCTTTGGAGGAGAAAAACCCGCATCTACAATTCGCTCCATAGATGGGTCCATGACCCGAAAATAATTAAGCATGTGAATTTTCCAAGTATCATAATTCGTGCCATCAAATATAAAAGTGTTATTGTGCACTAATCCCCTAGCCGACATCTTTGCTCTCAAGGCGGTGAAGCCTAAAATGAGAGACCGGGCTCTGATACCAATTGAAAGGACACAGATGTCGCCTAGAGGGGGGGGGGTGAATAGGCGATATCAAATTTTATGAATGGCTTGAACAAAAGCGGAATTAAACTAGCGTTTATTTTGCCAAGCACACAAAACCTAAATAAACTTGGCTCACCTATGTGCACCAACAACTTATGCTAAGCAAGAGCACACAAGGTGCTCAAATCCTTCTCACTCAAATCCTACCAAAGCAACTAATGCTATGGAGAGATATGAGAGGAAGAACAAAGGAAATCCACAAAGAACTCCAAGATCTAGATCCCAAGATGTTCCCCTCACATAGAGGAGAGATTGATTGGTGGAGTTGTAGATCTAGATCTTCTCTTTCAAATCCCTCAACAAGATTCAAGAAATATGGGAGGGATAGAGAGGAATTGCAAGCTCTTGAAGGTCAAAACAATGGAGGAGAGAGAGAAAGCAACTAACCAGCCCAAGGAGGAAGAAGGGGTATTTATACCCCTCCACGAAAATCTGACCGTTACAGCCACTTACACCGGCTAAAGCCGGTCTTAACACCGGCTATAGCCGGCCTGAAATATCCGGCCCTGGCCAGCAATAGCCGGACAAAAAGCCGGGTTGCAACAGAGACGAAATCTGGGCGGACCGGCTAAAGCCGGCCCTCAGACCGGCTAAAGCCGGTCTGACCGGCTATTTCCGGCCCCGGGCCGGCTATTTCCGCCCCCACTGAAACAGCAGAAATACCAAAACGAAAATGGCAATAACTTGAGCATCCGGACTCCGTTTTTGATGATCTTGGGCTCGTTGGAATCACCACAACGAGCTCTACAAATTTATACATAGAAACATCATAGTCCAACAAGGGAGTATAAAACCAAATGATGAAAGGTTTGACCTCACTTTGAAGGCAAACCGGTAAAACCTCCAAACATCAAAAACGCAATAAGAGCTTCATGCGAAATCCATTTTTGATGAGCTAGAGCTTGTCATGGAAATAACCACAAGCTCTAGAACCTCACATGGATAAAACTCAAATACGAACCAAGAAGGATGATGCCAAGTATGCAAAGGTTTGAGCTCTCTCCAAACGATATAATTAAGTTACTCACTCAAGAGCCCCTCTTGATAGAACGGCTATCGATCCTATAACCCGGTCTCACAACTAACACCATGAGACCGGTAAGAAAGAAACCCTAACACTATCATACCTTTTCCTTGAGCATTCCACTTGAGGTGGATAATGATGATCTTGATCTTCTCAAGTTGGACCACCTTTCTTGATTGAGCTTGCTTGATGAAGTCTTGCGGATTACTCCCCCATACTCCACTATGGAAGAGACTCTCTTTAAGCATATCTTCACATATCCATGATCACAATATAGATGGCAAGCTTCAAGCATATGTTCTCTTCTAGTTGCTCATCTTGAACTTGCGCTTTGACTTGATCAATTCTCGAATCAATTATTCTTTCTCCATAATGATGGTGTCTTGAGGATACACATGAGAGCTCACTCAATCTTATTCTTCAAGACACACTTCACATAAGCTCAAATCCCTTAAGACCAATCTTTGGATCACTCCTTGAATAACACCTTGGTCAACACATAATCTTCTTCTTACAACCTTGACTCCAACAAATGGTTCAAGCATTGTCTATGGACAAGTCCTACACATATGACTCAATACAACCATTAGTCCATAGGGATTGTCATTAATTACCAAAACCACACATGGGGCTCGAAATGATCTTTCAGACCTGAAGTTGCTTGTAAATTGCTTTGTGAGGTCTTCCCAGCTTCCAATAGATTCTTTCTCTAGTTTGCTCAACCATGACCTTGCTGCGCCGGTGAGGTGTAGTTGCAAACTTTGCATTGCTATTTCTTTGGTTTCTCCTAATATTTGAACTGCTTGTAAGTAATCTGTGAGCCATGATTGTGGTTCTTGTGATCCGTCGTATTTTTGCTGATCATGAGGTAGCTTGAATCCCTTGGGAACTGGAGTTGTGCGAACCCTTCGGGTAAAGCACGATGCCCCCATCTCTTTTTTGTCGTCTTCATAGTCGCGTTTTTCATTTGGGGATCGCGATCTTCGAGTTTCACCGTGCTGTTTTGGTGATGGCGATCGAGATCGGTGCTTTCTGCTTCTGCGCCGAGGACTATTGTGACGGCGAGGTGACCTTGCTTTGTGCACTTCCTTGTGGTGATATGCTTCTTCTCCTTTTACTGATAGCTTGTGGCCCACCATGTTGAGTCCGTTCAGTGCTGCTCTATGCATATGTTCTCTAGGATCTCCTGGACTTGGTCGAGTTGTAAGTAGATATGCTTGTGCTGCCACTAGTGCTGCTTCAGGAGTTTTCGGTAGGATGTTTCCCTGCTCGTCGACCGATAGGAAGGACGAGTTGAAGTTTTTAGAAATACTTTGCCCGTCGGAGTACTCGAGGTTATCGTACCTTGAACCGTGTCGACGATTTTTCCTTGCATTGCTGTATGATGCGTCGCTTCGTGCTTTTCGAGCAGCTTCGCTAGCTACAATGGCTGAATCTTTTCTTCTTTGTATCTCTATTTTCTCCTTTGCTAATTGCTTGGCCTGCTGCCTTAGGGCATAGTGATACCCCAAAAGCATGTCTTTGCTAGAATTTGATGGTATTGGCGTGCCATGTTCTACGGCTTCTCTTATTATCCTCCATTCGTTGACTGATAGTCGAATTTTTTCCCTGGTTGCGAGGGATTCTAGTGTTTGCCCTTCTGCTAGGTGATTTGCTCCTCTGTCGATATTTGCTGGGTTTAGTACTGGATTGTCGTTTTCGTCGAATTCTTCTGAGTTATCTCCTATAATGGCGAGCACCTGGCATTGTTTGCCGATGTTACCCTTGAAGCTTGAGAAGATCGAGTTACTATCCTCAGAGAGCTCTAATCCTGTCTTCCATGTATCTGTTGACTTGTTCGCAATATCGTCGAGGCAGATCGTGAGATCTTCGAGTTGGACTCCTACGTCAAAATTTTCCTTTTCTTTGTTGTCCTCTGCGATCTTTCCTTTTTGCACTTCCTCTGGGCTGACCGGCGAGTTTACCTCACTGGAAGAGCCTTCAGAATATTCCATCATTGCTGTTGTTTTGGGCTCACTTGCCGACGGATCTTGTTTCATCGGATCTGAAAGGCGAGATGAACCCGATGGTCCGATGAGGATGTTTAAGCTTCCGATTGTCAACTCCATCTCTTGATTTTCGTCGATTTCTGTACTGCTGTTGGCTAAAAGCAAAAAAGCCGTCAAATTCATGATTCCAATGCCCAAGTTCTCCACGGTCGGCGCCAATTGACAAGGGTTAACTCGACAAATGTCCTAGATGAAGGACTTAGGATCGGGGAGATAGGGCGTCGGATGAACTCGAAGGTAAAGTTAGTCGAAATAGGTGTGTGTCGAAAGTAAACTTGGGTGTTCAACTTGGCTTGCTTTCAATCTGCCCTACACCGTCCCCTCCTGGCCCCTATATATAGATGGCCAGGTCTCGAGGATCGGGTAGGGTCCGACACAGATTACAGTATCGACATATGGTAAGAACTCGTATTCGACTATCATTACAATTGGGCCTAGCTATACGGGCCTCAGGGGTACTCAACTAACGGGCTCTATTAACTATACCCTTGTCATGCACTAAGCCAAATATTTCATATGCTCTAAGCATCGAATGTACCAAGTTTTTTCTGACGACAGTGGAGGAGTGTGCGTGAGCCGCTCCCTCTTCTCAGACCTTAGTGAGTGGTTTGCCACTATCCTATATGAAAAGGTCTAGCTCCCTCTCAGCTAATAATATGAGACAAACTTTTAGTCCCACTTTTGTCGTGCATGAATGGTCCTTGTGTGTTTTTCATGAATTAACTAGTCAGGCGGCCCTTGCAAATGCAAGGGCAACGTCTTAATCACATTGATTTTTTCAGATAAATACATTTATGGTTCTATAGATATTAATTAAAGTAGTACATTTGTATGATTAATATATTTGGGTGACCACAAAAATATTCTGTTAACAGTATATCATTAGTAAATATAATTAATCATTTTAATTATTATGAATTTTGAAAAATAACATGTCACTATATTATAGAACATAGTCTATTACTACTCTATTTTGACATATTTCTATACTCTTTGTACTTTTCCAGACTATTCATCCTGATGTCCCCTATCATTTATAGTTGTGTCATGTAGTAACATGAATATGCCAACTTGGATCACAAAGTTTCAGAATTTTAATCAATCACATTTATTGTATGTCCTCACTAAATAATATCTTAAAATTATATGGCACCACCAAATTCTCCCAACCAGCTATCAAATCACTATCACTATCTGAAACAATAAATACTACCTTCTCAATGACATGTCCTCTTAAATCTTACAGAATTATAAAACATATAAGATACAAATTTTAGTTTCATACATCGTTGAAAACACATACCATAAGCTAATTTATTTTTGAAAGTGTTAAACCGACAAAAAGTTTTAAATATATATTTAGTGCAAGCAATAGAGATATAATATTTGTAATTCTACACATAGGATTATCTAAGTAGAAAATTTTCTTAGGAAACCACATTCTATAAAATACTTTTTAAAACCCTTCAAATGCAAGTGTGCATATCTATGTTATCGATACCGAAGGTGAAATCTTATTGGTTACTTGATGTAAGGAAAATCTAGTATAGTCGTACTGATACTTCTTCAAAATCATGACGGACCTCAAAAATGCGAAGGAGTCGTCTTTAGTATGTCATACATTTTATTTTGTATGTTATACCAATATTTTTATTTCATTTGTCTCCTTCATTGCTAAATACATGATTTTTCTCCCTCTAATGCAAATGAAGGCAGATCTAGCCTAATACAGGGGTATGCAACGTATACCCAATAATTTTAGCAATTCTTTTTTATATATAAGTCTATATATACATATAAACAAGTATGGTAGTATATTTACATGTAGAACTCAGGGAAATTCGAACTCAAGCACCCTCCCATGGGCTGCAATCGCTACCAATGCCTATGGGCCAAGAATATAACTTTGGAGTATGTATGCTAGCTGAGAGCAGCCAGTATAGGTAATTTCTTTCGACAACTAACTAAGAAATTAATGAAGCAAGTAACAAAGTGCCAACATTTTCTGCCTAGAATGGTTATCGTAGAGGTAAGTTACGGCTTATTTTCCTTACTCTTGCAATGTAACTATTTTATGAAGACGCCACTGCAAACATTTTTTTTATAAATATACCATATTATTTTTTTCTTCCAAATATTTTTTTGACTCGGATACCCAAAACGAAAATCCTAGCTCCGCCACTGAATGCTGATTCATAGAACGGTTGTAGCAACATTGTTCTTCATATGATGCATTTTTTCCTTTTGACTATGCAAATGCTTTGAATGTTTTGTAGTAAATTTTGTCTCTCTTTGTTGTAAATTCATTGATGGTTTGTAGCAAAAATAATCTTTTAAGGTTTGTAGCAGACCTTGTCTCCCTTCGTTACAAATCCATGGAAGGTTTGTAGCTAACTTTTCTTCGCATGATGCAATTTTCATTAGAAGGTGCAAATCCTTAGATGGTTTTTGTAGATGACTTTTATTCTTTTGATGTAAATCCATATAATGTTTGCAGCTGAAATTTTTAGGGCTTTCTCAAGGCTGTTCGTGGATTGATGCAAGCTAATCGTGGCTGCGCCGGTGTCGCCGGAGCTGTGAGCAATGTCGTGGGCCGGTTTGTTGAGGCGCGTGTCGGGCAATGCTCTTGTGTGCGGGGTAGTTGTCGACATGGGATTTTCTGGAGAAGAAGCAGGGAGAGACGGTAGCAGTCGTTGCGGTGGGGTGACCAGGGGTTCCACCCACGTGGGATGATGGGAAGGGTGAGGGAGAAAATGTCCTGCTGCCATACATTATATCAATCCGTCGGTTGACAACCCAGGCGATCGGGGCACGGGATCCCCCGGCCCCGGGGGGCGCTAAACACGGCCCTTATTCTAATTGGAAATCCTAACGCTGACATCGTTTACCAAAAACAAGATGGACGATATCTTTCGTACTACCTTTGATCCAAATCAGTTGTCTCACTTCACCTACATATATTTATGACAATATTTTGGCTAAATCCACGATAATTTACTTGGATCGGAGGAATTATTACATCCGTTTTGAAATGTAGCTTTCTAAAAAAAATCTTGCATTTAAAAAAGGAGGTAGTACTAAAGTTAACACCGCGTGTTCTTTTTTCCCGTAGGGAAGATACAACAAACCTGCAACCGAGAGGAAATATGTACCTATCTCAAGCATCACTTAGCAGTGAGGATTATTCAGAATCCGAGAAGCTGCATATACATGTGACCGTTCAAACTACCTCCACCGCGGTCGATTCGGATGGCATGAACGACCTATGGTATGGCAGATTGATGGATCCGGCGTCCGGCCGTCAGTGCTTGCAGTTGTCAGCGTATGTGCAGTCTCGTGTATAGGAATCTCCTGGCCCTTTGGCTGCGCAATTATTTACGCACTGCGCCCTGTTTGCGTGGAGGGCACTCTCGCCGATGCCTTTGTTCCCAAGGAGGCTGGCCGCCGACCAGCTCAGTTCCGGCGCCACCTCGTCCTCCAGCAGCCTCGTCGTCGACGCTGTGCGGAGACGAGCGCTAACTCTCGTCCCCGCCGCCACCGCGTGACTGGTGACGACACGGACGCCGTACGCACCGACGGCGGGAGAGGCGGCCGCCGCGAGGAGGAGGAGGAGGAACTCGCCGGCCGGCCGGTTTCCGTGCATTGTGGGAATGTGGGTGCGTGAATGCTGGTTTGCCGATCGACGGGAAATGTTTGTTGCTCGGTGCGTGCTTGATAGTATATGCTAGTACTGGCTAGTGCACGCGAAACCAAATCGTGTGCGTACAGTTTGCTCCAAGAAGTGGAGCAGGGGACCCTCGCGCGCGTACCAGCAAAATGGCGCGTACAGTACAAGTCGTTTTTATAAAACGCAAGAATTTTGCACGAATTATCCTCCTTGCTCGCCGTCTCGATGTACACCTTGGACAGTGGATGCTCTTCCAAATGGTACGAGTCCTCCTCGGTTGGCGCTCAGCCTCCTCCCACACTGCGATGGCGAGCGGGCAGGGCGGAGCTCCCAGCATGTGGTCGCAGTTCATTTTTGAACACCATGACTTGAACACTCGGCGCCATCGATATCGCACCAGTATAATTCTGGCATGGTATTGTGTCTGTGTCCTATCACACACGGTTGCTAGTATATAATACAGTAGTGTGCAATGACTTTGACATCGCACACGGTTGCTCACGGTTTATGCATAAATCGAATCACTGGTGTTTTAAATCGTCGGATGTGTGGCGGAGTCAAAGATTTTTCTACGGAGTATACAGAGTATACAGTTCTCCCACAAAATCATCTTGTGCTATGTAAAATGCACCATGGTAGCCGAAGTCATGGCAGCATTTATAGAAGCCTACACACTCTTGTAAACCCCGGTATATCTCAGTCCAGGTTCGCGTTTTGATTTGAGTTCGTTTTCTTTCAAAAGGCTATCATGTTGGCCCCGTCAACCAAGGATAGCATGGACGAAATTATGAGCAGTGTGTTCTTTTTCCCCGTAATAAACACAGCGAACAATGTGTTGTTTTTTTCCCTGGTAATAACCTTTTTGGCAAACACAACCCAATCTGCAATCGAGAGGAGGCGAAACGCAAGCATCAGTTAGGTATATACTCACGTTTATTCAGAATCCGAGAAGCTGCATGTACATCTGACCGTGATCCACCGCGGTCGATCGATCGGATGGCACGCACACACCCTGCGTGCACGATCCATCATCCGGCCGTCATCTTATCGCACCCCCGGCAGGCGGCTTCGACCTGCAACCGTATATGGCTAGGCAACCATGACCGTATGGTCCTCCTGGTTTGGCGCATCGCTCCAGGCACACCTGCTTGTCCGGATACAGGGCGCCGGCGGCTGACCCTTTCCGGAGGCCGGCCGCCCAGCTCAGCTCCGGCGCTACCTCGTCCTCCACCTGTCCCGTCACCGTCGCCGATTCCTTGTGGAGACGAGCGTTAGCCCTCGTCCCCGCCGCCGCACTGAGGACGACCTGGCCGCCGTGCACGCCGACGGCCGCAGAGGTGGATGCCGCAGCTAGAAAGGCGGCGAAGAAGAGGAGCACGACTGCCGGCCGGTCTCCGTGCATTGCGCTACCGTGTGTGTGCTGGTCGCCCGCTAGGAAATATTTGGTGCTCGATCGGTGCGTGCTTGTTTATATACTGCGTGCGAAAACTAATCGTGTTTATAGAGTTTGCTCCAGGAACCAAGTGGTGCAGGGGGTCCATCGCCTACCAAAAGGTGGGTGATCAAATGCACGATTTTGAACCCATCATTTAGCATATGCTTTCGCAAGAAATACTCCCTCCATTTCAAAATGTAAGGCATTTAAGCAGGATCAAAAATCAACTTCTTCTAAATTTGATCAAGTTTATAGAAAAAATATCAACATTTACATAAACTTACTGAAAAATAATCTTTATGATGAATCTATTGATATGGATTTAATACTATAAATATTCACATTTTTTTCTAAACTTAGTCAAACTTATATAATGTTGACTTTTGTCTAATCTTACAAGCCTTACATTTTAAAACTAAGGGAGAGTAGTAATCAGTCATGCATGCTCCATGCACAAGAGGCACGGCTGGCACAAAGTGCATCCAGGGCCATGCCCGGCAAAACTACATGCATGTGGTTTCTATCGAGCTATTGCTGTAACTTACCCGTGCTTTGCACTTATGTTTCTATACAATTTCTGTGTTTGCTCTCATGCCTACATTTTCACTACTAGTCTACTACGATCAACTACTCTAAAGGTCCCTAATTTTGTTTTCTAAGGTAAGATTTGGATGGTGGCCGATCGAGTAGTGCGCATACATTTGGGACCGATAGCAAATGGGCACACCTAACTATATAATCCCTGCACTTCACCTACCCGTCACGGGAGCCCCTCCATTTGAGCAGCTCGCGTCAAGTTTCAACCAAACCTAGCAAAACGTACGAGATCATTCGTCAAGCTCACTTTGCATCAAGTTGATCCAACACAGAACCTGAACTGAAATATCAAAGATGCTCCTCCATGCCAAGAGCTGCATCAAATCTCCAAAAGGATTTTCATTTCCATCTTAGATGGGATCGTCAAAATAATACTCCCTCAGTTCCTATATATAGGGTGCATAGTTTTAAGCACGGATATTAAAGAACACAACGGAGGAATATTATATCAGCTTTAGAAGGGATTAGCCCTAGCTAATTAGCATGAAAATGTAGAGGAGTTTGCATGAGATAAGAAAACAAAATCAAATCCGCAAAAAGGTTGATCACATGAGTTGTGCAACACAATAAACCATCTATTTTGAATTTTTCTTAGAAAACTATACACCTTAGGGAGTACTATGTTTTATGTTGATTTAGAATATAAAGTTTCAGGCCAAAAATATATGATGTGGCGTCTAGGCGTTGGTTGAACTGCATTTTCTGGTGATGAGAAAACTTAATTGGCACAGCATGGTGAACTATAGGAAAATGCTACTCCCTCTGATCTAAATCAGTGACACTTATTTCGGAGGGAGTAAAATTTAGCTCGAGGATGAGACACTTTTATTATACATATCTATCTTGCGCCACACGTCCCTCTCATGGCAGAGAGAAACGAATCATGCAAAGGAGGGGGGCCACTATCATATCAACTCACTCGCGCCGGCCCGCTCATTTTTCTCCTATGCTTTCTCCCTATATCTTTCGTACCACCTCTGATCCAAATTAGTTGCCTCACTTCACCTTGATATATTTGTGAACATGTTTTGGCTAAATCCGCGATAATTAATTTGGATCGGAGGAAATATTACATCCATTCTGAAATGTAGCTTTTCAAAAAAGGCTTGCATTTCAAAAAAGGAGGTAGTACTAAAGTTAAAACCGTGTGTTCTATTTTCCCGTAGTAACCATTTGGCAAGATACAAAAAACCTGCAACAGAGAAGTAATATGTACTAGTGAGGATTATTCGGTCGTAAGTAGCTAGTTTTGATATAAGAGTATCAAACCACGAGGAACTAGAGTTCTCAAGTCTTAGTTCTCTTAATTAATATTTATGAAAAAAGTATTTAATAATTGTATAAAAAGTCTAGGCGAATGCGGATGGCGAAAGGGGTTGAATAAAGGTGCTTTGCTTTTATGAATAAGGTAAAATAGAACAATAGATAGAGATCAAAACTCGTAATATAAAGGTTGGAACTGCAATAGGGCAAAAGGGTTCTCAGGGAATATTGGTTCCACCACTAGCATGTTTATTAATTATGACTAAGATAATTTGGGTTTTCCTTCATGCGTGTGTATGGGTGAAGCTCCGTAATTGGATGAGTGCAGATCAACCATCAACTCCTCATCCCTCATAACCACCATAGCGGATGATAGTCAGCCACTTCTATCTGTGGTTATTTTTGCTAGGGATAAAAAGAATGCATGTAGTGACAGCTGAGAATCCCGAATGACATCCGTAGACACAATTTCTATCTTAATATGTCCAAGTGGTAACATATTTGTTGTTCAACATCATGTTAAAGTACCCGAGGCTATACTCTATTAATTCTTAATACTAGATTGTTTGAAGTTCATTCCTTTCTAGTGGAGTATAAGTAAGATGTGTTGGATCATCTTTAAATTAGGACGTGATTCCCATATGAATATTATCAAGTAACATAATAAAATCATGTCGACGTTTCGATCATCCGCATTGCGCTTAATGCCACCACAACTTAACGAGAGAGTAGGGAAGTGAACTCATGAACCCCGATCCAATTTAAACCATCAGAAACACTTTTTCAACACTTTTATATGCACTTTTATTTTCAGCACTAAATTATTCCCAAAATACAAAAATATATTTACTTCTTTGCATACATAACTAAAACCTAAAAATATCATTACCACATTATATTTACTTTATTGTATTGTTATTTACTTTACGGCGGGAGAGGCGGCCGCCGCGAGGAGAGGCGGGAGAGGCGGCCGCCGCGAGGAGGAGGAGGAGGAACTCGCCGGCCGGCCGGTTTCCGTGCATTTTGGGAATGTGGGTGCGTGAATGCTGGTTTGCCGATCGACGGGAAATGTTTGTTGCTCGGTGCGTGCTTGATAGTATATACTAGTACTGGCTAGTGCACGCGAAACCAAATCGTGTGCGTACAGTTTGCTCCAAGAAGTGGAGCAGGGGACCCTCGCGCGCGTACCAGCAAAATGGTGGGTGGTCGATCGGAGGAGCTTGCAGTACAAGTCGTTTTTATAAAACGCAAGAATTTTGCACGAATTATCCTCCTTGCTCGCCGTCTCGATGTACACCTTGGACAGTGGATGCTCTTCCAAATGGTACGAGTCCTCCTCGGTTGGCGCTCAGCCTCCTCCCACACTGCGATGGCGAGCGGGCAGGGCGGAGCTCCCAGCGTGTGGTCGCAGTTCATTTCGAACACCATGACTTGAACACTCGGCGCCATCGATATCGCACCAGTATAATTCTGGCATGGTATTGTGTCTGTGTCCTATCACACACGGTTGCTAGTATATAATACAGTAGTGTGCAATGACTTTGACATCGCACACGGTTGCTCACGGTTTATGCATAAATCGAATCACTGGTGTTTTAAATCGTCGGATGTGTGGCGGAGTCAAAGATTTTTCTACGGAGTATACAGAGTATACAGTTCTCCCACAAAATCATCTTGTGCTATGTAAAATGCACCATGGTAGCCGAAGTCATGGCAGCATTTATAGAAGCCTACACACTCTTGTAAACCCCGGTATATCTCAGTCCAGGTTCGCGTTTTGATTTGAGGTCGTTTTCTTTCAAAAGGCTATCATGTTGGCCCCGTCAACCAAGGATAGCATGGACGAAATTATGAGCAGTGTGTTCTTTTTCCCCGTAATAAACACAGCGAACAATGTGTTGTTTTTTTCCCTGGTAATAACCTTTTTGGCAAACACAACCCAATCTGCAATCGAGAGGAGGCGAAACTCAAGCATCAGTTAGGTATATACTCACGTTTATTCAGAATCCGAGAAGCTGCATGTACATCTGACCGTGATCCACCGCGGTCGATCGATCGGATGGCACGCACACACCCTGCGTGCACGATCCATCATCCGGCCGTCATCTTATCGCACCCCCGGCAGGCGGCTTCGACCTGCAACCGTATATGGCTAGGCAACCATGACCGTATGGTCCTCCTGGTTTGGCGCATCGCTCCAGGCACACCTGCTTGTCCGCATACAGGGCGCCGGCGGCTGACCCTTTCTGGAGGCCGGCCGCCCAGCTCAGCTCCGGCGCTACCTCGTCCTCCACCCACTACCGGAAAAACTCTAGTTGCCGTACAACGAATCTCTGCTGAGCGCCGTGGCATAGCAAAGACGGCTTTGCTATGCGACGTGACAGTAATGCACGGCAAAGAAAACGCGAAAGGCAAAGATGTCTCCGAATGCACGGCAAAGAGCGACGCACGACAAAGGGACCACAAAACGCACGGCAAAGAAACGCTACACGGCAAAGAGGGATCTAAGCGCACGACAAAGAAAATGTGCACGGCAAAGACGCACGGTTTTGCCGTGGCCTGGCACTCTACCGTGCGCCATGCAGTGATGCACGGCAAAGGAGCCTTTGCTGTGTAGTGCACCCTTTGCCGTGTGGAAACTACCTTTTTTATTTCTATTTTATTCTTTTAATACTTATGTTTATTTTTCAATTAGTTTTATATTTTGTTGACTATCTATTAGTGTTATTTAAGACAATGTGTATATACCCATGCTTTTGGCAATAAAACATATATAAGTACTGTATATCTTTATCCCCACATATATCAGGGTTTCGGAGCAAACCGTGCTTCGGCGAAACCCTAGCCCGCTGCACCCGCGCGGTCTAGCCCCCTAGATTTTTCCGGATGGCATCGCGTCGGTGGGATAGTGTATTCATTTGGCTTTGGTTAGGTCATATGTATTTGTAAAGCAAAGGTTTTGACATGCATAGCCCTCGAAGCCTGGTTACGGAGAAACCCTAGCCCATCGAGGTCTACCCTCCTCGATTTTTCAAAGTGTTATCGCATGTGTGCCAACGGGGTGGTCACACCTCTGAGATAGCTCTACCACACCTATCCACATATATTATGGCCACCTGATAGCTTTGGAGGGAGATTGCTACCCCCGAAGCCTGATGTACGGCGAAACCCTAGCCCGCTGCACCCGCGCGGTCTATCCCAATAGATTTTTTTGGACGACATCGCGTCGGTGGGCTAGTGTGTTCATTTGGCTTTGGTTAGGTCATATGTATGTGTAAAACAAATGTTTTGACATGCATAGCCCCCGAAGCCCGGTCTACAGCGAAACCCTAGCCCGTGGCGGTCGACCTCCCTTAATTTTTCAATGTGTTATCGCATGTGTGCCAATGGGGTGGTCACACCTCTGAGATAGCTCTACGACACCTATCTACATATATTATGGCCACCTGATAGCTTTGGAGGGGGATTGCTACCCCCGAAGCCCGATGTACGGCGAAACCCTAGCCCGCTGCACCTGTGCGGTCTACCCCCTAGATTTTTCCGGATGGCATGGCGTCGGTGCGCTAGTGTGTTCCTTTGGCTTTGGTTAGGTCATATGTATGTGTAAAGAAAATGTTTTGGCATACATAGCCCCCGAAGCCCAGTCTACAAAGAAACCCTAGCCTGTCATGGTCTACCCCCCTCGATTTTTCCGGTAGATATATTGCATGTGTGTGAACTGGGTGGTCACACCTCTAAGATAGCTCTTCCACACCTATCTACCTATATTATGGCCACATGATAGCTATGGAGGGGGATTGCTACCCCCAAGCCCGATGTACGGCAAAACCCTAGCCCGCTGCACTCACGCGGTCTACCCCCCTAGATTATTCCGGGCGGCATCATGTCGATGGGCTAATGTGTTCATTTGGCTTTGGTTAGGTCATATGTATTTGTAAAGCAAAGGTTTTGGCATGCATAGCCCTTGAAGCCCGGTTACGGAGAAACACTAGCTCATCGTGGTCTACCCTCCTCGATTTTTCAAAGTGTTATCGCATGTGTGCCAAAGGGGTGGTCACACCCCTGAGATAGCTCTACCACACCTATCTACATACATTATGGCCACATGATAGCTATGGAGAGGGATTGCTACCCCCTGAAGCCCGATGTACGGCGAAACCCTAGCCCGCTACACCCGCGCGGTCTACCCCCTAGATTTTTCTGGATGGCACCGCGGCGGTGGGCTAGTGTGTTCCTTTGGCTTTGGTTAGGTCATATTTATGTGTAAAGCAAAGGTTTTGACATGCATAGCCCCTGAAGCCCGGTTACGGAGAAACCCTAGCCTGTCGTGGTCTATCCCCCTTGATTTTTCAAAGTTTTATCGCATGTGTGCCAACGGGGTGGTCACACCTCTGAGATCGCTCTACCACACCTATCTCCATACATTATGGCCACATGATAGCTATGGAGGGGATTGATACCCCCGAAGCCCGATGTACGACGAAACCCTAGCCCACTGCACCCGCGCGGTCTACCCCCCTAGATTTTTCTGGACGGCATCGCGTCGGTGGGCTAGTGTGTTTCTTTGGCTTTGGTTAGGTCATATGTATGTGTAAAGCAAATGTTTTGACATGCATAGCCCCCGAAGCCCGGTTACAGAGAAACCCTAGCCCGACGTGGTCTACCCCCCTTGATTTTTCAAAGTGTTATCGCATGTGTGCCAACGGGGTGGTCACACCTCTCAGATAGCTCTACCACACCTATCTACATATATTATGTCCACATGATAGCTTTGGAGGGGGTTGCTACCCCCAAAAACCGGTCTACAGAGAAACCCTTGCCCGTCGTGGTCTACCCTCCTCGATTTCTCAAAGTGTTATTGCATGTGTGTGAACGGGATGATCACACCTCTGAGATAGCTCTACCACACCTATCTACATATATTATGTCCACATGATAGCTTTGGAGGGGGTTGCTACCCCTAAAGCCTGGTGTACGGTGAAACCCTAGCCACCTGCACCCGTGCGGTCTACCTTCCTAGATTTTTTCCGGACGGTATCGCGGCGATGGGCTAGTGTGTTCCTTTGGCTTTGGTTAGGTCATATGTATGTGTAAAGCAAATGTTTTGACATGCATAGCCCCTGAAGCCTGGTTATGACGAAACCCTTGTCCGCTGCACCCGCACGGTCTACCCCCGTAGATTTTTGACCCGCATGAAATGACAGCGCATGAAAACTCCCGCTCGCGGCCGGGCGGAGTGGACTCTACTATTTTCCCCCATTGTTTAGTGAAGAAATGATGTGTTACGGATCCAAAAATGATTTTTGCCAAAAATCAGGAGGTTTACTTTTTAGGGCTAAAGTGTAAAACCACCTCGGTTTCAGCAAAATTGGCAGGAACTTGCGTAAAATTCAAAAAATACCTCCGAAGGCTACCGCAACAAAACGAGAGCTGATATGCGTATATTAGGTTGTCTACTATTTATGTGGGGTGTTTTTCCCAGCTTTCAATTTCACGTTTCGGTAGCCGCTTCACAAAAAAACCCTATTTTGACACTCTGAAAATGGAAAAGGCACTTTTCATGGGACGAAACGAAAATTTGCCTCTGTGGCGTTCCTCTCCATCCTAAGGGCCACGCGCCTGTCTGATATGGCCTCGTTCCGACAAACTATGCCATGCTCGTGGCCGAATCTAGGTCATTTAACCTAAAAGTCATGCAACCTCGAACGTGATAAGTCATTTTTGTGAAGCAACTTTATGGTAAACAATTTTTCTCTAGGTTTGAATTTTTTTCCCACTTCTAGGTCACATATAATGACGCCACGCGAAGGTCTTGCTTTTTTTCGATTTTTTATGAATTAGTTACGCCAGATTTGGGACCCGTATGAAATGACGGCGCACGAAAACTCCCGCTTGCGGCCAGGCGGTGCGGAGTCTCCTTTTCCCCCTGCATTTTAGTGAAGAAATGACTTTTTTTGGTTCCAAAAATGATTTTTACAAAAAATCAGGAGGTTTACTCTTTAGCGCTAAAGTATAAAACCACCCCGGTTCCAGCGAAATCGGCAGGAACTTGCGCAAAATTCACAAAATACCTCCGAAGGCTGCCGCAACAAAACGAGAGTTGATATGCATATACCAGGGTGTCTACTATTTTACGTGAGGTGTTTTTCCCAGCTTTCGATTTCGAGATTCGGTATCCGCTTCATAAAAAAACCCTATTTCGTCACTCCGAAAATGGAAAAAGCACTTTCCATGGAATGAAACAAAAATTGGCCTACGTGGCGTTCCTCTCCATCCCAAAGGCCACTCGTGTGTCCGGTATGGCCTCCTTCCGACAAACTGTGCCATGCTCATGGCCGAATCTACCTCATTTAATTAACGTAAAAGTCATACAACCTCGAACGTGATAGATCATTTTTGTGAAGGGACTTTCTGGTAAACAATTTATCTCAAGGCTTGATTTGTTTTCCGCTATTAGGTCACATAAAATGATGCCATTTGAAGGTCTTAATTTTTTTTGATTATTTTTAGTTAGTTAGGCCCGATTCGGGACCCGCATGAAATGACGGCGCACGAAAACTCCCGCTCGCGCGGCCTACCCTCCTAGATTTTTTAAAGTGTTATCGCATCTGTGTGAACAGGGTGATCATACTTCTGATAGATCTACCACACCTATCTATATATATTATGGCCACATGATAGCTTTGGAGGGGGATTGCTACCCCTGAAGCCCGATCTACAGCGAAACCCTAGCCCGCTGCACCCGCGCGGTCTACCCCCTAGATTTTTCTGGACGACATCGCGTCGGTGGGATAGTATGTTCTTTTGGCTTTGGTTAGGTCATATGTATGTGTAAAGCAAAGGTTTTGACATGCATAGCCCCCAAAGCCCGGTCTACGGTGAAACCCTAGCCCATCGCAGTCTATCCCCCATCGATTTTTGAAGTGTTATCGCATATGTGTGAACGGGGTGGTCACACCTCTGAGATAGCTCTAACACACCTATATCCATATATTATGGCCACATGATAGCTTTGGAGGGGGATTGCTACCCCCGAAGCATGATGTACGGTGAAACCCAAGCCCGATGCACCCGCGCGGTCTACCCTCCTAGATTTTTCCGGACGGCATCGCGGCGATGGGCTAGCTAGTGTGTTCCTTTGGCTTTTGTTAGGTCATACGTATGTGCAAAGCAAATGTTTTGACATGCATAGCCCCTGAAGCCCAGTCTACGACAAAACCCTAGCCCGTCACGGTCTACCCCCTTGATTTTTCTAAGTGTTATCGCATGTGCGTGAATGTGGTCTACACCGAAGACGAAGCTACATGGGAATGTGAAGATCATCTCAAATCTGAATTTCCATCTTTCTTCTCTGATAATCATACCTAATGATACATTGTCGTACATCATGCATCTCATAATCATGCATTATCATGATATCTTTGTCACAAAAATAAATACGCGTGATCGAGGGGCTTTGCCATGCAGTAGTGCATGGCAAAGAGCCTTTGCCGTGCACCCACACACGGCAAAGGATGCAGGCACACGAAAAAGGGTCTTTGTCGTGCACTGGCGCACGGCAAAGGCCTCCAGCGCACGGCAAAGAATCCTACTCGGGGGAAACCCTATCCACTCGCGCGTTCTCTCCCTCCCAGCCGCACACCGTGCCACGCCCTAGCTAGCTCGAGCTCCCAATCGCCACACATCGACCGCCGAGCTAGACGCGCCCTCTCCTCCGGCCGTCCGCTGACCTCCGCTGCCCCGCCCACCTCTGCTGCCCGCCCACGCCTCTGCCCTCTCCTCCGGCCGCCCGCCGCATCCGGCCCCCTCCTCCCGCATGCCTCCCTGTCGCCTCACCGACGCCACGGCCTGCCCTGCCTCCCGCGCCCCTGCATGCACAAGGTTAATTAGTGATAATATTAGTGTAGTGTAGGATTTAGGGAATTTAGTGTAGTATAAATTTAGAAATAGGATTTTAGTGTAGTATAAATTAGAAATAGGATTTTTGTTTAGTATAAATTAGAAATAGGATTTTAGTTTATTATAAGATTTTAGTGTAGTTTAAATTAGAAATAGGATTTAGTTATGAAAAAGGAGTTTAGGATTCGGATATATTAAAAGTAGGCCCATGCATATAGCAAAATAAGATATGTGCTGCAATGAAATTCCAAGTAAAAGTGGTCAAATAAATTATTTTTTTGCACTTTAGTTCTTTATGGTGAAGTAATATTGTTATACCACTATTGTAAAAAATTCTTGTTCACTTGCATGACTAATTGATTTTCTTGCTATGCAGGTGATGCCGAGTAAATGACCAGCCAGTTGGGAACCCCAAGAGGAAGGTGTGATGAATATAGCAGCAAGATTTTCTCTCAGTAAGAAACCAAGGTTTATAGTTCAGGAGAGGAAAGAGCCAATACGACTGAAGGTGATGCCCGCTAGCTTGCGACAGCTACGGACAATTTATAGGGCGCCTCGTCCGAGCTTTGCTTCGTGAGCGGCAACATGGAACCTGCACACAACATAACCAAATACTTTGTTCCCAACTTACGATGAGGGTGTCAATCTCACCGGTTTGCTTGAAACAAAGGGTATGAGCGTATCGAGTGGAAAGTGATAACAGTATGCGAGTAAAGTAAACAATGCGAGTAAAGTAAACAGGTGATAGCAATATAAAGGAAATAGGACCGGGGTCCACAGTTCACTAGTGGTGTCTCTCCATAAGATAAAATAATACATGCTGGGTAAACAAATTACAGTTGGGCAATTGATAGAATAAAGACGACGTGCATATGATGAGAGGATCACTATGAGATTTACTCTGGGCATTATAACAAGATACATAGACCGTCATCCAACTGCATCTATGACTAATAATCCACTTGTGGCGAATCAATCCGAGAACTCCACAAGTATTAAGTTGCGAACAACAGATAAATGCATTAAGCAAAGTGTGTAATATAAACAAAGCATATGCTCTCGAGCATATTAATGTTGTTTTCTCCCTAGTAGCAACAGCACATCTACAACCTTAGAGGTTTCTGTCACTCCCCGAGATTAAATAGAGGCATGAACCCACTATCGAGCATAAATACCCCCTCTTGGAGTCACTAGCAACTACTTGGCCAAGATAGCTACTAACAACGGAGAGCATGCAAGATCATAAATAAATAGAGATAACATAAGATAAAATTCAGTACATCAACTCAAGCATAACACCAATATTCATCGGATCCCAACAAACCAAACATGTAGAATTACATAACGGTGATCTCAATCATGTAAGGTAGCTCATGAGATCTAAACATGAAGCACATGGTGGAGAAGACAACCATCTAGCTACTGCTATGGACCCATAGTCCAAGGTAGACTACTCACTCATCGCTCCGGAGGCAAGCATGGCGATGAAGAAGACCTCCAGTGGCGATTCCCCTCTCCGGTAGGGTGCCGGGAAGAGCTTCTGGACCCTCCCGATCTTCAGGTCGACGGCGGCGGCGGATCGCAATGTGTTCTAGAAAAGTGATCGGGTATTTAGGTTTTTTCCCGTCGGGGGGTCTTTATAGGCGAAGGGGCATCGTCAGGAGTGGACCGAGGTGCTCTCACACATAGAGGGCACGACCAGGGCCTGGGCCACGCCACCCTGGTGTGTAGGGCCCTTGTGGCACCACTCCGACTCCTCTTCGGTTCTCTGGAAGCTTTGGTGAAATTCTAGGCGACTGGCTTTGGTTTCGTCCAATTTCGAGAATATTTCCTGTGTAACTTTTCTAAAACACAAAAATAGCAGAAAACAGGGAACTGGCACTGTGGCGACTTGTTAGTAGGTTAGTTCCAAAAAATGCATAAAAGTGCCATGAAGTGTAACGAAACACTAAGCAAATGGTGTAAAAACAAGCATGGAGCATCAAAAATTATAGATACGTTTGAGACGTATCAGCATCCCCAAGCTTAACTCCTGCTCGTCCTCGAGTAGGAAAGTGATAACAAAAGAAATAATTTTTGAGGTGACATGCACCTACACCATCTTGATCATGTATGTAAGCGTTGTGCGCTGGGATCGAAAGAACTTAAAACATGGGCATGAAAGACATGGTCTTGATAGAAGAAACTTAGCAACCATGTTATAACATGAAAATGAACACAAACAAAAGATCATGAAAATAAAACAATGAAAGTCAAACTTGTGTTCAAATCATAAGAAAAAACATACAAATGGTTTTCAGCTTGTCCTTCATGGAGAGCAAAACATAAATGCATAGGACACCTTCAAGTTTAAGAGGGCGACTAGATACAAATAATTTGAGAACAAGTGAAACCAACAATATGAATCAATCAATGAAAACTTTGGGACAATGCACATTATACTAAGAATGACAACTATGCTCTCTTAATGGTGTATAAAGATAGAAGGTGGTGACTCAACATAAAAGTAAAAAAGAAAGGCCCTTCATGGAGGGAAGCAGTGATTGCAAGTTTTATAAACCTTCAAAAATTATGGTACTTACCGACTTTGAGTTCTCATTGCCCCCATCATAAGCATCTTGAATGGTTAAAGTTAATGCGAGAACACTCATGCTGCATATGCTTGACAAATCATAAGTTGAAAACCTCGTGTCCCGTGAATACGAGTACCCAAACCTCATGCTACTTTACTTAGAGTCCCAAGCAAGCTCTTGTCATTGTAAGTATATACGTATCATCGAGAACCACCAACGGGGTACCTCCATGCCCGATGACATGGAACAAGCCCACATCAAAATGACAGGACAAGCAGATAATGAACACCTTGACATCTCTTTTATTTACCATTTGTATAGGTTTTTATTTTGAGATGCGTCGTCAAATGTCCACTATGGGCATGCTACAAATTTCCACCATGAATTATGCATGGCTTAGATTGGTGGCCCAGGCATTTCTCTAAAACATATACAAATTCCATGATCCCGCTAGATTCCCAATTCATTTCAGACCGTGAGTATCCATAAACAAAAGATCACGATATCAAATCAAATAAGAAGTGCAATGTTGAAAGCTTGCCCCATGACGGCATGGTTGGGCTAATTCCCAACTTACAACTTGCAAGCATAACAACTCAACATAAGAGACCACAATGTCAAATTTTTAAGAACAAGAAAAATGAAGTGTGCCATCCGGTTCGTGAGAGCTTTACTGACCAATTTTCGCATAACACTGGTAAGATTTTAATTTGATGAGTAGATAAAAGCAAGTTAAATGTACTTTGGAATAGCAAATTGCTAATATGTACGTCTGGTGGAAACAATGGCAAACTTGGTTTTTAGGAGTTGGATGCACGAGTAGAGCTCATACTTAGTACAAAACGAAGGCTAGCAAAAGACTGGGAGCGACCAACTAAGAGAGCAATAATGGCCATAATCATGCAAAGTGACAAAGCAACATTAAAAGAAGCATAAGATGGCATCAAAAGTCAAAAACTAAATGATCATAGAGGCTATTGGCGACTTTGTAAGAGTCTAACATATGTGAGCATGTCGTGGGAATTTAGAGACAGTAGCCATGGGGAGGCTTATCAGAGGGGCTCGACGTTGGTAACGATGGGTCCGGCTCAGGATTGTGCCAACAGAGACACCTCGGTTTACCCAGGTTCAGGGCCCTCCCGGTTTTAGGTAAACCCCTACTTCCTGCCTGCTTCGTATTGATTAGGTAGTAACGATTACAGTGCTCCTCGAGATGTTCGGCTAGAGGAGGAAGAAGAAGATCGGATCTCTCCTACGCTAAGGGTCCAGGCCCCCTTATATAGATGGGGGCCTGGTTACAGGTTTGGGTAGCAATTCGGCTGGCTGCCGGCTCCTCGGCGGCGGCGTCCTTGGTGTCATCCTCTGGCCCTGCTCTGGCAAAGGCACTTTATAAAGTGCCTTTCCCCTGGGCTGGCATCTGGAGGGCATATCCCTTCCCTTTTGCCTCGGATCCCGTCGTGGGGAAGGGTCTTTGATTGCTCATTGGCTGGACGTGGTCGTGGCACTCGTCACTCCTGTCCTGCGCCCCTGCCGCACTTGTCGGGGCCATCCTACTTTTGGCTAGACAACCGTTGAGAAGCTTTGTCTTCATCGCCCGGCTCCAGTTCTCCTCGGTGGAGTCGCCAGCCGGCTGCTGGCGCAGCCGGCCCTTCGGTCGGAGCCGGTCTTCTCGTGTTGAAGCCGTGGAGACTCCTGGGATGCCAGCCGGCATAATGCCCGGCCCGTGGTGCGCCCCCTAAGTCATCCCCATGACACTAGCCCCCGAAACTAGCGAAGTCTCATGGGCTAGCATGGGGCTTCGGCGGGTTCCTCTTCTCGCCGAGGTCTTGCTCGTCCTCGTCGAAGTCCCAGGATTTTTGGTCCGGCTTGGTCAATCCAAACATCAAAGTCAAGTCTTGCAGGGTTCCTCAGGCCGTCTTGGCCGCTTCAGAGTTGAGCCGGCTGGCGGCCGCGAGCTGGCGGGCTGCTTCCTCGAAACTTGTGCCGCTTTGGGCCTTGCTCCCACGCGGCGGCCGGCGCAGTGCGCCAGTGACCAGTATCGTCGTTTTGACCCTTCGGCCACCACAATGATTCCGGCAGACGTCACGTAACGAAGCGGGGCTGGCGTCAGCATCGCGTCCCATCGAAATGCCACGCATGCAATTAAATTGCATTAAACCGGCTTGGCTTTTCGTGCCCTACCAGCCCTTAAATCTTGGAGCTCTCGAGGGCTTTCTTCACTCCCGAACGCCTCCACTCCTTCGCTCCCAACAAACTGTCGCCTCCGCTTCTCCCGGTTCGGACTTGATGTCGTCACTCGGGGAAGCCAGTGGAGCCGGGGCCGGAGCCGGCGACGGGCCGGGCGGGCATGAGCACGGTCGCCCGCTTGGTGGCTTGGCGGCGGCGCCGCCGATGCCTCGGAAGCGCAGCCGCCCACGGGGCAGCCGCAAAAAGAAAACCCTGGCCGCGCTTGCGGCTGCGTCCGCCACCCGGCCCCTCGGGATCGGCCGCTCCTCCACTATTGCTGCGGCCCCTAGCGGGACCGTGGTTGTGGACGTCGGTGGCGCCGTGGTTCCCGCGGCCGCGTCCTCTGTCGCCGGCCTCACCGGGATGCCCCAGCAAGCGGCGGCGGCTCTCGTCGGTGCCGCGATGGCGTTCGGGGCCGCCCCTCCGGGCCTCGCCGGTCTGATCATCGGCGGCTCCTCCAGCGCGGCCGCGAAGAAGGTGCGAGCGCCGCCGCCGCGCCCGCTAACCAAGCAGTGGCTCTCCTATGTCCCAAAGCATGGGTTCGCTACCACCATGGTGCCCCTGCTGGCCGGGAGTAGGGAATGCCTCCCGCTTCCAGCCAGCTTCATTGGCACGATGGGGAAGAACCCCCCCAACAAGCTTCATGATCGAGGATGGCAGCGGTGGACAGCCGCTGTACGACGTCGAGGTCCTCCACGACGAAGAGGGGAAGAGCTGTCTCACTGGGGGGTGGGAGCGGTTCTTCACCGACTATGGCCTGGAGCGGGGATGGTCTCTCATCCTGACCCACTGCGCCGGGTCGCCCGTCCTCTGCGTCCGCATCGTCAACGGCTCCAGCTGCGCCCGCGCCTACTTCCCCTAGTCATGATCGGCGAGCGCCCTCGAAGCCCCTTGCTTGACAGCAGCATTGTCAACGGGAATCTAGGGGTGGGAAGGGGAAGTCCTTTTGTTACTTCGGCCCTTAGCGTGGCCCTTATTATGTAACCGCCAGCCGTATGACTAAGAACTTCTTTGATTTCCCATAAACCTTTGCTTGCTCTGTGAATGCTCTTGCGTGAGACTGTCTTCTGCTTGACACCATTGCAATGCAATGATCCTTCCCTTAACAAAACCACTGTTCACGCAAATCCGTAGATAGGGACTACGATAGTCATTACCCTGCGCAAATGCTTCAGGCGGGCTCTTCCGGCTTCAACGCGGAGGGAACGGTGCTTCTGCTTGCCGGCTCCGGGGGGAACGGACCAGTCCCGACTCACTGGAGTTGGAGCGGAGACTGAGTCTTGTACCGGCTCGGGCGAGGTCGAAGCCGGCACGTTTCCCTTCCCAGGCCTTCGCACGTCCCAAGCCACGACTGGAGTAGACCTCCTAGTCTCCGGCTCTAGCCGTTGCTTTGTGAGTGTTAAGTTTCGATTTTGTTGCTCGTTTGCTGATCGTGTCACAGTGCCAGCTAAACAGACAGCCAGTGAGGTACTGGAGCCGGCCTGCTTCTGCGGGCCAATTCCGTTTCCCCCTAGCCCCCGAGTTTTGGGGTAGCTGGACTAACAGCTAGCTCAAAACTAACCTTTCGCAAATGATGCCAATGCCAAGCGAGGTAGCCCTGGCTTCGATCCTCTTGGACGTGGCTTCTCGGCCCAGGCGTCGGAAAGCTGTGACTATCAACTATTCGCTGGTTTTGCCTTCGCCCGATTCCCTCAACTTTTTCCTTAATCTTCCCACCCTTCGGCCCTTCTACCCCCAACCGGCAGCCTGGTGCGGATTGGTCTTCCTTGGGTCGGCAGCCGAATGCTGGCCTAGGGTGGGAGCGCACCGTGGAGTGAGAAGTAGTACTTTGGTCTATTGGGCCCCCGACTCATGCTAACCAATGCTTAGTTAACAGACACTGCCCTTAACACCTGGTCGAGCGATTTTTCTATTGTTTGCGGTTCTGCTCTGCGACTTTCCCTTGTATGTAGTCTGCCGGCTCCTATCCATCTGGCTGCGCGGAGCCGGAAGGTGGAGGTTGGGCTCGAGACCTTCGTCATACGTAGTACTCATCCGGCTGGCAAGAGATCGATCTTTTTCGGGGCTGCCGGCTGTGGCTCGGTGCCTAGAGCCGGCTGCCGGTCAAGTGAATAATGCAGGAAGCAAAACATACATGAAGTGTTTTCCTCGAAGCCGGCCGTAACTAGCCGCTCCGTTTTCCTTTATTCATTGACATGTTTTTCGGGGTACAAGCTTTTGCCTTAGCAGAAGAAAGGTCTTAGGAGACTGACATTCCAGGGACGCTCGGTCTCCTTGTCAGAGTTATCTGCCTTGTTTTTTCTGGGCTCTTGTGCGTCGATGAGGTAATATGCCCCATTGCCCAGCACCCGGTTGACAATGAACGGTCCCTCCCAGGGAGGAGACAGCTTGTGCATGCCTTTAGTGCTTTGGACCAGCTGGAGTACGAGATCTCCTTCGCGAAACGCGAGCGGGCGAATTTTCCAGCTGTGGTATCGTCATAGCTGCTGCTGGTAGAGCGCTAATCTAGCCAGAGCCTGTTCTCGTGCCTCCTCGAGGAGGTCGACGCCATCTTCGCGAGCTTCTTTTGCTTGCTTCTCCGTGTACTGGACAATTCTGGGCGCGTCGAACTCAATGTCCATGGGTAACACCGCCTCTGCTCCATAGACTAGGAAGAAAGGTGTGAAGCCGACAGAGCGATTTGGAGTGGTGCGCAGGCTCCAGAGCACTGAGGGTAGCTCTTCGACCCAACAGCCGGCTGAGCGTTCGAGAGGCTCGACTAGTCTTGGTTTGATGCCGGCCAGGATCAGCCCATTTGCCTTCTCCACTTGTCCATTTGACTGAGGGTGCGCCACTGACGCTAAGTCTAGCCGGATGCCTTTCTGACCACAGTAGTCAGCAAAGACTCCCTTCGCAAAGTTCATCCCATTGTCGGTGATGATGCTGTGGGGAACTCCATATCTTGTGATGATCTCGTTGAAGAACTTGATCGTGGATGAACTGTCGAGCTTTTTGATTGGCTTGGCCTCGATCCACTTGGTGAACTTGTCCACAGCAACCAGCAGATGCGTCAAGCCCCCGGGTGCGGTCTTGAATGGCCCTACCATGTCCAGGCCCCAGACAGCGAATGGCCAGGTGAGCGGGATGGTCTTGAGGGCTGCCGCCGGAGTGTTTCTGTGCTTGGAGAAGCGTTGGCAGCCGTTGCACTGCTTCACCAGCTGTTCTGCATTCTGCTTGGCCGTTGGCCAGTAGAAGCCATGTCGGAAGGCTTTGGCCACCAGGGCTCTGGAGGATGCGTGATGTCCACACTCCCCTTGGTGTATCTCTTTTAGCAGCTCCATCCCTTCTTCCGGCTCCATGCACTTCTGGTAGATGCCTGACACGCTGCACTTGTACAGCTCGCTGTTGATGATGGTGTACGCCCCAGCTCGACGTTGAATTCGCCTAGCTTCCGCTTCGTCTTGCGGCAAGTCCCCAGTGATGAGGTAATTGGAGAATGGTTCCGCCCAGGAAGGTATCTCCCGTATGTGGAAGACACTGGCGACCAGAGGGTCAGCAACCCCTAGGTCCGTCGTTGTGCCGGCTTCATCTGATTGTCCAGCTGGGGGAGCGGGCGTGGAGCCGGCAGTCCCCTTGTCCTTCATCGAGCCGGCCGTGCTGGGCTGGCCGGCTGTCTCCTTCAGCCCCGAGACGGCAGCCCCCGGGTCCGGTGGGGGTACCTGAGCCGGGGCTAGGTCTCCAGGCACGTAGATGGATATGGATTCCGGCAAAGGCTTGATAGACGGCTTGTGGATGATCACCAGGGACACCCCGGCTGGGATATCCTGCTTGGTGGTGCCGATCTTGGACAGCCGGTCTGCTTCCTCGTTGTTTGCTCTGGGGACAAGGTGGAACTCACAGCCCTCGAAGAATCCGCTGAGCTGCTGCACGTAGAAGCAATAGGAGGCCATGTTGGCATCCTTGGCGTCCCAGTCCCCTGAGACCTGGTGCGTCACTAGGTCGGAGTCTCCGAAACAGAGGATCCTCCTGATGCCGATCTGCTTGGCCATCTTGAGCCCATGTACCAGGGCTTCGTACTCAGCGACGTTGTTCGACGCACGGAAGTGCATTTGCAGCATGTACTGCAGCTTGTCCCCCTTGGGAGAGGTGAGGACTACGCCGGCTCCCAAGCCCCCGAGCAGCTTGGAGCCATGCATGCGCCAGTGGGTGGAGTCCAGAGCCGGCGGTAAGTACTGGTGCTCTCCCCAGTCAGCAAAGAAATCCGCTATGATCTGCGACTTGATCATCGTCCTGGGCTTGTACTGAATGGTATGAGCTGCGAGCTCGATCGCCCATTTGGCCACTCTTCCCGACGCGTCTTTGCACCCGATGATCTCTGAGAGCAGAGTTGTGCTCACCACCGTGATTGGGTGCTCCTCAAAGTAGTGCTTCAGCTTCTTGGCCGCCATGTACACGCCGTACACGACCTTCTGGTAGTGCGGGTAATTCTGCTTGGAGAGAGTGAGCACCTCACTCAAGTAGTACACCGGGCGCTGAACCGGCAGCTATTTGCCTTCCTCGGTGCGCTCCACCACGATCACCACGCTGATGATGCGCGGGGTTGCTGCGATGTAGAGCAGCATTGGCTCTCGCGGAGCCGGCGCTGCCAAGATTGGCGCGGTGGACAAGGCTCGCTTGAGGTCATTGAAGGCGTCGTCAGCGCGCTGGGACCAAACGAAGTGGTCCGTCTTCTTCATCAGCTGGTACAGCGGCATGGCCTTCTCCCCGAGCCGGCTGACGAACCGGCTAAGCGAGGCCAAACAACCAGCAAACTTCTACACATCTCTGAGTTGGGTGGGCTTCTCTAGGGCCTCGATGGCTTTTATCTTCGAGGGGTTAGCCTCGATCCCTCGCTGGGAAACGATGTAACCTAGGAGCTATCCAGCCGGCACACCAAAGGTGCACTTCTCAGGGTTGAGCTTCATGCGATAGCGCCGCAGGTTGGTGAAGGTCTCCTTGAGGTCGTCCAGGAGCGTGTCGCTCTGCTTGGTCTTCACCACCACGTCGTCCACATAAGCGTGTACATTCCTCCCGATCTGCTCCTACAGACATCGCTGCATGGTTCGCTGGTAAGTGGCTCCGACGTTCTTCAGGCCGAACGGCATGGTAACGTAGTAGTAGGCTCCATATGGGGTGATGAAGGAGGTCTTGATCTGATCCGGCTGGAAGAGCGGGATCTGGTGGTAGCCTGAATAGGTGTCCAGGAAAGACAGCAGGTCACAGCCGGCCGTGGAGTCGATCACCTGGTCAATTCGTGGCAGCGCAAAAGGATCCTTGGGGCAAGCCTTGTTGAGGCTGGTGTAGTCGATACACATTCGCCAAGTGTTATTCTTCTTCAGAACCAAGATTGGGTTCGCAAGCCAGTCAGGGTAAAACACCTCCATGATAAAGCCGGCTGCAAGGAGCTGGGCAATCTCCTCGCCAATAGCTTTCCTCTTTTCTTCTGCAAACCGCCGCAGCGGCTGTTTGACCGGCTTGGCGTCCGGCCGGACGTTAAGTGCGTGCTCAGCCAGTTCCCTCGGCACACCAGGCATGTCCTTTGGAGACCATGCAAAGATGTCCCGATTCTCACGGAGAAAGCTGGTGAGCTCGCTTTCCTATTTGGCAGACAAGCTGGTGCCGATGATGACGTACTTGGAGGGGTCGCTCTCGTCCAACAGGATCTTCTTGGTGTCGTTGGCTGGCTTGAATTGCTCCACAGGCGATTGGCAAACTGGCACGTCTTGCTGGGTCAGCTCCACACGATGTAGAAGCTGCCTCTTCTCCTTGGCGACGACCAGCGCCTCTGCCAGCTGCGAGCTCTCCTTTGCGCAGGCTAGGGACTTCTTGAAGTTTCCCGAGACTGTGATCACACCTCTGGGCCCTGGGAGCTTCATCTTCAGATAGGCGTAATGCGGGACGGCCATTAACTTGGCCAGGGCCGGACGGCCTAGCAACGTGTGGTAGGGACTACTGATGTCCACCACCTCAAACCAGATGGGCTCACGGTGGCTATTCCCCTTCTTTCCAAAGAGAACCTCCAGCTGCACCTTGCCCAAAGGGGTGCAAGAATGCCCAGGCATGATGCCATGGAAGGTGAGCCGGCTAGGTTTCAGCTGAGCAAGCGGGATGCCCAACTTCTCCAGAGAGCTTCGGTAAAGAAGGTTGATACTACTATCGCCATCGATGAACACGCGGGAGAAACGGCACATGTCTGTATCGGAACACACAACAGGATCCACGACCAGTGCATACTCTCCAGGGCTGGGCATCAACCTCGGGTGGCCTTCGCGCCCCCAGGTAATGGCCGCTTCGGACCAGTGCATGAACTGGGGTTCTGCAGGCATCACAGGGTTCACCTCTGCCTCATGCCAAAGGTCGTTCCTTTTGTTCTTGCCGGGGGTAGTGAAGATGTGATACTGCTCCACGTCCGTCGGGAAGTCATCATCTTGATCTTGCTCGCCTCCAGCCGGGTCGCGCTGTTGGTCCTCCTGACCTTCAGCCAGTTGCGCTTGCGACGTACCAGGGATCTGCCGAGCGCGCTGCTCCAGCTCTCTCATGAAACGACACTAACGCGTGGAGTGGGTCACTTCCCTGCCCCGGGAGGTGTGGAATTTACACGGCTGATCAAGCGCAGCATCGAGGGTGTACTTGCCCTCTTTGCGCCCATGACCGCTGCCTGCAGCCCCCGGGCCTCCTTGGTCAGAAGCCGCTCGCTTTGAGCTAGCAGATCCTCTGGGGAGCGTCTTGGTGTGGTCAAGCCACAGGTGGATGTGCAACGCCGATGGGCGAGCCTGGGACTCCGACCCCAACGCTGACTCCTCGATCGAACGTGGCCTGCTCGCTCCGCCGCCTTGCTGGGCGCGGCGGCTTTGGGCGTTGCCGCTCAGAGCACGGCCGCCCTGTCCACGCCCTTTGCGGCCTCGGCTGGCCGATGGCGACCGCTGGATCTGGCCAGGGACGATGGTGGCGAAGCTGCGGCACAGGTCACGGGCGAGCTCGTTCGGTGTGTCTCCGTGCACGTCGTAGAACTCACTGAGCGTAGTGCTCACGCGGCGCTGGTTGGCCTCATCCTCAACCACCTTGCCGAGGAGGACGAGACGCGTCTGCTCCAGGGCCTCGGTGACCCGGGCGGGATCGATGACGCGGTCGAGGGGAACGCGCAGGTCCACCACGGAGACGTCCGGGGCGTCCCGCTCTGGGAGTGGAGCATCTTGCTCTTGAGGAGGTGGGCGCTCGAGCGACAGGCGCTCGGGGCGCGGTAAGTCGCCGCCCTCATCTTCTCCCAGGGCCATCACCTCAACCATGGCGCCAAGATTGCCGCTTTCACCGCAGCTCGGGCCGCCATCGCAGAGGGAGTCGAAGACGTCGGTGACCTCCTCTGGGAAGGGCTTGGCGACATAGAAGTGGTGGCTGCTGATGTCGAGGAAGGAGCCGCTGTTGCCGAAGCCGTTCTTGAAGTGGGCCAAGTTGTCGTCAACGCAGTCGAAGGTGCCGAACCTCCAGACGAGGCCGGAGGTGACCTTCTCGCCGGAGGGTCCCGGCCGAAACTTGGCTCCGCTCACCACCGCGCTTTGCCCCACGGTGGGCGCCAACTGTCATGGGAATTTAGAGACAGCAGCCATGGGGAGGCTTATCGGAGGGGCTCGACGTTGGTAACGATGGGTCCGGCTCGGGATTGTGCCAACAGAGACACCTCGGTTTACCCAGGTTCAGGGCCCTCCCAGTTGGAGGTAAACCCCTACTTCCTGCCTGCTTCGTATTGATTAGGTAGTAACGATTACAGTGCTCCTCGAGCTGTTTGGCTAGAGGAGGAAGAAGAAGATCGGATCTCTCCTACGCTAAGGGTCTAGGCCCCCTTATATAGATAGGGGCCTGGTTACAGGTTTGGGTAGCAATTCGGCCGGCTGCCGGCTCCTCGGCGGTGGCATCCTTGGCGTCATCCTCTGGCCCTGCTCTGGCAAAAGCACTTTATAAAGTGCCTTTCCCCTGGGCCGACATCTGGAGGGCATATCCCTTCCCTTTTGCCTCGGATCCCACGTGGGGAAGGGTCTTCGATCGCTCATTGGCAGGACGTGGTCGTGGCGCTCGTTACTCCTGTCCTGCGCCCCTGCCGCACTTGTCGGGGCCATCCTACTTTTGGCCAGACAACCATTTAGAAGCTTTGTCTTCATCGCCTGTCGTGGGGATGACTTAGGGGGCGCACCACGAGCCAGGCAATATGCCGGCTGGCGTCCCACGAATCCCCGAGGCTTCGGCGCTAGAAGACCGGCTCCACTCGAGGAGGGCCGGCTGCGCCAACAGCCGGCTGACGACTCCGCCGAGGAGGGCTGGAGCCGGGCGATGGAGACAAAACTCCTCCAACGGCCGTCTTGCCAAAAGCGGAACGGTCCCGACAAGAGCGACAGAGGCGCAGACAGGAGTGACGAGCGCCACGACCACGACCCACCAATGAGAGGGCGAGGATCCTTCCCCACGGCAGGATCCGAGGCAAAGGAGAAAGGATATGCTCTCCAGATGCCGGCCTGAGGAAAAGGCACTTTATAAAGTGCCTTTGCCTGAGCGCAGCCAGAGGAGATCAGGCCAAGGACGCCGCCGCCAAGGAGCCGGCAGCCGGCCGAAGCGTTACCGAAACCTGTAACCAGGCCCCCGTCTATATAAGGGGGCCTGGACCCTTAGTATAGGGGGGGGATCCGATCTGATCTTCTTCTTCCTCCTCTAGCCGAACAGCTCGAGGAGCACTGTAATCGTTACAATCCCATCAATACGAAGCAGGCAAGAAGTAGGGGTTTACCTCCAACCGGGAGGGCCCTGAACCTGGGTAAATCGTGGTGTCTCTGTTGGCACAATCCCGAGCCGGACCCATCGTCACCAACGTCGAGCCCCTCCGATAAGCCTCCCCATGGCTACTGTCTCCAAATTCCCACGACAGGTGGCGCCCACCGTGGGGCAAAGCGCGGTGGCGAGCGGAGTCAAGTTCCGACCGGGACCCTCCGCCGAGAAGGTCGCCTCCGGCCTCGTCTGGAGGTTCGGCACCTTCGACTGCGTCGACGACAACTTGGCCCACTTCGAGAACGGCCTCGGCAATGGCGGCTCCTTCCTCGACGTCGGCAGCCACCGCTTCTACGTCGCCAAGCCCTTCCCGGAGGAGATCACCGACGTCTTCGACTCTCCCTGCGACGGAGGCTCGAGCTGCGGCGAAAGCAGCAATCTTGGCGCTTTGGTCGAGGTGATGGCCCTGGGAGAGGATGAGGGCGGCGACTCCCTGCGCCCCGAGCGCCCGTCGCTCGAGCGCCCACCTCCACAGGAGCAAGATGCTTCACTCCCAGAGCGGGACGCCCCGGACGTCTCCGTGGTGGACCTGCGCGCTCCCCTCGACCGCGTCATCGATCCCGCTCGGGTCGCCGAGGCCTTGGAGCGGACGCGCCTCGTTCTCCTCGGCAAGGCGGCTGAGGACGAGTCCAACCGACGCCGCGCGAGCACCACGCTCGGCGAGTTCTACGACGTGCGCCGAGACGCACCGACCGAGTTCGCCCGTGACCTGCGCCGCAGCTTCGCCGCCACTGTCCCTGGCCAGATCCAGCGGTCGCCATCGGCAGGCCGAGGCCGCGGAGGGCGTGGGCACGGTGGCCGTGCTCCCAACGGTATCGTTCAAGGCCGTCGCACCCAGCAAGGTGGCGGGGCTGGCAGATCATGCCAGTCCCAGGAGTCGGCACCAGGGTCGGAGTCCCGGACTCACCCATCGGCGCTGCACATCCACCTGTGGCTAGACCATGTTCAGGTGTCCTCTAGGGGATCTGCTAGCTCAAAGCGAGCGGCTTCAGACCAAGGAGGCCCGGGTGCTGCAGGCAGCGGTCATGGGCGCAAAGAGGGCAAGTACACCCTCGATGCTGCGTTTGACCAGCCGTGTAAGTTTCACACCTCCCCGGGCAGGGAAGCGACCCACTCCACGCGTCAGTGCCGTTTCATGAGAGAGCTGGAGCAGCGCGCTCGGCAGATCCCTGGAGCGCCGCAAGCGCAACCGGCTGGAGGTCAGGAGGACCAACGGCGCGAACCGGCTGGAGGCGAGCCGGATCAAGACGACGACTTCCCGACGGACGTGGAGCAGTATCATATCTTTACTACTCCCGGCAAGGATAAAAGGAACGACCTTTGGCATGAGGCAGAGGTGAATGCCGTAATGCCTGGAGAACCCCAGTCCATGCATTGGTCTGAGGCGGCCATTACCTGGGGGCGCGAGGACCACCCAAGGCTGATGCCCAGCCCTGGAGAATACGCTCTGGTCGTGGACCCTGTTGTGTGCTCCGATACGCACATGTGCCGATTCTCCTGCGTGCTCATCGACGGCGGCAGTAGTATCAACCTTCTTTACCGGAGCTCTCTGGAGAAGTTGGGCATCCCGCTTGCTCAACTAAAACCTAGCCGGCTCACCTTCCATGGCATCGTGCCTGGGCATTCTTGCACCCCTTTGGGCAAGGTGCAGCTGGAGGTTCTCTTCGGAAAGAAGGGGAATAGCCGCCGCGAGCCTATCTGGTTCGAGGTGGTGGACATCAGCAGTCCCTACCACGCCCTGCTAGGCCGACCGGCCCTGGCCAAGTTCATGGCCGTCCCGCACTACGCCTATCTGAAGATGAAGCTCCCAGGGCCCAGAGGTGTGATCACAGTCTCGGGAAGCTTCAAGAAGTCTCTGGCTTGCGCTAAGGAAAGCTCGCAGCTGGCGGAGGCGCTGGTCATCGCCGAGGAGAAAAGGCAGCTTCTGCATCGCGTAGAGCTGGCCCAACAAGACATACCAGTCCGCCAATCGCCTGTGGAGCAATTCAAGCCGGCTAACGACACCAAGAAGATCCTGCTAGACGAGAGCGACCCCTCCAAGTACGTCATCATCGGCACCGGCTTGTCTGCCAAATAGGAAAGCGAGCTCACTAGTTTCCTCCGTGAGAATCGGGACATCTTCGCATGGTCTCCAAAGGACATGCCAGGTGTGCCGAGGGAGCTGGCTGAGCACGCGCTTAATGTCCGGCCGGACGCCAAGCCGGTCAAGCAGCCACTGCGGCGGTTCGCAGAAGAGAAGAGGAAAGCAATTGGCGAAGAGATTGCCCGGCTCCTTGCAGCCGGCTTCATCATGGAAGTGTTTTACCCTGACTGGCTCACGAACCCAGTCCTGGTTCTGAAGAAGAACAACACTTGGCGAATGTGCATCGACTACACCAGCCTCAACAAGGCTTGTCCCAAGGATCCTTTCGCACTGCCACGGATTGACCAGGTGATTGATTCCACAGCCGGCTGTGACCTGCTGTCCTTCCTGGACGCCTATTCAGGCTATCACCAGATCCCGCTCTTCCAGCCGGATCAGATCAAGACCTCCTTCATCACCCCATATGGAGCCTACTGCTACGTCACCATGCCATTCGGCCTGAAGAACGCTGGAGCCACCTACCAGCGAACCATGCAGCGATGTCTGCAAGGGCAGATTGGGAGGAACGTGCACGCCTATGTGGACGACGTGGTGGTGAAGACCAAGCAGAGCAACACGCTCCTGGACGATCTCAGGGAGACCTTCACCAACCTGCGGCGCTATCGCATGAAGCTCAACCCAGAGAAGTGCACCTTCGGTGTGCCGGCTGGACAGCTCCTAGGCTATATCGTTTCCCAGCGAGGGATCGAGGCTAACCCCTCAAAGATAAAAGCCATCGAGGCCCTAGAGAAGCCCACCCAGCTCAGAGATGTGCAGAAGTTTGCTGCATGCCTGGCCTCGCTTAGCCGGTTCGTCAGCCGGCTCGGGGAGAAGGCCATGCCGCTGTACCAGCTGATGAAGAAGACAGACCACTTCGTTTGGTCCCAGCGCGCTGATGACGCCTTCAACGACCTCAAGCGAGCCTTGTCTACCGCGCCAGCTTTGGCAGCGCCAGCTCCGCGAGAGCCAATGCTGCTCTACATCGCGGCGACCCCTCGCGTCATCAGCGTGGTGATCGTAGTGGAACGCACCGAGGAAGGCAAAGAGCTGCCGGTTCAGCGCCCGGTATACTACCTGGGTGAGGTGCTCACTCTCTCCAAGCAGAACTACCCGCACTATCAGAAGGTCGCGTACGGCGTGTACATGGCGGCCAAGAAGCTGAAGCACTACTTCGAGGAGCACCCAATCACGGTGGTGAGCACCACTCCTCTCTCAGAGATCATCGGATGCAAGGACGCGTCAGGAAGGGTGGCCAAGTGGGCGATTGAGCTCGCAGCTCATACCATTCAGTATAAGCCCAGGACGACGATCAAGTCGCAGATCATAGCGGATTTCTTCGCTGACTGGGGAGAGCACCAGTATTTGCCGCCGGCTCCAGACTCCACCCACTGGCGCATGCACTTCGATGGCTCCAAGCTGCTCGGGGGCTTGGGAGCCGGCGTCGTCCTGACCTCTCCCAAGGGAGACAAGCTGCAATACGTGCTGCAGATGCATTTTCGAGCATCAAACAACATCGCTGAATACGAAGCCCTGGTGCATGGGCTCAAGATGGCCAAGCAGATCGGAATCAGGAGGATTCTTTGCTTCGGAGATTCCGACCTGGTATCGCACCAGGTCTCAGGAGATTGGGACGCTAAGGACGCCAACATGGCCTCCTATCGCTTCTACGTGCAGCAGCTCAGCGGATTCTTTGAGGGCTGCGAGTTCCACCATGTCCCCAGAGCAAACAACGAGGAGGCAGACCGGCTGTCTAAGATCGGCTCCACCAAGCAGGACATCCCAGCCGGGGTATCCCTGGAGATCATCCGCAAGCCGTCAATCAAGCCTTCGCCGGAATCCATATCCATCTACGTGCCTGGAGATCCGGCCCCGGCTCTGGTACCGCCACCGGACTCGGGGGCTGCCGTCTCGGGGCTGGAGGAGGCAGCCGGCCAGCCTAGCGCGGCCGGCTCGACGAAGGACAAGGGGATTGCCGGCTCCACGCCCGCTCCCCCAGCCGGACAATCAGGCGAAGCCGGCTCGACAACGGACCCGGGGGCTGCTGACCCTCTGGTCGCCAGTGTCTTCCACATACGGGAGATACCTTCATGGGCAGAGCCATTCTCCAACTACCTCATCACCGAAGACCTGCCGTAAGACGAAGTGGAAGCTAGGCGAATTCAACGTCGAGCGGGGGCATACACCATCATCAACAGCGAGCTGTACAAGCGCAGCGTGTCAGGCATCTTCCAGAAGTGCATCGAGCAGGAAGAAGGGATGGAGCTGCTAAGGGAGATACACCAAGGGGAGTGCGGACACCACGCCTCTTCCAGAGCTTTGGTGGCCAAGGCCTTCCGCCATGGTTTCTACTGGCCGATGGCTAAGCAGAATGCAGAGCAGCTGGTGAAGCAGTGCAACGGTTGTCAGCGCTTCTCCAAGCACAGAAACACTCCAGCGGTAGCCCTCAAGACCATCCCGCTCACCTGGCCATTCGCTGTCTGGGGTCTGGACATGGTAGGACCATTCAAAACCGCACCCGGGGGCTTGACGCATCTGCTGGTGGCCGTGGACAAGTTCACCAAGTGGATCGAAGCCAAGCCAATCAAGAAACTCGACGGCTCATCCACGATCAAGTTCTTCAACGAGATCATCACAAGATACGGAGTACCCCACAGCATCATCACCGACAACGGGACAAACTTTGCGAAGGGAGTCTTTGCTGATTACTGTGGTCAGAAAGGCATCCGGCTGGACTTAGCATCGGTGGCGCACCCTCAGTCAAATGGACAAGTGGAAAAGGCAAATGGGCTGATCCTGGCCGGCATCAAACCAAGACTGGTCGAGCCTCTCGAACGCTCAGCCGGCTGTTGGGTCGAGGAGCTACCCTCAGTGCTCTGGAGCCTGCGCACCACTCCAAACTGCTCTGTGGGTTTCACACCCTTCTTCCTAGTCTATGGAGCAGAGGCAGTCTTACCCACGGACATCGAGTTCGACGCGCCCAGAGTTGTCCAGTATACGGAGAAACAAGCAAAAGAAGCTCGCGAAGATGGTGTCGACCTCCTCGAGGAGGCTCGAGAGCAGGCTCTGGCTAGATCGGCGCTCTACCAGCAGCAGCTGCGACGATACCACAGCCGGAAAATTCGCCCGCTCGCGTTTCGCGAAGGTGATCTCGTACTCCGGCTGGTCCAAAGCACTAAAGGCATGCACAAGCTGTCCTCTCCCTGGGAGGGACCGTTCATTGTCAGCCGGGTGTTGGGCAATGGGGCATATTACCTCATCGACGCACAAGAGCCCAGAAAGAACAAGGCAGACAACTCTGACAAGGAGACCGAGCGTCCCTGGAATGTCAGTCTCTTAAGACCTTTCTTCTGCTAAGGCAAAAGCTTGTACCCCGAAAAATGTGTCAATGAATAAAGGAAAACGGAGCGGCAAGTTACGGCCGGCTCCGAGGAAAACACTTCGTGTATGTTTTGCTTCCTGCGTTATTCACTTGACTGGCAGCCGGCTCCAGGCACCGAGCCACAGCCGGCAGCCCCGAAAATGATCGATCTTTCGCCAGTCGGATGAGTACTGCGTATGACGAAGGTCTCGAGCCCAACCTCCGCCTTCCGGCTCCGCGTAGCCGGACGGATAGGAGCCGGCAGGCCACATACGAGGGAAAGCCGCGGAGCAGAACCACAAGCGATAGAAAAAAAAAACCGCTCAACCAAGCGTTAAGGGCAGTGTCTGTCAACTAATCGTAGGCTAGCACAAGTCGGGGGCCCGATAGACTGAAGTACTACTTCTCACTCCGCGGCACGCTCCCGCCCTAGGCCGGCATTCGGCTGCCGGCCCAAGGGAGACCAACTGGCACCAGGCTGCCGGTTGGGGGTAGAAGGGCCGAAGGGTGGGAAGATTAAGGAAAAGGTTGGGGGAACCGGGCAAGTGCAAAGCCAGTGAGTGGCTGACAGATACGATCTTTGGCGTTTGGGCTGAGAAGCCACGCCCAAGAGGTTCGAAGCCAGAGCTGCCTCGCTTGGCGGTTGGCATCATTCGCGAGAAGTTAGTTTCGAGCTAGCTGATAGTCCAGCTACCCCAAAACTCGGGGGCTAGGGGGAAAGGGAATTGGCCCGCAGAAGCAGGCCAGCTCCAGTACCTCGCCGGCTGTTCGAGCAGCCGGCGCTGCGACACGATCGACAAACAAGCAGCGAAATCGAAACCTAACACTCGCAAAGCAACGGCTAGAGCTGGAGGCTAGGAGGTCTGCTCCAATCGTGGCTCGAAACGTGCGAAGACTTGGGAAAGGAAACGCGCCGGCTCCGACCCTTGCCCGAGCCGGTACCAGATGCGGTTCCCACTCCGTTCGTGCTGAAGCTGGAACTAGCCCATCCTTCCTGGAGCCGGCCAGCAGAAGCGCCGGTCCATTCACGCTGGAGCCGGAGCTAGCCCGCACTCCCCAGAGGCGGCTAGCAGGAGCATCGTCCCCTCCGCATCGAAGCCGGAGGAGCCCCGTCCGAAGCATTTGCGCAGGCCAACGACTACCGCAATCCCTATCTACGGACTCGCATGAACAGCAGTCTCGATTAAGGGAAGAACCGTCGCGGCGCAGCGATGTCAAGCAGAAGGCATTTTGCGCGATGGCAAAAGTACACAGCGAAGAAAAGATGTTCATACAGCAAACAAAGACTTGCAGAAAACTAGAAGAGTTCATTAAGGAGCTTGACGATTACAAAAGTCCCCTAAAATGCTACCCTAAGGATGCCAAGGACCCCCAGGCGAGTCCGTGTCAGAATCGCCCGCAAGAGGAGCGACGAGGAGGCTGCCAAGAGTTCCTCGCCTGGGAGATCCTCGCCTTCCCCAGCCCATGCCGGAGGCCGGAGAAGCCCCCGTCCTTCACGGCTGGGGGGCGTAAGTGCGGGCGGAGAGGGTGGCGTCGAAGAAGCAGGCGGTGAACTCCTTCTTCCCGTCATGACGGGTGAGGAGGATGAACCAGCCCTCGTGCGCGCCGTAGTCGAAGAAGAACTTCGACCACCCGTCGCGGAAGTAGCACTCCCCCTGGCCGTCGTAGTAGACTTCGACGTGGTACGACGGCTGGCCGCCGCTGCATTCTCGCAGCTTGGCGTAGGCCATCTCCTGGCCTTCCATCGAGCGCGCGAACTGGGACGGAAGGCGAAGGCGGTCCCAAGACCCGGCGAGCACAGGAACGACGCAGGTGGACCACCCCTGGGCCAAAACATAGGTCGGCGTTTGGAGCGCCGGTCTCTCCAACCAGGGTCGCGACGGGCCAAGCTGAGGAGGGGCCGCCGCGCGGGGCCCCGTGGAAGTGGCGTCGACCCTAAAGACGGCGGGGGCCTTTTTGTTCTTGCTGCCCGGCGGCCGCCCGCGGCGAGACGAGGAAGGCGCGGCGACCGCCGCGGGGGCCTTCTTCTTCCCGCTTCCCTTTGGGCGACCTGGTTTCCGCCTCTCCGGGACGCCCGCGTCGCCGGAAGCCCCGGCCACCTGGGGCCACGAAGGAGCAGCAGCCGCCGCAGAAGCGGGCTTCTTCCCGCTTCCCTTCGGGCGCCCTGGTTTCCGCTTCTCCGGGATGCCCGCATCGCCGGAAGCTCCGGCCACCTGGGGCGCGAAGGAGGAAGAAGCGGCGGCGGTGGCCTTCGCGGCGAGGGCCTCCAAGGTACTTTTGTTTCGGCTCCCTTTCGGGCGACCGCGCTTCCGAGATATGGAAGGCGCCGCCCCCGGCGCCTCGACCTCCCTTTCGCTCCCCTCCGGGACCTTGACGTCACTGGCAGTCGAATCGCTAGGGGACGACATGTCTAGAGGCGAGGGGAGAAGTGGGGAATGCCCTGCACAGCTAACATGCTCGGTATTTAAAGAAGGGCAAAAGGGCAACCTCCGACGTTTCAGTAACCGACTTCCACGTCGCCACTGCGACAGTTGCCGCAGCGGATCGTGGGAGGAGTTGATGGGACGTGCCGCTGACATATACCGGTCCACCCCGCATGACGACTTGAGAAGTTATGGTGAAGGGAATTCCGAGGTCAAGGAGATTAGACTGGTCACTGGCGCACTGCGCCGGCCACCGCGTGGAAACGAGATTCGAAGCGGTGCAAGTCCCCAGAAGGCGGCATGCCGGCTCGCGGCTCATCGTTTCGCGGTCGCCAGCCGGGTCACCCCCGGAGCCGGCCCGTCCCGAGACGGCTAGAGAGGCTCTGCAGGGCCCAACCCCGGCCGACCAAGCCGGACAAGAGATCCTGGGACTTCGAGGAGGACAAGCAAGACTTCGGCGAAGAGAAGAACCCGCCAAAGCCCCATGCTAGCCCATGAGACTTCGCCAGTTTCGGGGGCTAGTGTCGTGGGGATGACTTAGGGGGCGCACCACGAGCCAGGCAATATGCCGGCTGGCGTCCCAGGAATCCCCGAGGCTTCGGCGCTAGGAGACCGGCTCCACTCGAGGAGGGCCGGCTGCGCCAACAGCCGGCTGACGACTCCGCCGAGGAGGGCTGGAGCCGGGCGATGGAGACAAAACTCCTCCAACGGCCGTCTCGCCAAAAGCGGAACGGTCCCGACAAGAGCGACAGAGGCGCAGACAGGAGTGACGAGCGCCACGACCACGACCCACCAATGAGAGGGCGAGGATCCTTCCCCACGGCAGGATCCGAGGCAAAGGAGAAAGGATATGCTCTCCAGATGCCGGCCTGAGGAAAAGGCACTTTATAAAGTGCCTTTGCCTGAGCGCAGCCAGAGGAGATCAGGCCAAGGACGCCGCCGCCAAGGAGCCGGCAGCCGGCCGAAGCGTTACCGAAACCTGTAACCAGGCCCCCGTCTATATAAGGGGGCCTGGACCCTTAGTATAGGGGGGGGGATCCGATCTGATCTTCTTCTTCCTCCTCTAGCCGAACAGCTTGAGGAGCACTGTAATCGTTACAATCCCATCAATACGAAGCAGGCAGGAAGTAGGGGTTTACCTCCAACCGGGAGGGCCCTGAACCTGGGTAAATCGTGGTGTCTCTGTTGGCACAATCCCGAGCCGGACCCATCGTCACCAACGTCGAGCCCCTCCGATAAGCCTCCCCATGGCTACTGTCTCCAAATTCCCATGACATCGCCCGGCTCCAGTTTTCCTCGGTGGAGTCGCCAGCCGGCTGCTGGCGCAGCCGGCCCTTCGGTCGGAGCCGGTCTTCTCGTGTTGAAGCCGTGGAGACTCCTGGGATGCCAGCTGGCACAATGCTCGGCCCGTGGTGCGCCCCCTAAGTCATCCCCACGATAGAGCATGCGCCAAGTCAACCCAAATAAAGCATCAAGGAGAAAACCAAAATAATGCTTCCAAACGATAAAAACAACGCATGATTTTTTCAAAGGCTCATTAAGCAATCTCAGTCATTTGAGACAAGTCATGCTACATAAAAACCACTAAGCATACTATCAAAAATACATCAAGCACAACATGAAAAAGTCTAAGCCGCAGTCTACACAAGCTCCTTCTTGTACCACTTTTTTGCATAAAGCTTTTTCTCTTTTCCAACACCATTCAAACTTTTTATAAACACCTCTTTTGATGAAAACCAATAAAGACCAGAGGCAAAAATACACCTTGATGAAAAGATATAACAAGATCTGAATGCAAATCAAGGTGAAAATCAAAAACTAAACGCAGTTCTAGAAAAAGAAGAACACTCGATCAAGTCCTTTTTCACTCTTATCGTTCAACGAGTGTTCTTGGCAAATGAAAAGCAAGGCAACTTCTCCAAAAGAAATTTGTTGGGGTCCAACCATTTATTGCAGCAAACAAAACTAAACTAAACTGAAAACTAAAAACAACTGACGCTCCAAGAAAAACACATAATGCATGAAGCAATAAAAATATAGTGTCTTGAAAGGTGACCTGATTTTTGCCGATGAAGAAGGGGTGCCTCGGGGGCATCCCCAAGCTTTGACGCTTGTACTTCTTGGATATTTCTTGGGGTGATGCATGGGAATCCCCAAGCTTAAGCTTTTGTCCATTCTTCAACTCATCTCATCACTCTTCGATCCCTACACTTGAAAACTTCCTTCATACAAAACTAAACACAAATCTATTAGCAACATTAGTGTAAGCATAACATGCTATCATCCTCTTTTTGCTTCAGGTTTCAACCTAAAACCACCATATATAAAGTATATACTACTGTAGCAACTTCCCCAAAAGTTTCGTGATAAAAAAAACTAAAAAAGAAAGCGATAAAGCGGCAGACACAAATATTGGCAGAAATCTGTCAAAACAGAACAGCTGACAAAGGTCGAATTTTTGAGGGGTTTTCTGTTGCTCAAATCAAAAAGTGTTCAACTAATAAAAGTTTGGATATAACCTGGGGCATATGCACAAGAAATTTCAGGTCCAAAAGATATACAGATAATTTTCACGAATTTTTACGGTGCAGCACCAAAAACTATTTCAGGACAGCAACATCCCCAAATCTTACCTCACTCAAATTAGAGGCTTCTCTTGGCACAAAAACGAAATAAAAAGGATAAGGAGAGGTTATTACAGTAGTAATAACTTCCAAGACTCAAATAAAAGAAAAATAACTGAATGTAAAAACATTGGGTTATCTCCCAAGAGTGCTTTTCTTTAACGCCTTTGAGCTAGGCGCAGAAAATTGCGAATCAAGTAACATCAAGTGATGAAGTGCTAGGATCAGCGGGTGCCTTACGTCTTCCTTTCTTACCTTTGCTCTTGACTCTAGGAAAGACATGGCTATTGCAAGGTGGAGAGATAAATCTTATATTGCCTTTTCCGACATCTATAACGGCGCCCAGGAGCTTCAATAGGGATCTTCCAAGTATGATTTGTCCTTTTCCTACACATTCTATAACAAGATAATCAGTAGATATCATTCTTCCTAGGACTTTTGTAAAGACTCCTTTAGCTATTCCAATAGGAAATATAGTGGCATTATTAGTAAGGGAAATTCCTTCTCCCCCCTCAGAAAGCTTCCAAAGACTCAAAGATTCATAAACATCCTTTGGCATAAGACAAAATTCAGACATAATATCACAATGAGCATGAAAAGTTTCACCACCAATGGTGATTTTTACCGTAGGATACCAATTCGAAGGTTCAGAATTTTTTGGAACATAATCAAAATGCTGACGCAAAGTATTGTAGCAAGTATTCAAACTAGCAGTGCGAGTCTCAAGAGTATCAAGTCTATTAAAAATGCACACAAGAGAGGAATCAAAATAGGTTGGCATGATATAAATTGTAATCAACTTTTTTTATAATATTGAAGGCTTGATCTTCATCACAATGAAGGAAATCTCCTTCTGCAGTAGCATCCAAAGCATATCTATAACGAAGAGCAAGTCCAAAGTAAAAGCAACTAAGAAGCAAACTCAAGGTCATTTTTGGTTCAGTTTTTCCATGCCAATCATAAATTCTAGACCAAGCTTCCTTAAAACTTTCCTCCTCTTTTTGTTTGAAAGTGAAAATCATATCCTCGGGCGACATAGTAGTAGCAACTAAACTAGATATAATAAACAACTACAAAGGATTCTAATTTTTTTGGGTTTTTGATAAAATGATGCAAGTAAAAAAAAGTAAAGCAAAACAATAAACAAAGTAAAGGATGTGCGTGCGAAAACTCCCCTCGCAGAAGTCTTCTTCCTCCTCGGCAACGGCGCTAGAAAATATGCTTGATGCCGAGTAAATGACCGGCCAGTTGGGAACCTCAAGAGGAAGGTGTGATGAATATAGCAGCAAGATTTTCCCTCAGTAAGAAACCAAGGTTTATCATTCAGGACAGGAAAGAGCCAATACGACTGAAGGTGATGCCCGCTAGCTTGCGACAGCTATGGACAATTTATAGGGTGCCTCGTCTGAGCTTTGCTTCGTGAGCGGCAATGTGGAACCTGCACACAACACAACCAAATATTTTGTTCCCAACTTACGATGCGGGTGCCAATTGATACGTCTCCAACGTATCTATAATTTTTGAAGCTCCATGCTTATTTTTGCACCATTTGCCCAATGTTTCGTTACACTTCGTGGCACTTTTATGCATTTTCTGGAACTAACCTACTAACAAGTTGCCATAGTATCAGTTTCCTGTTTTCTGCTGTTTTTGTGTTTTAGAAGTGATACACAGAAAATATTCTTGAAATTGGACAAAACAAGTTCCTAAAGTCTTATTTTGTCCGGGAGCTTCTAGGGATCCGAAGAGAAGTAGGAGGGGAGCCACACGGGCCCCACAGGCTAGGCCGGCACGGCCAGGGCCTGGGCCGCGCCGCCCTGGTGTGAGGCCACCTGGCTCCACCTCTGACATCGCCCCTTTGCCTATAAAGACCCCCCGATGGGAAAAATCTAAGGACCCGATCAATTTTCCAGAACACATCGCGATCCGCCGCCGCCGTCGACCCAAAGATCGGGAGGGTCCAAAAGCTCTTCCCGGCACCCTGCCGGAGAGGGGAATCGCCACCGGAGGTCTTCTTCATCGCCATGCTTGCCTCCGGAGCAATGAGTGAGTAGAATACCTTGGACTATGGGTCCATAGCAGTAGCTAGATGGTTGTCTTCTCCACCATGTGCTTCATGTTTAGATCTCATGAGCTGCCCTACATGATTGAGATCACCGTTATGTAATTCTACATGTTTGGTTTGTTGGGATCCGATGAATATTGGTGTTATGATTGAGTTGCTATACTGAAATCTATCTTATGTTATCTCTATGTTGTTTATGATCTTGCATGCTCTCCGTTGTTAGTAGCTATCTTGGCCGAGTAGTTGCTAGTGACTCCAAGAGGGGGTATTTATGCTCGATAGTGGGTTCATGCCTCTATTTAACCTGGGGGAGTGACAGAAACCTCTAAGGTTGTAGATGTGCTATTGCTACTAGGGAGAAAATAACATTCATATGCTCAAGGGCATATGCTTTGTTTACATTACACACTTTGCTTAATGCAATTATCTGTTGTTCGTAACTTAATACTTATGGAGTTCTCGGATTGATTTGCCACAAGTGGATTATTAGTCATAGATGCAGTTGGATGGTGGTCTATGTATTTTGTTGTAATGCCCAGAGTAAATCTCATAGTGATCTTCTTAACATATCACGTTTATCTTTATTCTATCAATTGCCCAACTGTAATTTATTTACCCAGCATGTCTTATTTATCTTATGGAGAGACACCACTAGTGAACTATGGATCCCGGTCCTATTTCCATCATATTGCTATCACCTGTTTACTTTACTCGCACTGTTTACTTTACTCGCATACTCTACTGTTTTCCATTCGATACGCTTATAACCTTTGTTTCAAGCAAACCGGTGAGATTGACAACCTCATCGCAAGTTGGGAACAAAGAACTCGGTTGTGTTGTGTGCAGGTTCCACGTTGCAGCTAGCAAGCAAAGCTTGGACGAGGCGCCATACATAAATTGTCCAAAGCTATCGCAAACTAGCAAGCATCACCTTCAGTCGTTATTTGTCTGCTCTTCTCCTGATCGATATTAAACCTTGGTTTCTTAACTGAGGCAAAACTAGCTGCTATACTCATTATACCTTCCTCTTGGGGTTCCCAACTGGCTGGTCATTCACCACGCACAAGGAATATTCTGGTGCCGTCAACCACGTGCAGCACCAATCTCACCGGTTTGCTTGAAACAAAGGGTATGAGCGTATCGAGTGGAAAGTGATAATAGTATGCGAGTAAAGTAAACAGTGCGAGTAAAGTAAACAGGTGATAGCAATATAAAGGAAATAGGACCAGGGTCCACAGTTCACTAGTGGTGTCTCTCCATAAGATAAAATAATACATGCTGGGTAAACAAATTACAGTTGGGCAATTGATAGAATAAAGGCGACGTGCATATGATGAGAGCATCACTATGAGATTTACTCTGGGTATTACAACAAGATACATAGACCGCCATCCAACTGCATCTATGACTAATAACCCACTTGTGGCGAATCAATCCGAGAACTCCACAAGTATTAAGTTGCGAACAACAGATAATTGCATTAAGCAAATTGTGTAATGTAAACAAAGCATATGCCCTCGAGCATATGAATATTGTTTTCCCCCTAGTAGCAACAGCACATCGACAACCTTAGAGGTTTCTGTCACTCCCCCAGATTAAATAGAGGCATGAACCCACTATTGAGCATAAATACCCCCTCTTGGAGTCACTAGCAACTACTTGGCCAAGATAGCTACTAACAACGGAGAGCATGCAAGATCATAAACAACATAGAGATAAAATAAGATAAAATTCAGTACATCAACTCAAGCATAACACCAATATTCATCGGATCCCAACAAACCAAACATGTAGAATTACATAACGGTGATCTCAGTCATGTAAGGCAGCTCATGAGATCTAAACATGAAGCACATGGTGGAGAAGACAACCATCTAGCTAATGCTATGGACCCATAGTCCAAGGTAGACTACTCACTCATCGCTCCGGAGGCAAGCATGGCGATGAAGAAGACCTTCGGTGGTGATTCCCCTCTCTGGCAGGGTGCCAGGAAGAGCTTCTGGACCCTCCCGATCTTCGGGTCGACGACGGCGGCGGATCGCGATGTGTTCTGGAAAAGTGATTGGGTATTTAGGTTTTTCCTGTTGGGGGGTCTTTATAGGCGAAGGGGCATCGTCAGGAGTGGACCGAGGTGCTCTCACACATAGGGGGCGCGGCCAGGGCCTAGGCCGCGCCGCCCTGGTGTGTGGGGCCCTCATGGCCCCACTCCGACTCCTCTTCGGTTCTTTGGAAGCTTCGGTAAAATTCTGGGCGACTGGCTTTGGTTTCGTCCAATTCCGAGAATATTTCATGTGTAACTTTTCTGAAACACAATAACAGCAGAAAATAGGGAACTGACACTGTGTCGACTTGTTAGTAGGTTAGTTTCGGAAAATGCATAAAAGTGCCACAAAGTGTAATGAAACACTAAGCAAATGGTGTAAAAACAAGCATGGAGCATCAAAAATTATAAATACGTTTGAGACGTATCAGCAGGCGATGCTTCGAGGTGGACACGGGGGGCGGCGTCGTGGGGGTGTTTGACGGGGCATCCCGGATCTTCTTCGATGATTCTTTCACGCGTCTAGGGTATAAATCTCCCTCCCATGTACCTAGGTTTATTTTTGTATCTAAATCACCAAGTATGTCGCGTTACCTAGGCGTCTCTTCCCGACCGTATGGGTTACGTAGATAAATATGCATTAGTGGTCTCGCATATTATGAACCATAAATCTTACGACATTTATCAGGACAGCCGACGGATGCGTAGTTGGGTATGTTTTCCTTGTTCTACCCCGATCCGAGATAGAAGTTTCGTCAGCGCCTGCACATTGTTCTTCGGATGCACATCCCTCTCAACTATTTGCTGAGATGTGTATCGGGAGAGCAGCGGGGAGGTTATTGCTATATATATGGCACGGTGATGAATGAAGTAATTGATGAAGTAAATGACCGGCCAGTTGGGAAACCCCAAGAATAAGGTGATGAATATAGCAGCAAGTTTTTCCCTCAGTAAGAAACCAAGGTTTGTCGATCCAGTAGGAAAAAGCTAATACTCCAGAAAGTGATGCTTGCTAGCTTCGCGATAGCTCCGGACAATTTATAGGGCGCCTCGTCCAAGCTTTGCTTTGCGAGCGGCAATGTGGAACCTGCACACAAGACAACCAAATACTTTCTTCCCAAATTACGATGAGGTTGTCAATCTCACCGGTTTGCTTGAAACAAAGGGTATGAGCGTATCGAGTGGAAAGTGATAGTAGTATGCAAGTAAAGTAAACAGTGCGAGTAAAGTAAACAGGTGATAGCAATATAATGGAAATAGGACCGGGGTCCACAGTTCACTAGTAGTGTCTCTCTATAAGATAAAATAACACATGCTGGGTAAACAAATTATAGTTGGGCAATTGATAGAATAAAGACAATGTGCATATGTCGAGAGGATCACTATGAGATTTACTCTGGGTATTACAACAAGATACATAGACCGCCATCCAACTACATCTATGACTAATAATCCACTTGTGGCGAATCAATCCGAGAACTCCACAAGTATTAAGTTGCGAATAACAGATAACTGCATTAAGCAAAGTGTGTAATGTAAACAAAGCATATGCCCTTGAGCATATGAATGTTGTTTTTCCCCTAGTAGCAACAGCATATCTACAACCTTAGAGGTTTTTGTCACTCCCCCAGATTAAATAGAGGCATGAACCCAACTATCGAGCATAAATACCCCCTCTTGGAGTCACTAGCAACTACTAGGCCAAGATAGCTGCTAACAACGAAGAGCATGCAAGATCATAAACAACATAGAGATAACAAAAGATAATATTCAGAACATCAACTCAATTATAACACCAATATTCATCAGATCCCAACAAACACAACATGTAGAATTACATAACGGTAGTCTCGATCATGTAAGGCAGCTCACGAGATCTAAACATGAAGCACATGGTGGAGAAGACAACCATCTAGCTACTGCTATGGACCCATAGTCCAAGGAAGACTACTCACTCATTGCGCCGGAGGCAAGCATGGCGATGAAGAAGACCTTCGGTGGCGATTCCCCTCTCCGGAAGGGTGCCGGGAAGAGCTTCTGGACCCTCCCAATCTCAGGTCGACGACGGTGGTGGATCGCAATATGTTTCTAGAAAAGTGATCGGGTCTTTAGGTTTTTCCTATCGGGGGGTCTTTATAGGTGAAGGTGTGGCGCCAGAGGTGGGCCAGGGTGGCCTCACCATAGGTGGGCGCGGGCCAGGGGCAGGCCACGCCCCTGGTGGTGTGGCCGCCCTGTGGCCCTTCTCCGTCTCCTCTTCGGTTCTCTGGAAGCTTCGGTAAATTTCTGGATGTTCGGCTTTTGTTTCGTCCAATTCCAAGAATATTTCCTGTGTAACTTTTCTGAAACACAAAAATAGCAGAAAACAGGGAACTAGCACTGTGGCATCTCGTTAATAGGTTAGTTCCAGAAAATGCATAAAAAAGCCATGAAATGTAACGAAACACTAAGCAAATGGTGTAAAAACAAGCATGGAGCATCAAAAATTATAGATACGTTAGAGACGTATCATGAGGTGCTGCTGAAATTCTGTCTTGGATCAGGGTAGAGCAGGGAGAACGTACTCAATCTATGGATCTGGCGACTACTAGGAGCCCACCTAGTAGAGATTTAGGTTGATGCATGCATAAAAAATAAAAAAAATATGATGCATTTAATTCCTATTTGATATAAATGCTATGTTTTGTCTGTTTTGGTGCTGATTAGAGAATGGATAATTGTGACTGGATGTACGATGGCAGAATCTGTTAGTGGGATTATACTGAGAAATGGGGACAAAAGACCGAGCAGTTTGTCGATAGGGCGTTTGACATCCCTCGCGAACCTAGAACAGTTTGGTGCCCTTGTAGTAAGTGCACTAACAGAAAGCCACATGACAAGGAAACTATGAGTACTCACCTGCTCAAGTTTGGGTTCACATCATCCTACAAGACTTGGACTTTCCATGGATAAAAGGCAAAGAAACGTGCTAGAAAGGAGGTGCGACAGATTCAACCTAGGGGAGAATAAGATACTGGGTTTGATAGGTGCTTAGAAAACTTGGCGAATGGTAATGTGCCTGAAAGCCGTCACTAATATTCATCTTTTTATATTGCGTACTAATAAACCACTCTCTTCATTATGTTTGCAGATGATTGAAACATGCCAAAAAAAGGGCGGTCTTCGAAAGAAGTGATATCCCACAAGTATAGGGGATCGTGTGTAGCCCTTTTGATAAGTAAGAGTGTCGAACCCAATGAGGAGCTAAAGGTAGGATAAACATTCTCTCAAGTTCTATCAACCGCTGATACAACTCTACGCAAACTAAACGTTTGCATCATCCAGGAAATAAAACTAGAACAACAATACGGGTATGAGAGATAGATTTGCAAGATAATAAATACAAGAAAGTAATTGTTAGTGCTACAGCAATAAAATATACTAATTAACCATAAACTAATAGTACCATGAGTGTGGAAAAGTGGTGGTAATAGTGGTGGCTTTGTCTAAGTTCAGTTAGTGAATAAATCGGGTTCATTGTCCTCGATGCAGTTTTCTATGTGGGAGAGGCTGAATATACATGCACTTCACTACTTGGAATTACAAGTACTATATGATTGGATTGTTAGCAAGCATCCGTAAATACTAACAATGCATTAAGGTTTCCCCAACCATAGCCTTAAGTTAATGGTCCTCTTACTCCCATACGTGCAATGTTCCGGTTCATGTCCTCAGATTTCTATCACTCCGGTAGAACTTCCCCCTTCCTCTTACACATACTACAAACCCTATGATGTTTAATCCATGCGCGCATAAATATAATAGACACCAGAGGATAGTACCATATCAACATACAACTCTAATGAACCAAAGACATTCAACAAATCAATCTAAGAACAAATAAACTATGCAAACATGACATAGATCATAGGATAAATATTATAGCATCAAACACCGTGTTTACATAGGATGGTACAGAGGTGTGTGGGAGGATGAACCACTGCATAATAGGTGGAGTTGGTGATGGAGATAGCGGTGAACATGGCGGAGATAAATAGCAAGGGGCGTGGGCGTCGGCGCGGGGGACCCCCTGCCGCCGACATCATGGGGGAGCGCCGTCCCTTAGCCCCCTTCCTTCATGGCTTCATGGGTGCCCTCCCCCATGGAGATGGAATCCATGGGGGAGGCGAAAACGTGGCTGTGGTGGCTGCAAATTCGTGGGTGGAGGTGTCCCCCACGAGTTAGATTTTCTCCCTTTATATAGCTTCTCGGATTTCTATCTCCCTATCTTGGGCTGCAGTAATTTGGGCCTAACCCGGCCGTTTGGACTCGAAATCAGGTGAATATTATGCCCAGAGCGTTCGCCATGAAATAACCTACAACTTTGTAGTTGAAGAGTTTTCCGTTTGACGCCGTCTTCGACCCGTAACGTGACCATCTTCGAAAAGAGTTCTGGCACAGATTTCTAGAAAGTCCCAATTTGACTCCAACAAGGTTTCCACTTGTATTCTTGGTAATTTCTACACATCAAAGTGTAAAACAAGAACATTGTGCACTTTTGCAATTATTAGTAGGTTAGTCCAAATAAATCATAAAAGTGCCAGAAAGTGTAGACAAAACATATAGCAATTGGTGTAAAACAAGCATGGAGCATCAAAAATTATAGATACATTTGCAACGTATCAACATCCCCAAGCTTAACTCCTGCTCGTCCTCGAGTAGGTAAGTGACAAACAAAATAATTTTTGAGGTGATATGCAGCCAACATAATATTGATTATCTATGTAAAGCATTGAGTGCTGGAATCAAAGAACTTAAAACATTAAGAGACATAATATTGACAATAAAAACTTAGCAACCATGTTATAACATGAAAAGAAACATAAACAAAAGATCATGATAATGAAACAACGAAAGTCAAATGTGTGTTCAAATCATATGGAAAAACATAGCAAATGGTTTTCAGCTTGTCCTTCATAAAAGAGCAAAACATAAATGCATAGGACACCTTCAAGTTTAAAAGGGCGACTAGATACAAATAATTTAAGAACAAGTGAAACCATAATCATAAATCAATCAATGATAAACTTTGGGACTATGCACATTAAACTCAGAATGGCAACTATGCTCTCTTAGATGGTGCATAAAGGTAGAAGGTGGAGACTCAACATAAAAGTAAAAGAAAGGCCCTTCGCAGAGGGAAGCAGTGATTAAACATGTGCTAGAGCTTTTTATTTGTAAAACATAGAGATAAAAATTTGGTTTTGAGAGGTGGTTGTCTTTGTCAACGACTGGCAATGGGGTTCTTATTATCTTCTATACAAAAAATGAGCAAGTTTTTGAGAGAGAGATTGACACTTTTGTGCTCTTTTATAAAGCTTGGCACTCCTCCATACCTTTTTCCTTTCACAAACCATGGCTAACCGATTCCATCGGGTGCCCGCCAACATTCCATACCATGGAGGAGTGCCTTTTTTCTTTTCTTTTTTCCTATTTTCTTTTATTTTTGGAACAAAACAATATGGAAGATAATAAATCCGACCACTATGTCCCCATGAGCTGAAAATAGTGTCACAAAATGAGAAGTATTTTGAAGGTTTTTTGAAAGGTATCACATGAAAATTTTACTTGGAATGGCTTGCAAATACCATGCATAGGAATTTATAGTGGACTCATAGGCAAACTTGGTTTTTGGGAGTTGGATGCACGAGTAGAGCTCATACTCAGTACAAAATGACGGCTAGCAAAAGACTGGGAGCGACCAACTAAGAGAGCAATAACAGCCATAATCATGCATAGCGACAGAACATCATTAAAAGAAGCATAAAATGGTATCACAAGTCAAAAACCAAATGATCATAGAGGCTTATGGCGACTTTGTAAGAGTCAAACATATTGTAAGCATGCGCCAAGCCAACCCAAATAAAGCATCAAGGAGAAAACCAAATAAATACTTCCATATAATAAAAACAACACATGATTTTTTTCAAAGGCTCATTAAGCAATCTCAGTCATTTGAGACAAGTCATGCTACAGCAAAAACTACTAAGCATACTATCAAAATGACATCAAGCATGGCATGTAAAAGTCTAAGCCGCATTCTAAACAAGCTCCCTTTTGTACCACTTTTTGCATGAAACTTTTTCTCTTTTCCAACACCATTCAAACCTTTTTGAAACAACTCTTTTGATGAAAACCAACATAGACCAGTGGTCTAAATACGCCTTGATACAAAGATAAAACAAGATCTGAACTAAAATCAAGGCAAAAAACAAAGCCAAACGCAGTTCTAGAAAAAGAGAACACTCGTTGAACGATAAGAGTGAAAATATAGTGTTCTTGGCAATGAAAAACAAGGTACATCTCCTCCAAAAGAAATTTGTTAGGGTCCAACCATTTATTGCAGCAAACAAAACAAAAGAAAACTGAAAGCAAAAGTAAAGATGCTCCAAGAAAAATGCATAGAATATGAAGCAATAAAAATATAGTGTGTTGAAAGGTGACCTGATTTTTGCCGATGAAGAAGGGGTGTCTCGGGGGCATCCCCAAGCTTTGACACTTGTACTCCTTGGATATTTCTTGGGGTGACATGGGCATCCCCAAGCTTGAGCTTTTGTCCATACTTCATCTCATCTCATCACTCTCCAATCCCTACACTTGAAAACTTCCTTCATATAAAAGTTCACACAATTCTACTATCAATGTTAGCATAAACATAATAGTAAATCAACCCTTTTTTGGTTCAGTTTCAAACTAAAAAACATCACATATAAAGCATATACTACTGTAGCAACTTCCTCAAAAGTTCCGTGATCAAAAGAACTAAAAAAGAAAGCGATCGAGAGGCAAACACAAATAGTGGCAGAAATCTGTCAAAACAGAACAGCTGAAAAAGGTTGATTTTTTCAAGGATCTTCTGTTGCTCAAATCGAAAAGTGCAAAACTAATGAAAGTTTGGATATAACCTGGGGTATATGCAAAAGAATTTTCAGATCAAAAAAATATTCTGAGAATTTTCATGAATTTTTACGGTGCAGCGCAGAAATCTATTTCAGGACAGCAACTTCCCCAAATCTCACCTCCCTCAAATTAGAGGTTTTTCTTGGCACAACAATGAAATAAAAAGATAAGAAGAGGTCATTATAGTAGTAATAACTTCCAAGACTCAAATAAAAGAAAAATTACTGAAAATAAAATATTGGGTTATCTCCCAAGAGTGCTTTTCTTTAACGCCTTTCAGCTAGGCACAAAATAGAGAACCAAACAAAGAAGCAAAACAAAAAGGAACTATTTTTGTTGTTTTCAAATTATAAGTGAAAGTAAAGAAGCAATAAGACTAAATAAATAGCCTAATAAAACTAAAGAAGATAAAACCAAGACATATAAAAGCAAATATAATACAAGTTAACACAATACATATCATGTGGATGGATAATATAGAGTATAAAGGAGACAACCTCATGTTAGTTGATGAATAGGGGAATGACTTGGGCATCCCCAAGCTTAGATGATTGTATCTTCTTGAATATGTTCTTTGGATGCACCTAAACATCCCCAAGCTTGAGCTCTTGCATCTTATTGTTCATCTCATATCACCATATTGATTAGAACTTATAAGCTACATCCACATAAAACTTCACAAAACTCATTAGTAGGGTCAGTACTCATTAAATAAAATCCACTAATGTTCAAGCATTGACAAGTTTCATAATGTATACTCAACATTAGCCACTGTATATACTAAGGTATTCATGATTTCTGTTGTCCATCGAAAACTAATGAAACTAATAACACCAAGTACAATATTGAATAAACTAAAAAATCTGTCAAAACTGAACAGTCTGTAAAGATGACACTCAACGAGATAGTTTGGTAGCTCAAATCGTAAAACTGCAAACTAAAAAAATACAGATCATAATCTCAGGTTTATGAATAAAAAAATTCAGATCAAAACACTATTCCGAGATTTTCACGATTTCTTACAGTGAAGCACAAGAATCTGTCTAACTGAACAGTCGGTGAAGATCGAATTTTTCAAGATAGATACGTAACTCAAATCAGAAAACATTAGTTTAATGAAAGAAAGATAATAAGCATTACTTTTCACTCAAGAAATTTTAGGTCAAAATCATGTTCTGGTGATTTTAAACATTTTATACCGTGAAGCATAGAAAATCTGTTTTTGGACAGCAAAGCAAAACTATCAACTTCCAAGTAACTAGGAACTACAATTATCACTTTACTTTTATGGTACAGAGGAATATGTACAATATATATAATATACAAAATATGTACAAGTTTTTGACTGAAAAGCTTCCATGGAAAGACTTGTTTTGGTTTCATAGGCATGAACACAAGTGTTCAAGGTCGACCCCCACTTAACCATTACTCATCATTCTAATCACTTTCCTTTTTGAAAACATTTTTAGGTAACAAGTACAACTATTTTTTTTTGTAATTCACATTCCCTGTCCATACTAAGATAGAGAACAACTTAAAACTGGAAGTAAAAACTACTTAGAGATAAAGCAAACAAGTGCACACATGAATATTCACCCAGACGCTATTGCTCCCCGGCAACGGCGCCATAAAAGGTCTTGATATCCCACAAGTATAAGGGATCATGTGTAGCCCTTTCGATAAGTAAGAGTGTCAAACCCAACGAGGAGCTAAAGGTAGGATAAACATTCTCTCATGTTCTATCAACCGCTGATACAACTCTATGCATACTAAATGTTTGCATCATCTAGGAAATAAAACTAGAGCAACAATACGGGTATGAGAGATAGCTTTTGTAAGATAATAAATACAAGAAAGTAATGTTAGTGCTACAGCAATAAAATATACTAAGTAACTATAAACTAACAGTACCATGAGTGTGGAAAAGTGGTGGTAATAGTGGTGGCTTTGTCTAAGTTCAATTAGTGAATAAATAGGATTCATTGTCTTCGATTCAGTTTTCTATGTGGGAGAGGCTAAATATACATGCACTTTACTACTTGGAATTACAAGTACTATATGATTGGATTGTTAGCAAGTATCCGCAAATACTAACAATGCATTAAGGTTTCCCCAACCATAGCCTTAAGTTAATGGTTCTCTTACTCCCATACGTGCAACGTTCCGGTTCGCGTCCTAAGGTTTCTATCACTCCGGCAGAACTTCCCCTTCCTCTTACACATACTACAAACCCTATGATGTTTAATCCATGCGCGCATAAATATAATGGACACCAAAGGACAGTACCGTATCAACATACAACTCTAATGAACCAAAGACATTCAACAAATCAATCTAAGAACAAATAAACTATGCAAACATGACATAGATCATAGGATAAATATTATAGCATCAAACACCATGTTTATATAGCGCGGTACATAGGTGTGTGGGAGGATGAACCACTGCATAATAGGAGGAGTTGGTGATAGAGATAGTGATGAAGATGGCGGAAATGAGTAGCGAGGGGCGCGGGCAGCGGCGGCGGCACGGGGGACTCCCCCGCCGCCGGCATCATGGGGGAGCGCCGCCCCTTAGCCCCCTTCCTTCATGGCTTCATGGGAGCCCTCCCCCATGGAGATGGGATCCATGGGGGAGGCGAAACATGGCTCTGGTGGTTACAAATTCGTGGGTGGAGGTGTGCCCCACGAGTTAGGTTTCCTCCCTTTATATAGCTTCTCGGATTTCCGTCTCCCCATCTTGGGCTGCAGTAATTCGGGCCTAACTTGGTCGTCCGAATTCGGAATCAGGTGAATTTTATGTCCAGAACGTTTTTCGTGAAATTCCCTACAACTTTGTAGTTGAAGAGTTTTCTGTTTGACGCTATCTTCGACCCGTAACATGACCATCTTTGAAAAGTGTTCTAGCACAGATTTCTGGAAAGTCCCAATTTGACTCCAACAAGGTTTCCACTTGTATTCTTGGTAATTCCTACACATCAAAGTGTAAAACAAGAACATTGTGCACTTTTGCAACTATTAGTAGGTTACTCCAAATAAATCATAAAAGTGCCACAAAGTGTAGACAAAACATATAGCAATTGGTGTAAAACAAGCATGGAGCATTAAAAATTATAGATACGTTTGCAACGTATCAAGAAGCTCCAGTACTTGGCTGACGCTGTGAGGCTGATACGTCTCCAACGTATCCATAATTTTTGATGCTCCATGCTTGTTTTTACACCATTTGCTTAGTGTTTCGTTACACTTCGTGGCACTTTTATGCATTTTCCGGAACTAACCTATTAACAAGTCGCCACAGTGTTAGTTCCCTGTTTTCTGCTATTTTTGTGTTTTAGAAAAGTTACACAGGAAATATTCTCTGAATTGGACGAAACCAAAGCCAGTCGCCCAGAATTTCACTGAAGCTTCTAGAGAACCGAAGAGGAGACGGAGTGGGGCCACGAGGGGCCCTCACACCAGGGCGGCGCGGCCAGGTGCTGGGTCGTGCCCCCTATGTGTGAGACCACCTCGGTCCACTTTTGACGATGCCCCTTCGCCTATAAAGACCCCCCGACGAGAAAAACCTAAAGACCTGATCCGTTTTCCAGAACACATCGCGATCCACCACCGCCGTCGACTCGAAGATCAGGAGGGTCCAGAAGCTCTTCCCGGCACCCTGCCAGAGAGGGGAATCACTAACGGAGGTCTTCTTCATCACCATGCTTGCCTCTGGAGCGATGAGTGAGTAGTCTACCTTGGACTATGGGTCCATAGCAGTAGCTAGATGGTTGTCTTCTCCACCATGTGCTTCATGTTTAGATCTCATGAGCTGCCCTACATGATTGAGATCACTGTTATGTAATTCTACATGTTTGGTTTGTTGGGATCCGATGAATATTGGTGTTATGCTTGAGTTGATGTACTAAAATTTATCTTATGTTATCTCTATGTTGGTTATGATCTTGCATGCTCTCCGTTGTTAGTAGCTATCTTGGCCGAGTAGTTGCTAGTGACTCCAAGAGGGGATATTTGTGCTCGATAGTGGGTTCATGCCTCTATTTAATCTGGGGGAGTGACAAAAACCTCTAAGGTTGTAGATGTGCTGTTGCTACTAGGGGGAAAACAACATTCATATGCTCGAGGGCATATGCTTTGTTTATATTACACACTTTGCTTAATACAGTTATCTATTATTCGCAACTTAATACTCATGGGGTGTTCGGATGATATCCCCATGAGTGGATTATTAGTCATAGATGCAGTTGGATGGCGGTCTATGTATCTTGTTGTAATGCCCAGAGTAAATCTCATAGTGATCCTCTCATCATATGCACATTGTCTTTATTCTATCAATTGCCCAACTATAATTTGTTTACCCAGCATGTATTATTTTATCTTATGGAGAGACACCGCTAGTGAACTGTGGACCCTAGTCCTATTTCCTTTATATTGCTATCACCTGTTTACTTTACTCGCACTGTTTACTTTACTCGCATACTACTATTGCTTTCCACTCGATATGCTCATACCCTTTGTTTCAAGCAAACCGGTGAGATTGACAACCTCATCGTAAGTTGGAAACAAAGTATTTGGTTATTTGTGTGCAGGTTCCAAGTTGCCGCTCGCAAAGCAAAGCTTGGACGAGGCGCCCTATAAATTGTCCAGAGCTATCGCACGCTAGTGGGCATCACCTTCAGTCGTTTGTCTGCCTCCTACTGGATTGATAACCTTGGTTTCTTACTGAGGGAAATACTTGCTGCTATATTCATCATACCTTGCTCTTGGGGTTTTCCAACTGGCCGGTCATTTACTTCATTAATTTCACACAACATCACCGTGCCATAAACAAGTTTTTCTGGCGCCGTTGCCAGGGATGAAGAAGACTTCTGCAAGGGGAGTTTTCACACGCACATCCTTTACTTTGTTTTAAGTTTTGCTTTACTTTATTTTACTTGCATTGTTCTATCAAAAACCCAAAAAATTTAGAATCCTTTGTAGTTGTTTTTACTTGCTTGCTTTTAGTCTTGTTAGAATGAGTGATCCTGAAGTTGAAGTTCGTACTTTTAAGCAACAAGGGGTAGAGAGCTTGAAAGATGCTTGGTACCGTATTAGCAATTCTCATCATAGGTGTAGAAAGAAGCATTCTACCATGATCCTCCTTAGAAATTATTTTGTTGGTATAACTAGTTGGTATAGGTACGTTCTTGATACTCTTGCAGGAGGTAATTTTCTGGGTACTCCCGCTCTTGAAGCATGCACTTTAATTGAAAGTTTAGTGGGAGTATCACCTATTCATGTTGTTAAAACTGAGGTCACCTTGGAGGAAGTTTTAGAAAAGCTTAGCTCTTTAGAAAAAAGTTTGCCAAATATCCTTGATAATGCTAGCCGTGTTAATGAATTGATAGAAAGTATCGGTAAGAGAATCACTATTTTAGAAGCTAGCACTACTCTTGATAGTCAAAACCTTAGGATTGGGAAACTAGAGGAGTCCATGGAAACTTTAAGTTCAATTTTCTCTTCTCTTAAGTTTAAGAAAGAGAAAGCTTTTAATGGAAAAGAGCAAAAATTTATGTATGTTCCCAAGGTGTCTGTGCCTAAACCGCAACATGTTTTTAAGATTGGTAAGACTTTTAGTTCAACTAAGAGTGACTTGTAGGTTGAATCATCTTCAGGAACCTCTAAAGTGCCTATTGTGGTAAGTGGTGATCTTGAGGAAATATTTGATCTTAATGCCTCACTTGATGTTACTTGATTCGCAATTTTCTGCGCCTAGCTCAAAGGTGTTAAAGAAAAACACTCTTGGGAGATAACCCAATGTTTTTACTTTCAGTTCTTTTTCTTTTATTTGAGTCTTGGAAGTTATTACTACTGTAATGACCTCTCCTTATCCTTTTTATTTCGTTTTTGTGCCAAGAGAAGCCTCTAATTTGAATGAGGTAAGATTTGGGGATATTGCTGTCCTGAAATAGTTTTTGGTGCTGCACCGTAAAAATTTGTGAAAATTCTCTGTATATCTTTTGGACCTCAAATTTCTTGTGCATATGCCCCAGGTTATATCCAAACTTTCATTAGATGAACACTTTTTGATTTGAGCAACAAAAAACCCCTCATAAATTTGACCTTTGTCAGCTGTTCTGTTTTGACAGATTTTTGCCAATATTTGTGTTTGCCGCTTTATCGCTTTCTTTTTGAGTTCTTTTGATCACAGAACTTTTGGGGAAGTTGCTACAGTAGTATATGCTTTATATGTGGTGGTTTTAGGTTGAAACCTGAAGCAAAAAGGGTTGATTCTATATTATGCTTACACTAATGTTGCTAATAGATTTGTGTTTAGTTTTGTATGAAGGAAGTTTTCAAGTGTAGGGATCGGAGAGTGATGAGATGAGTTGAAGAATGGACAACAGATCAAGCTTGGGGATGCCCATGCATCACCCCAAGAAATATCCAAGAAGTACAAGCGTCAAAGCTTGGGGATGCCCCCGAGGCACCCCTTCTTCATCGGCAAAAATTAGGTCACCTTTCAAGACACTATATTTTTATTGCTTCATGCATTATGCGTTTTTTTGGAGCATCAGTTGTTTTAGTTTTCAGTTTAGTTTAGTTTTTTTTGCTGCAATAAATGGTTGGACCCCAACAAATTCCTTTTGGAGAAGTTGTCTTGCTTTTCATTTGCCAAGAACACTCCGTTTTTCATTCTTATCGTTTCAACGAGTGTTCTTCTTTTTCTAGAACTACATTTAGTTTTTGTTTTCGCCTTGGTTTGCATTCAGATCTTGTTATATCTTTTTTATCAAGGTGTATTTTTGCCTCTGATCTTTATTGGTTTTCATCAAAAGAGGTTTTTATAAAAAGTTTGAATGGTGTTGGAAAAGAGAAAAAGCTTTATGCAAAAAAGTGGTACAAGAAGGAGCTTGTGTAGACTGCGGCCTAGGCTTTTGCATGTCGTCCTTGATGTCTTTTTGATAGTATGCTTAGTGGTTTTTTCTGTAGCATGACTTGACTTGTCTCAAATAACTGAGATTGCTTAATGAGCCTTAGAAAAAATCATGCGTTGTTTTTATCGTTTGGAAGCATTATTTTGGTTTTCTCCTTGATGCTTTATTTGGGTTGACTTGGCGCATGCTCACACATGTTAGACTCATACAAAGTCACCAATAGCCTCTATGATCATTTAGTTTTTGACTTTTGATGCCATCTTATGCTTCTTTTAATGTCGCTTTATTGCTTTGTATGATTATGGCCGTTATTGCTCTCTTAGTTGGTCGCTCCCAGTCTTTTGCTAGCCCTCGCCTTGTACTGAGTATGAGCTCTACTCGTGCATCCAACTCCTAAAAACCAAGTTTGCCAAGTGTCCACCATACATACCTATTAGCAATTTGCTATTCCAAAGTACATTTGACTTGCTTTTATCTACTCTTCAAATTAAACTCTTACCAGTGTTATGCGAAAATTGGTCAGTAAAGCTCTCACGAACCGGATGGCACACTTTACTTTTTCTCGTTCTTAAAAATTTGACATTGTGGTCTCTTATGTTGAGTTGTTATGCTTGCAAGTTGTAATTTGGAGATTAGCCCAACCATGCCGTCATGGGGCAAGCTTTCGACATTGCACTTCTAATTTGAGTTGATATCGTGATCTTTTCTTTATGGATACTCACGGTGTGAAATGAATTGGGAATCTTGCAGGATCATGGAGTTTGTATATGTGTTAGAGAAATGCCTGGGCCGCCAATATAAGCCATGCATAATTCATGGTGGAAATTTGCAGCATGCCCATAGTGGACATTCGATGACGCATCTCAAAATAAAAGCTATATAAATGGTAAATAAAAGAGATGTCGAGGTGTTCATTGTCTGCTTGTCCTGTCATTTTGATGTGGGCTTGTTCCATGTCATCGGGCACGGAGGTACCCCATTGGCGGTTCTCGATGATACGTATATACTTACAATGACAAGAGCCTTGCTTGGGACTCTAAGTAAAGTAGCATGAGGTTTGGGTACTCGTATTCACGGGACACGAGGCTTTCAACTTATGATTTGTCAAGCATATGCAGCATGAGTGTTCTCGCATTAACTTTAACCATTCAAGATGCTTATGATGGGGGCAATGAAACTGGTAAGTACCCTAATTTTTGAAGGTTTATAAAACTTGCAATCACTGCTTCCCTCCGCGAAGGGCCTTTTATTTTTATTTTTATGTTGAGTCACCACCTTCTACCTTTATGCACCATTAAGAGAGCATAGTTGTCATTCTTAGTATAATGTGCATTGTCCCAAAGTTTTCATTGATTGATTCATATTGTTGATTTCACTTGTTCTCAAATTATTTGTATCTAGTCACCCTCTTAAACTTGAAGGTGTCCTATGCATTTATGTTTTGCTCTCTATGAAGGACAAGCTGAAAACCATTTGTATGTTTTTTCCTTATGATTTGAACATACATTTGACTTTCATTGTTTCATTTTCATGATCTTTTGTTTGTGTTCATTTGCATGTTATAACATGGTTGCTAAGTTTCTTCTATCAAGATTATGTCTTTCATGCCCATGTTTTAAGTTCTTTTGATTCCAGCGCACAACGCTTACATACATGATCAAGATTGTGTAGGTGCATGTCACCTCAAAAATTATTTCTTTTGTTATCACTTACCTACTCGAGGACGAGCAAGAGTTAAGCTTGGGGATGCTAATACGTCTCCAATGTATCCATAATTTTTGATGCTCCATGCTTGTTTTTACACCATTTGCTTAGTGTTTCGTTACACTTTGTGGCACTTTTATGCATTTTCCGGAACTAACCTATTAACAAGTCGCCATAGTGCGAGTTCCTTGTTTTCTGCTATTTTTGTGTTTCAGAAAAGTTACACAGGAAACATTCTTAGAATTGGACGAAACCAAAGCCAGTCGCCCAGAATTTCACCGAAGCTTCCAGAGAACCGAAGAGGAGATGGAGTGGGGCCACGAGGGGCCCTCACACCAGGGCGGCGCGGCGAGGGGCTGGGCCGTGCCCCCTATGTGTGAGACCGCCTCGATCCACTTCTGACGATGCCCCTTCGCCTATAAAGACCCCCTGATGAGAAAAACCTAAAGGCCCGATCAGTTTTCCAGAACACATCGCGATCCGCTGCCGCCATTGACCTAAAGATCGGGAGGGTCCAGAAGCTCTTCCCGGTACCCTACCGGAGAGGGGAATCGCCACCGGAGGTCTTCTTCATCGCCATGCTTGCCTCTGGAGCGATGAGTGAGTAGTCTACCTTGGACTATGGGTCCATAGCAGTAGCTAGATGGTTGTCTTCTCCACCATGTGCTTCATGTTTAGATCTTATGAGATGCCCTACATGATTGAGATCACCGTTATGTAATTCTACATGTTTGGTTTGTTGGGATCCGATGAATATTGGTGTTATGCTTGAGTTGATGTACTAAAATTTATCTTATGTTATCTCTATGTTGTTTATGATCTTGCATGCTCTCCGTTGTTAGTAGCTATCTTGGCCGAGTAGTTGCTAGTGACTCCAAGAGGGGGTATTTATGCTCAATAGTGGGTTCATGCCTCTATTTAATCTGGGGGAGTGACAAAAACCTCTAAGGTTGTAGATGTGCTGTTGCTACTAGGGGGAAAACAACATTCATATGCTCGAGGGCATATGCTTTGTTTATATTACACACTTTGCTTAATGCAGTTATCTGTTGTTCGCAACTTAATACTCATGGGCTGTTCGGACGATATCCCCGTGAGTAGATTATTAGTCATAGATGCAGTTGGATGGCGGTCTATGTATCTTGTTGTAATGCCCAGAGTAAATCTCATAGTGATCCTCTCATCATATGCACGTTGTCTTTATTCTATCAATTGCCCAACTGTAATTTGTTTACCCAGCATGTATTATTTTATCTTATGGAGAGACACTGCTAGTGAACTGTGGACCCCGGTCCTATTTCCTTTATATTGCTATCACTTGTTTACTTTACTCGCACTGTTTACTTTACTCGCATACTACTATTGCTTTCCACTCGATACGCTCATACCCTTTGTTTCAAGCAAACCGGTGAGATTGACAACCTCATCGTAAGTTGGGAACAAAGTATTTGGTTGTGTTGTGTGCAGGTTCCACATTGCCGCTCACAAAGCAAAGCTTGGACGAGGCGCCCTATAAATTGTCCGGAGCTGTTGCATGCTAGTGTGCATCACCTTCAGTCGTTTGTCTACCTCCTACTGGATTGATAACCTTGGTTTCTTACTGAGGGAAAAACTTGCTGCTATATTCATCACACCTTGCTCTTGGAGTTTTCCAACTAGCCGATCATTTACTTCATTAATGTCACACACCATCACTGCACCATCAGAGGCCTTCGAGTTCTTCGAGGCGGGCACCTACTAGCCCCCATCCTAGCACCCCTCCTAGCCCCCCTCCCAAGCGTCGTCGAGCATGTAAGAAGAATGCGACGTGGGAAGCTACCCCCTCCTCCTAGCCCTCCCGCAGTCGAGGAGGATGATGAGGTGGAGTAGGAGAGTGAGGAGCACGGGGTGGGGAGGACGAGGAGCACAGGGGTGGGGAGGACAAGGAGCATGGTGGTGGGAAGGACAAGGAGGACCTCTCGGAGGATGAGGGGTTTGGGGGCTTACTGTTTGAGGCTGACCCAAACCAAGTTTGGAAACCGCCGGAAGAGGAGGAGTACGTTGCACGTGAGGAGAGGCTGCAGCCATGTGAGAGGAAGCCGTATCAGCGTGGGAAAACACAGCTCCCCAAGCTAAGAACGTGGTCCAGCAATGATGTTGTTCTAGTGCCCGCTGGAAAGAGGTACATGCTAATTTTGACATTTCGTTATTGCAATTTTATCATTATCAAAAAATTTATGACATACATACTAATTTTGCCGTTTCATTGTGCAGTTCATTCAAGTTTTCCGACCCGACGAGGAAGCCGGGACATGGCTACGTGAACATCCTTGGAGGCCTACTTAGGAAGTATTTTCCTGGGCTAGTCAATCTCCCTAGTGGTGGCCGTGACATAGCTTGGACTTGGCAGCACTACAGCTACGCACCAGATCCTCATGACAAGTACGACAACATGCAGGAGGTGGTTGTACACAAATTCTGGGTATGTGACTTCTGAATTCTTAGCATTCAAACACTCCTTGGTTGACAATAGTTGCACTAATGCCCCTTGATATGTCCATTTTGAATCACTATTTTGTATCATAATTTACTATTATTCATTGATATATTTCACATTTAGAGATGGTACTTATGTTATTTCCTCTGTTTTTACATTTTGATGATCATTGGAGGATTTGCTGCCGGAGTTAGGATTCTGCTGGAAAAAGGACCATCAAGACACCATATTTTGAAGATCAGGAAAATTCCAGAAAAATACCAAAAAATTATATTTTATCAGAAGACTGAAGAAGCCAGAAGGAGGAAGCGAGAGGGGCCACAGGGCGGCCTCACCACCAGGGGGCGCGGCCCAGCCCCTGGCCGCGCCCACCTGTGGTGAGAGCCCCCTGGCCTACTTCTGCCATCGCCCCTTCACGTATTTCATCATCCCCGAAAACCTAAGCCAAGAGGGCTCAGAGATACACACCGCCACCTCTGTGGGGCGGAAAACACCAGAGAGAGAAAAGCTCTCTGACAGGCAGAAATCTGCCAGGGAAATTCCTTCCCGGAGAGGGGAGATCATCGCCATCGTCATCACCATCGCACCGGACTTCATCGTGATCATCATCATCATCTCCATCACCAGCACCTTCATCTCCACCATCACCTTGCCATCCCGCAGTAACATCTTGAGTTGAATCGTGTCAAATTCTTAGGGGAAACTTTCCCGGTGTTGATTACTCTTGTGGTTGATGCTATTGAGTGGAACCATTGGATTAAGGTTTATGTTTAGATCGTTATTTACCATTATTTCACCTCTGATCATGATCCATATGATGTCTTGTGAGTAGTTCGTTTAGTTCTTGAGGACATGGGAGAAGTCAAGTCGTTAGTAGTGGAATTATGTTGAGTAATATTTAATGGTTTGATATTTATTTGTTGTGGTGCTATTTCACTAGTGGTGTCATGTGAACGTCGACTACATGATACTTCACCATTTATGGGCCTAGTGAGATGCATTGTGTATTTGGCTACCAATTGTGGGATTGCTGGAGTGACAGAAACCTAAACCTCCGTTGGGAAACCATTGCACCAGGGAGCGTAGGATCTTAGAGTTTAAGGCTGTGGTTAGATTTATCTTAATTACTTTCTTGTATTTGCAGATGCTTTTAAGGGGTATAATCAGAAGTGTGTATTTATCCTAGTAAGGGTAGTGCGCTAGCACAGGTTCACCCCCATAACACTTATCAAACCAGTAAAGATTATTTAGCGGTATGAAGCGAAAACACATGACAGAAACTCTCGTGTGTCCTAGAAACGTTTGGTCATCATAAGTTACACAACCGGCTTGTCCTTTGCTCTAGAAAGGTTTGGGCCACTTGCAGCAATTATTGTTATTATCTTTTATTTACTCATACTTTATTTACTTGTATTACCAAATACCCCTGAAAACCCGTTTGCTAGTATTTACAGTGAATCCTTGATCAAAACCACTTGTCAACACCTTCTGCTCCTCGTTGGGTTTGACACTCTTATTTATCGAAAGTACTACAATACACCCCCTATACTTGTGGGTCATCAAGACTATTTTCTGGCGCCGTTGCCGGGGAGTGAAGCGCTATTGAAGAGTGGATTTGGTAAAGGTAACCGTCGCAGTGAGTATTGTTTTTATTTTTGTCTTTTACTTTTATTTAATTTTTCTATGGAGAATTCTCCATTTAATTTCCTATTTGGGAACACTACTACCACTGCTGCATGTGTGGATGAACCACCATCACCACCACCTGCTCAATTAGATCCTTTTAAAATACCTATGAAAATTGTTGAGCGTGTTATGGATAACTGCTATTCAGGAGATGGAAGTGTCCATCCGGGTGATCATTTACTTTTTATACATGAATTATGCGAGTTGTTCAAGTGTGCAGGTATTTCACCAAGCCAGGTCAAGAGGAAGCTATTCTCTTTATCATTGAAAGGCCGAGCTGAGGAGTGGTATCGGCTGCTTAAAGATGGTTCATCTATTGCATGGGAGGAAATTGTGCCTCTCTTTTATTCCAAGTTTTATCCTCCAAGTGAAATTCATAAAGATCGTAATCGGATATATAACTTTTGGCCTCATGATGGAGAGAGTATTTCCCAAGTGTGGGGGAGATTGAAGTTACTAATGCTCAAATGTCCCATTCATGAGCTCCCCAATAATATTGTTATTGATAATTTTTATGCACGGCTTGCTCTTCATGATAAGGATTATTTGGATGCCTCCTGTTTTGGATCATTTACTCATATGAAGGAAGATGCTAAGTGGAATCTCCTTGACCGTATCCAAGAGAATGCTGAAGGATGGGAGAACGACAAAGGTAGGAAGTCAGGTATAAATTATGATTATGAATGCATTAAAACTTTTATGGGAACCGATGACTTTCATAGTGTTAGCATTGCTTATGGTCTCAATTCTCAAATACTTGCTAATTGTCTTAAGGCTTTTGCTTCTTATCTTGATGTTCCAAATAAAGATTGGAACAAATATCATGCGACTTATAAAGATTCTATTAGTCATATTCCCGCTGCAGCTACTGAAGTTTGTACTGTTGATAGCATTGTGCCTGACCCTTATTTTGAGAAGACACCTTTCCCTGCTAAGGTAAAAGAGTATTCTACTTTGGTAAGTGTGTCTAATAAAAGTACTAAGAAAGCTGTAGAGCCTGATGAGCAAATTACTATTAAGTCTCCTGTAGCTATATTGAAGGACCTTGTTACTAAAGATGCAGGGGATGAATATATTCTCTTTTGTAAAGATGCTTCTAACATTATCTCACATCCTAAAAGGCATAGGAAAACAAGTGTTCCTGTTATTTCTGTCAGGATTAGTGATCATTGCTATTATGGTTTATGTGACATTGGTGCTAGTGCAAGTGCCATTCCTTTAGAGCTTTACAAAGAAATTATGCATGAGATTGGCGCTTGTGAACTTGAAGATATTGATGTTGTTGTTCAGCTCGCTAACAGAGAGACTGTTTGGCCTCTGGGTATTGTTCAAGATGTGGAAGTTCTTTGCGGTAAGACGAAATATCCCATTGATTTCCTAGTACTTGGTAAGGAGGCTAGTAAAACTTGTCCTATTATTGTTGGTAGAACCTTTTTGAATACTTGTGGTGCTGTGATAGACTGTAAGAAGGAGAAAATTTTCACTAAGTTTAATGGAGAGTCTTATGAGTTTAATTTTTCCAAGTTTGCTAAGACTTCTTATGAATATGACATGCCTGATGAAAATTTTCGAGTTGAACAGCTTGCTTCTATTGCTCTTGCCCCTAATAATGCTTTGCAGCAATTCATGGAGGACCATGAAAGCGATGTTTACAGGAAGGAAAGAGAAGAGATTGATGATATTTTCCTTCATCAACAACCATTGATCAAGCACAATCTGCCTGTGGAGGATCTTGGTACCACTTTGCCACCTAAAGAAGATCCTGTTTTTGAATTAAAACCTTTACCTGATGATCTTAAATATGCCTATATAGATGATAAGAAAATATATCCTGTTATTATTAGTTCTAATCTTTCAGGAAAGGAAGAAGAAAGGTTATTGGAGATATTGAGGAAACATCGAGGAGCTATGGGATATACTCTTGATGATTTAAAAGGGATTTGCCACACTTTATGTAAGCATGCTATTAATATGGAGGAAGACGCGAAGCCAGTTGTCGATCATCAACGCCGCTTAATTCCCAAGATGAAGGAAGTTGTAAGAAATGAGGTATTGAAGCTCCTTGATGCTGGTATTATTTATCCTATTGCTGATAGTAGATGGGTTAGTCCTATTCATTGTGTTCCTAAGAAAGGAGGTATGACTGTCGTGCCTAATGAGAATAATGAGCTTATTCCTCAAAGGGTAGTAGTTGGTTATAGGATGTGCATTGACTATAGAAAAGTTAACAAGGTTACTAAGAAAGATCATTATCCTTTACCGTTTATAGATCAAATGTTAGAGAGGTTGTCTAAGAAGACGCATTTTTGTTTTCTTGATGGTTATTCCGGTTTTTCTCAGATTGCCATTAAAAAAGAAGATCAAGAGAAAACCACTTTTACTTGTCCTTATGGAACTTATGCTTATAGACGTATGCCATTTGGTTTATGCAATGCTCCTGCTACTTTTCAAAGATGCATGTCTGCTATTTTTCATGGTTTTTGTGAAGAAATTGTGGAGGTTTTCATGGACGATTTCTCCATCTATGGAACTTCTTTTTATAATTGTTTGCACAATCTTGATAAAGTTTTGCAGAGGTGTGAAGAAACTAATCTTGTTCTTAATTGAGAGAAATGCCACTTTATGGTGAATGAAGGAATTGTCCTTGGACATAGAATTTCTGAAAGAGGTATTGAAGTTGACAGAGCAAAAGTGGAAGCAATTGAGAAGATGCCTTGTCCCAGAGATGTTAAAGGTATTCTTAGTATTCTTGGTCATGCTGGTTTCTATAGGAGGTTTATTAAAGATTTCTCTAAAATTTCAAAGCCTCTTACTAATCTTCTTCAAAAATATGTACCATTTGTCTTTGATGATGATTGTAAGGAAGCTTTTGAAACTCTTAAGAAGGCTTTAACTACTGCTCCTATTGTTCAACCACCTGATTGGAATTTACCCTTTGAAATTATGTGTGATGCTAGTGATTTTGCTGTTGGTGCTATTCTTGGACAACGCGTAGATAATAAGTTGAATCTTATTCATTATGCTAGTAAGACTCTTGATGCTGCTCAGAAGAATTATGCTACCACTGAGAAAGAGTTTCTTGCTGTTGTTTTTGCTTATGATAAGTTTAGACCTTACATTGTTGATTCTAAAGTTACTATTCATACTGATCACACTGCTATTAGATATCTTATGACTAAGAAGGATGCTAAGCCTAGGCTTATTAGATGGGTGTTGCTTTTACAAGAGTTTGATTTGCATATCGTAGATAGGAAAGGTGCTGAAAATCCTGTGGCTGACAACTTATCTAGATTGGAAAACATTTCTTTTGATCCTATTCCTGTTAATGATAGTTTTCCAAATGAACAGTTGGCCTCAATAAATGTAACTTCGCGAGACCTTCCTTAGTATGCGGATTATGCTAACTTTATTGTTTCCAAGTATTTGCCTCCAACCTTTACAGCTCAGCAAAGAAGAAAATTCTTTTATGATTTGAGGCATTACTTTTGGGATAACCCACATTTATATAAAGAAGGTGTTGATGGTATTATGTGAAGATGCGTACCAGAATATGAGCAACAAGAAATATTGAGGAAATGCCATGGAAGCGCTTATGGAGGACATCATGCTGGAGATAGAACCGCACAAAAGGTTCTACAATCAGGTTTTTAGTGGCCAACCCTCTTTAAAGATGCTAGAAGGTATGTTTTATCCTGCGATGAATGTCAAAGAGTTGGTAATATTTTCAGACATAATGAAATGCCTATGAGTTACACTCTTGTTATTGAACCACTTGATTGTTGGGGATTTGACTTTATGGGTCCTTTTCCTCCTTCAAAAGGCTATACTCACATACTTGTTGCTATTGATTATGTTACTAAATGGGTAGAAGCCATACCTACAAAGAGTGCCGATGGTGAGACCTTGTTAAAAATGCTTAAGGATGTTATTTTTCCTAGGTTTGGTGTGCCTAGATACCTTATGACTAACGGAGGTTCTCATTTTATTCTTGGTGGTTTTAGGAAAACTCTTGCTAGATATGATGTTAATCATAGAATTGTTTCTGCTTATCATCCCCAAACTAGTGGGCAGGTAGAGCTTTCAAATAGAGAGATCAAGTCTATCTTGTAGAAGACTGTCAATAGATCTAGGAAAAACTTAGCTAGCAAGTTAAACGATGCTTTATGGGCTTATAGAACTGCTTATCATAACCCCATGGGCATGTCTCCTTACAAAATGGTTTACAGAAAAGCGTGTCACTTGCCTTTAGAATTAGAACACAAAGCTTTTTGGGCAGTGAAAGAGCTTAATAGGGATTTTAAACTTGCCGGTAAGAAAAGGTTGTTAGATTTGAGTTCCCTAGATGAGTGGAGAAACGAAGCCTATGAGAATGCCAGACTTTTCAAAGAGAAAGTCAAGCAATGGCATGATAAGAGAATTCTTAAAAGAGAGTTTCATGTTGGTGAGAAAGTTCTATTGTATAGGTCTCGTCTCAGATTTTTTGCAAGAAAATTACTCTCTAAATGGGAAGGACCATATGTTATTGTTGAAGTGTACCGCTCAGGTGCGATAAAGATTGCTTCGTTGAAAGATGACAGTACACAAGTGGTGAATGGGCAAAGACTCAAACATTATATTGCTGGAGATTCTTATAATGAAGATGTTGATGTAATTAAAACAGTTTCTCTAGAAGAATTCATCCAGGACAATTTGTAGGAACCTGCAGAGTTCGTTTTCGAATAGGTAACAGTTCTAGTCAGAAAAGGTTCGCGTTAAACTTTTTCATTAATATTTTTAATGTTTTTATTAAATATGAAAAATTACGAGATGAAAACGGGTAGGAGACAGAGTCCGGTGGCTCCTCACCACCAGGGGGCGCGGGCCCACCCCAGGCTGCGCCACCCTGTGGTGAGTCTACCCCGGACATCGTTTCCATCCCGGTTTCCTCCTGTGATTTCGTCTCGATGTATAATTTTCGCCTATATAACCCCCCGGAGTTCCCGAGGTCTGTATATCATTTTCTCGTCGTGTTTTGTTTCGAGTTGTTTCTGTCAGGGGATTGTTCTCAGCATTGAAGTTGCAATGTCTTCGTCCGGTCCATCTGAGGAGAACCCTCTTGCGGATATCATTAATCCGTATATGAGGGAGCTGAGGATGCATCCGAAGGAGTTGTTGCTCAAAGATGGGGAGTTGCAGATCAAAGATGTCCAGGTCTCCAAGGAAGAAGGAAGTCTCGAAGCTAGGATGGAAGCACTGGAACAAGAAGTCTTTAAATATAAGAAGATGGTGGAAGGCGAGGTGGACATCATCCATAGGATTAATCAAGAGCTTGTTACCAAAACCAAAATTGTGAGTATGAAGCTAGATTTCAACAAATGAGTGCTGCTGCAAGTTTTAGGATATTGGAGACCAAGACATCCTTCCTTGATGGGGGACCTCTGCCTTGGAAGTACGATGATGATAAAGAGTCACCATCACCGCCGAAGGAGTAATTCATCATCGGTATTGGCATCCCCTTGGTTTGTTCCAAGCTTGGGGGAGTGCCGCGGTATCACATCATCACCTTTTACTCATTTACTTTTCAAGTAGAGTCATATCATGAATAGATAAGTTATCTTATAGAATAGTTCACAGTGTGGAAGTATCCTCCTTAGTTGGTTATCTATGTATCCCTTGGTGTGAGTTGCGGTAATGAAATATTAATGAGAAGTTTTATCGTTTACTTTCCGCACACTTTATTTTAGATTGCAATGTTTCTTATATGATTAGTCTTGTTGATGACTATTGGTATCACTTTGGGAGCATGAGTAAATTTAGTTGGTTTTGGCAAACTTAGCTTGGTCAGTAGCAACATTACCTTGAGGTTTGAGTAGAAAAGAAAGAAAGAGGTGTTTGTTTACATCACTTCAGTTTTCCTTCATATTTGGCTTATAAGCATTATTATTCTCAAAGTTAAAATCGTTGTACCTTCGAGGAAGTTTGCATGACTGTTCTTATTATATGTATGTTTGTTTGTTTCATGCATCTCTTATGCTTGCTACCCAGCCTTGCTAGCCAAAAACCTGTACTGAGAGGAAATACTTCTCGTGCATCCAATTCCCAAAAGCCAAGTTACTTCCAAAGAGTCCACTATAAATTCCTATGCATGGTATTTCAAGCCATTCCAAGTAAATTTTCATGTGCTACCTTTCAAAGACCTTCAAACACTTCTCATTTTGTGCCACTATTTTTAGCTCATGAGGATGTAGCTAGTGGACAGGTTTGTTATCTTCCATACTAAATTAAGTACCCCTCGACTAGGCAGCTTCATCTGCTTGTCATTAATTTTGCAAGGGAGCTGGTCAGACCATTATAATCTCAAAAAGAAAAGAAAAAGGCACTCCTCCATGGTATGTGAAAGTTGGTTGGCACCCGATGGAATCCGTTAGCCATGGTTTGAGAAAGGAAAAGGTGGGGAGGAGTGCCAAGCTATAAAAGAGCACCAATGTGCCAATTAATCAAACATCTCAGAACCGCTCTCACTTGTTTAGTATGGAAGATATCAAGAACTCCGTTGCTAGTTGTTGACAAAAGCAACCACCTCTCAAAACAATTTTTACCTCTGTTTTACAAATGAAAAGCTCTAGCGCATATTTAATCCCTGCTTCCCTCTGTGAAGGGCTTGTCTTTTACTTTTATGTTGAGTCAACCTATTCCCTTCTATCTCAAGCAAGTATTTGAGTTGTTATGTTTCACTCATCCATATGTTGATCCGTTTAATCATGTTTACTAATTTCTTTTGTTAGTACAATGCTTTTGCCTGAAGGAATATATCTTTGAAAGCTTTCTATGAATGTAAAAAGTTTATTTCGTTGAGCATATGGTTTTTGCTATATTAGCTCTTTTTTAAAAAGGCTCTATTCAAAAGCTAGTATAGTTTGTTCATTGTTCTCTGACCAAGAACTAAGGTTTGCCACCACCAATTATAGTTTACCTTGTGCATCTTTATTTGTGATTCCCTTTTACTTATTGCAAGCCTACATTATATAAAGGGAAGTTGATGTCTATTATAAATTGTGCCTTGGTGAATGTGATGCTTCTTGTCCGTATTTTGATTATCGACACTTCACTCCATAAACCTGTGGTCATGTTTACCGAGTTTAGTTTTCGGTTGGGGACAAGCGAGGTCTAAGCTTGGGGAGGGGGGGGGTTGATACGTCCATTTTGCATCACTATTTTGTATCATAATTTACTATTATTCATTGATATATTTCACATTTAGAGATGATACTTATGTTATTTCCTCTGTTTTTATATTTTGATGATCATTGGAGGATTTGCTGCCGGAGTCAGGATTTTGCTGGAAAAAGGACCATCAAGACACCATATTTTGAAGATCAGGAAAATTCCAGAAAAATACCAGAAAAATATATTTTATTAGAAGACTAAAGAAGCCAGAAGGAGGAAGCGAGAGGGGCCACAGGGCGGCCTCACCACCAGGGGCGCGGCCCAGCCCCTGGTCGCGCCCACCTATGGTGAGAGCCCCCTGGCCCACTTCTGCCATTGCCCCTTCGCGTATTTCATCGTCCCCGCAAACCTAAGTCAAGGGGGAGGCTTAGAGATAGACACCGCCGCCTCTGCGGGGTAGAAAACACTAGAGAGAGAAAAACTCTCCGGTAGGCGGAAATCTGTCGGGGAAATTCCTTCCCGGAGAGGGGAGGTCGTCGCCATTGTCATCACCATCACACCGGACTTTATCGGGATTATCATCATCATCATCTCCATCACCAGCACCTTCATCTCCACCATCACCTCGCCATCCCACTGTAACATCTTGAGTTGAATCTTGTCAAATTCTTAGGGGAAACTTTCCCGGTGTTGATTACTCTTGTGATTGATGCTATTGAGTGGAACCGTTGGATTAAGGTTTATGTTTAGATCATTATTTACCATTATTTCACCTCTGATCATGATCTATATGATGTCTTGTGAGTAGTTCTTTGAGTTCTTGAGGACATGGGAGAAGTCAAGTCGTTAGTAGTGGAATTATGTTGAGTAATATTTAATGGTTTGATATTTATTTGTTGTGGTGCTATTTCACTAGTGGTGTCATGTGAACATCGACTACATGATACTTCACCATTTATGGGCCTAGTGAGATGCATTGTGTATTTGGCTACCAATTGTGGGGTTGCTGGAGTGACAGAAACCTAAACCTCTGTTGGGAAACCATTGCACCAGGGAGCGTAGGATCTTAGAGTTTAAGGCTATGGTTAGATTTATCTTAATTACTTTCTTTTATTTGTGGATGCTTACAAGGGGTATAATCATAAGTATGTATTTATCCTAGTAAGGATAGTGCGCTAGCACAGGTTTACCCCCATAACACTTATCAAACCAGTAAAGATTATTTAGCGGTATGAAGCAAAAGCACTTGACAGAAACTCCCGTGTGTCCTCGAGAATGTTTGGTCATCATAAGTTACACAACCGGCTTGTCCTTTGCTCTAGAAAGGATTGGGCCACTTGCAGCAATTATTGTTATTATCTTTTATTTACTCGTACTTTATTTACTTGTATTACCAAATACCCCTGAAAACCCGTTTGCTAGTATTTACAGTGAATCCTTCATCAAAACCACTTGTCAATACCTTCTGCTCCTCGTTGGGTTTGACACTCTTATTTATCGAAAGTACTATGATATACCCCCTATACTTGTGGGTCATCACCCTTGTTTTACCTATGTGCATGGTTGCAACAATACTTCAAGAGGGCTGACGGTCAGGAACGTGCATGCGATCGTATCTTACACACACTGTGCACGAGTAGGGTGACTGGGATGCACTACGAGGCACGTGTTCAGTGCGTCCGCAACTGGCAGCCGACCGCAAAGTTTGGATGTCTAAGGACGACACTCAGGAGACGCTCATGCAACCGTGGCAGTACCGGCAGGTATTTGCATTTATGTGTTATTGATTTCTTTATCACCATGTAGTTTATGTTGTAATAATGGGTCTATCTTGTGTATGAAGAACCCTCCTCAGTACGTCGGAAATGACCACAAGTGCTTTCTGGCGATGGTCATGTGGTGGACATGCCCCTAGTACCTCAAGAAGCACGCGGATGGCAAGCTGAAGCGGGCAGAGATGCGAGGTGGATCACATATCCTAGGCAGCCTCCCCCTCTCCCTTCACATGCAGGAAGAGGTGAGCAAATGGTTCCTTCATTCTTTGGTTTCACGTTATACATTGTTAACTCCGCAAGGATGTCCCACTTCACTTAATTACATGTTCTCTTTTGCAGGAAACAAAGATAGGAGTGAAGCCAAACACATTTAGCTTCATTCGAAAGATAAAGACCAGGAAGACGCCGCATCCTAAGATGGGGTCCATGTGGATCAATGAGCAAGTCAAGACCCAATGTAACGCGTATGTCTCAAAGTTCAAGGAGAAGCACGGCGAGAGCTCCTAGCCAGAGACCAAGGACTTTGACGTTGAGGTGGGTGATCAAATGCACTTCAAATGCACTATTCTGAACCCGTCATTCAGCATATGCTTTCGTAAGAAATACTCTCTCAGTTTCTTTTTATAAAATGTTTTAGCAATCGTTCCAACCAGATGAAAAACGTGCGAAAAGACATCGATATCCCTCATAAATTTGAATCTCGATCTTGATGGGGTTCGCCCACCGCCGTTCTCGATGGCTCTGTAACACCACACTTTTTGTAACCCTGTTTAAGTAGTGTTTAGTGAGCCAAAAATGAGGGCCAACAAAAAAACTTTTTGAGTAAACCTCTGAAAGTACTATTTCTTGCTTGTTTGACTTGGTGGTTATGACAATGAGGTCTGATTGAGTTGCTTGTTGAAAACTATTGTGAACCAACACAATCTTTGTGCCCTTGTGATCATGCCTTTATTTATGCTTCTGGTATTTTTTCAAAACTATTATCTTGGCAACCTCTCCTTTTTCAAATTATTTTATTTGTCTAAAATAAGCGCCAAGATTTATCTTTGAGACAAAGCTTTTATCAAAACTAAGTACTTAAAAAATTATCTGGGCCTACAAAGTAGAGTGGTCCCACTATTTTACAAACTTATATCTTTTTGATATTTATAAAAGGATTTCAAACACCTTTAAGAAAACTTGATAAAGTAGATGATTATGTCTCCATTATTTCTAAAAATATCTACCAAAGCCTTACTCCTTTCCTTGAAAACTCTCTTCCATTTCCCATGGCTTGATCACCATTTTTGCACTTGTTCAAACATTACTTCTAGTGATGCTAGGTTAGCTTCAAATGATTGACTTTATGTGGTGAATTGACTTTGTGTGACTGTGTTTGACTTTGAGGAATTGCTTGTGTGTAGATATAATCCTCATATAGGCCTGTGGCCTAACCTATTCAAAACCCATCAATGAATTTCTTTCCCAATGTACATTATTTTTCAATTCTATCTTTCAAATAAAACCTACCCTGTTGTCTTCCTCTCAATCCTGAAGCCCTAACTCTAATGACTTAGTCTCACCATGAGACATTAGGAGCCCCATTTTGAGGAATCTTAAAACTAATCAAACTAGCCCAAGGCAAGCACCCATGGTGTTATTAGAATCATCTACATCCCACCTCAGGAGGCTCTACTCTGTGGGGACCCCGGATTACCCATCCAGAATACCCGATATGCATACAATTCATGATCCCATGATCAGTGTGTCGTGAATCCACATATCCGAGTTGATAACAGAATTACATCATCTATTACAGTATCGAATAATAAACTTATAATTGGTCACATGACCAAGTTTGATATTGCCACGCAGGGCAAGCCTACAACTAAGCAGCAGATACCAAGCAGCGTTGATGACCCACGTCATGCCTACTACCCTACAGGCAACTGACTGGGAGACATTCCAAGTTCGCACCGGCGTCGTCGTTCCCACCATCATCGTCAATAAAGTCTTCCTCCAGTCTGACCAAGTAAATAGCCAGGGACAAAGCCATGAGTATATTTTAGAATTGTACTCGCAAACCATCTAAGGGAGAGAGTTTGATATGCAGTATGGCTGTAGCAAGGATAGGCTCTAGTCTAATTTTCTTTCTTCAAAAACATGGTTTTCTCGTGTCGATATACCATGTCCAGAACCATGTTCTACGACATCTCTATATCCTTATTAAAAACATTTATAAAACAATTTTAGTAAAATCTCTAGGAAGGGGGAAACCCTTTTTATTTCAACACCCAGGTCAATTAAACATGACCATCTCCAATCATAAAACCAGGTTAATCACACATGACCATCCCCATTTCCTCGGCAGTACCCTACAAGTACTCCGAACCATATCCATGCCACGACAGTACCCTCCGAGTACTCCGTCCGGCATATCTCTCCATTTTTCCGAAAAAATCACTTTTAAAACCAAAACCGACACAGGTTAAGTATGGCCATTCCAACCGTCCATGACCGAGGACGCGACTATTCGAATAGATTACACTCTGCAGAGGTTGTACACTTTACCCACACCATCCGATAAATCCACCAGGATAACACCACGGTCCGTCATACACGAGTATGCGGGGTTCGGATAATCAATCAAAGCCCTCCATTTATCCACCTTAGTACGGGGGCCTACCCTGTGGAATTTACATCCCCGGCAAAACCTGGCCGTCTACCTCCATCGAGTGTAGTTCCAGTGCCACGGCGGGAGAAACCCAACTGTCTTCTGGGCGGGTAGCCTATTGGCGGGCGCGCTATACTGTTGCCCACCACTTGCGACAACCCGGATTCCGGGGTCCTATAGACCCTTATATAGTACGAGGCTCCCCGCACTAAAGCAAATAGACTTCAAACTAGGCCCCGTCCCATACCGGGGTAATGTGGTTGCACGGGGGTAATTGGATTGGCGAACACTTATACACAATGCCTTTTTCCAGAAATCCACCAACTCCTTCATCTCCCATGTCCAACTCCTTGTTTATAAAACCATTTGAAAACATTTCAATGAAGTAGCAACTACTCCAAGGTTTTCAAAACCATTTTCGAAATTTTTCTCGAGAGTAATCCCAATCCTAGAGTTTTTGGTTCCACTACAAGTTTTCCAAGGACTTTGATGCTAACCATCAAGTCTCTAATATGAGGGGTGTTGAATAGGTCACAATAGGTGTCATCTCAATGGATGATATCAAGTTGACTTGTGGAGCTAAGTCACCAACTATTGCTATCTAGGGATTAATAGCAATATAGAAAACAATGCATAATTAAGAAAGCAGGAGTAAGCTATGCATAGTGTAATAATAGGATTCAGATATGCAACAAGTAGATGGCTTGCCTTGAGTGGCTTGTCCCTGATCTCCTTCTTCTTGGTACTCAAACACCTCCCCCTCCTCTGCACACTCGTTGTTCGAATCTATCGCCAGAAAAATAAAAGCACACAATAAGCATACATGCATACACAGGTCACAAGCACTTCATCACTCAACATCACATAATCAATGAGTATCAGAAACAAATATGTTTAGAAACTAAAGTAAGATTCCATAGATTTTTAGTAGCAAGTTAATCCTATTAAAACTAGGATTTTTCAAACATAGCAAGCACAACGCCACTTCACCTCAAACAAGCATGCAGGTGGCCACATAGGTCAAATAACATATTGAGCATACTTTCAGATATGCAACAAGTTTTCTGAACCAAGATTCCATCTTATAAAAGTAAAGCTACTATATTAATAGGAAAAACAATTTCTAATAGTAAACAACCCTATACTCAACCCAAACATGATGCAGGCTTCAAACTTGCTCAAAACATGTCATCCAGCATATCATCAGATAGCTAACAATAATACAAACCCAACAAAATTGTATTTGCAATTTTCTGATTAACAGACAATAAACTATGCATTTTATAGTGAAAATAACTACTAATTCAGAGATAAATCTACCAGAAAATCATAGAAGCTCAGAAAAATTTATCCTATGGTCAGCAGCAAGAATTGACAATACATGAATACCCAAAATTGGTTTCACCCAAAAATATCTCACATAATAAGTTTTATAATTCCCTAAATTCAGATCTAGTTGTATTTTGCAAAAACAACCAAGCAAAGAATAAAATCCTAATTGTAACCAGACCAGTGGCATGTGAAAGGTACTATAGAGGGCTTCTCTACAAAATTGGATTCAATACAATTGGGTCTGTGAATCTCAAGATATCGATTTATTAGCACAAAATATACATTATGCAAAATTAAATGGCAGAAATAGTCTAGGCACTATTTTGGCAAAACAAAAGCTCTGTAAGATAGGTAAATAGATCTAGATCAAGAATAAAATTTGACCCGCTCATTTTTGTGCATTTATCAAATTATTTGGGATTTATTTCTAGCAGCAAGTTTAACAGGTCTAAAAAGGAAATAAAGGATTTTCTAAAAAAAAACATACGCGGGCCAGATCTAAGGGACCCGGCCAGCACAGTGCTGGGCCAGCCCGGATCTGCCCACCACGCACGCACAGGACGGTGTTCAAACTGCCCACCGGCCAGGCCCACGGTCAACGGCAGCGTGGCCGAACCGGTATGGGCGAATACTGGCCGCCCGATTAGAAATCGATCGACGGCGGGGGGGGGGGGCATCTTATTCCCCGCGCCGAGCTCGCCCGGGAAGAAACCCTAGCCTACACAGAGAGGTTGCGGGGGCTCACCTAGGGACACGGAAGGCCATCGGGGACATGTCTGGGGGGATGCGGAGGTCCCGGCGGCTCCAGGGTCATCTCGGGTCGGCGGCTTCTGCTCGTGGCGTCGGCTCCATCTGCGATGGCATCTACAGAGGCGAGGTGAGGACGGCGATCTCCGGCATCCCTGATAGAGAGGAAGGGCAGGATAAGATACAGAAGAAGAAGGTGGTCTCAAATCTAGCAAGAAGAGGAGCAGAGGCAGTCGGAGTTGATGTCCATCTTCCTCGCAAGCTCACAACACCCGATCATGGAATCTGTTCTCCTTCGCAGCACAGGTCGAGAGCTTAAGGTCTGGGCATAGGAATTGGTAGGGGAGAGTGAGAGGAGCAGAATGAGCCAGGAAGGAGGGGCTGGGGTGTCCTGTAAGCTTATAACCGAGGGGGAGTGGGTTATGTCGGTTTGGGTCAAGTGGGGTCCATGGAGGGGCTCTGGTTGGTCCAGGAGGACGGTGGAGAGGGTGAGAGGGGTCCAGTAGAGGGCTGGCTTAGCCAGGAAGGCTGGCTGCTGCAAGTCTTCTTCTTCTTATTTTTTTATATTGCCCAAGATTTGCATGCATCCTCTCTTCAAAAATTTCAAAGCCTCTTACTAATCTTCTTCAAAAATATGTACCATTTGTCTTTGATGATGATTGTAAGGAAGCTTTTGAAACTCTTAAGAAGGCTTTAACTACTGCTCCTATTGTTCAACGACCTGATTGGAATTTACCCTTTGAAATTATGTGTGATGCTAGTGATTTTGCTGTTGGTGCTATTCTCGGACAACGCGTAGATAATAAGTTGAATCTTATTCATTATGCTAGTAAGACTCTTGATGCTGCTCAGAAGAATTATGCTACCACTGAGAAAGAGTTTCTTGCTGTTGTTTTTGCTTATGATAAGTTTAGACCTTACATTGTTGATTCTAAAGTTACTATTCATACTGATCACACTGCTATTAGATATCTTATGACTAAGAAGGATGCTAAGCCTAGGCTTATTAGATGGGTGTTGCTTTTACAAGAGTTTGATTTGCATATCGTAGATAGGAAAGGTGCTGAAAATCCTGTGGCTGACAACTTATCTAGATTGGAAAACATTTCTTTTGATCCTATTCCTGTTAATGATAGTTTTCCAAATGAATAGTTGGCCTCAATAAATGTAACTTCGCGAGACCTTCCTTAGTATGCGGATTATGCTAACTTTATTGTTTCCAAGTATTTGCCTCCAACCTTTACAGCTCAGCAAAGAAGAAAATTCTTTTATGATTTGAGGCATTACTTTTGGGATAACCCACATTTATATAAAGAAGGAGTTGATGGTATTATGTGAAGATGCGTACCAGAATATGAGCAACAAGAAATATTGAGGAAATGCCATGGAAGCGCTTATGGAGGACATCATGCTGGAGATAGAACCGCACAAAAGGTTCTACAATCAGGTTTTTAGTGGCCAACCCTCTTTAAAGATGCTAGAAGGTATGTTTTATCCTGCGATGAATGTCAAAGAGTTGGTAATATTTTCAGACATAATGAAATGCCTATGAGTTACACTCTTGTTATTGAACCACTTGATTGTTGGGGATTTGACTTTATGGGTCCTTTTCCTCCTTCAAAAGGCTATACTCACATACTTGTTGCTATTGATTATGTTACTAAATGGGTAGAAGCCATACCTACAAAGAGTGCCGATGGTGAGACCTTGTTAAAAATGCTTAAGGATGTTATTTTTCCTAGGTTTGGTGTGCGTAGATACCTTATGACTAACGGAGGTTCTCATTTTATTCATGGTGGTTTTAGGAAAACTCTTGCTAGATATGATGTTAATCATAGAATTGTTTCTGCTTATCATCCCCAAACTAGTGGGCAGGTAGAGCTTTCAAATAGAGAGATCAAGTCTATCTTGCAGAAGACTGTCAATAGATCTAGGAAAAACTTGGCTAGCAAGTTAAACGATGCTTTATGGGCTTATAGAACTGCTTATCAGAACCCCATGGGCATGTCTCCTTACAAAATGGTTTACAGAAAAGCGTGTCACTTGCCTTTAGAATTAGAACACAAAGCTTTTTGGGCAGTGAAAGAGCTTAATAGGGATTTTAAACTTGCCGGTAAGAAAATGTTGTTAGATTTGAGTTCCCTAGATGAGTGGAGAAACGAAGCCTATGAGAATGCCAGACTTTTCAAAGAGAAAGTCAAGCAATGGCATGATAAGAGAATTCTTAAAAGAGAGTTTCATGTTGGTGAGAAAGTTCTATTGTATAGGTCTCGTCTCAGATTTTTTGCAAGAAAATTACTCTCTAAATGGGAAGGACCATATGTTATTGTTGAAGTGTACCGCTCAGGTGCGATAAAGATTGCTTCGTTGAAAGATGACAGTACACAAGTGGTGAATGGGCAAAGACTCAAACATTATATTGCTGGAGATTCTTATAATGAAGATGTTGATGTAATTAAAACAGTTTCTCTAGAAGAATTCATCCAGGACAATTTGTAGGAACCTGCAGAGTTCGTTTTCGAATAGGTAACAGTTCTAGTCAGAAAAGGTTCGCGTTAAACTTTTTCATTAATATTTTTAATGTTTTTATTAAATATGGAAAATTACGAGATGAAAACGGGTAGGAGACAGAGTCCGGTGGCTCCTCACCACCAGGGGGCGCGGGCCCACCCCAGGCTACGCCACCCTGTGGTGAGTCCACCCCGGACATCGTTTCCATCCCGGTTTCCTCCTGTGATTTCGTCTCGATGTATAATTTTCGCCTATATAACCCCCCGGAGTTCCCGAGGTCTGTATATCATTTTCTCGTCGTGTTTTGTTTCGAGTTGTTTCTGTCAGGGGATTGTTCTCAGCATTGAAGTTGCAATGTCTTCGTCCAGTCCATCTGAGGAGAACCCTCTTGCGGATATCATTAATCCGTATATGAGGGAGCTGAGGATGCATCCGAAGGAGTTGTTGCTCAAAGATGGGGAGTTGCAGATCAAAGATGTCCAGGTCTCCAAGGAAGAAGGAAGTCTCGAAACTAGGATGGAAGCACTGGAACAAGAAGTCTTTAAATATAAGAAGATGGTGGAAGGCGAGGTGGACATCATCCATAGGATTAATCAAGAGCTTGTTACCAAAACCAAAATTGTGAGTATGAAGCTAGATTTCAACAAATGAGTGCTGCTGCAAGTTTTAGGATATTGGAGACCAAGACATCCTTCCTTGATGGGGGACCTCTGCCTTGGAAGTACGATGATGATAAAGAGTCACCATCACCGCCGAAGGAGTAATTCATCATCGGTATTGGCATCCCCTTGGTTTGTTCCAAGCTTGGGGGAGTGCCGCGGTATCACATCATCACCTTTTACTCATTTACTTTTCAAGTAGAGTCATATCATGAATAGATAAGTTATCTTATAGAATAGTTCACAGTGTGGAAGTATCCTCCTTAGTTGGTTATCTATGTATCCCTTGGTGTGAGTTGCGGTAATGAAATATTAATGAGAAGTTTTATCGTTTACTTTCCGCACACTTTATTTTAGATTGCAATGTTTCTTATATGATTAGTCTTGTTGATGACTATTGGTATCACTTTGGGAGCATGAGTAAATTTAGTTGGTTTTGGCAAACTTAGCTTGGTCAGTAGCAACATTACCTTGAGGTTTGAGTAGAAAAGAAAGAAAGAGGTGTTTGTTTACATCACTTCAGTTTTCCTTCATATTTGGCTTATAAGCATTATTATTCTCAAAGTTAAAATCGTTGTACCTTCGAGGAAGTTTGCATGACTGTTCTTATTATATGTATGTTTGTTTGTTTCATGCAACTCTTATGCTTGCTACCCAGCCTTGGTAGCCAAAAACCTGTACTGAGAGGAAATACTTCTCGTGCATCCAATTCCCAAAAGCCAAGTTACTTCCAAAGAGTCCACTATAAATTCCTATGCATGGTATTTCAAGCCATTCCAAGTAAATTTTCATGTGCTACCTTTCAAAGACCTTCAAACACTTCTCATTTTGTGCCACTACTTTTAGCTCATGAGGATGTAGCTAGTGGACGGGTTTGTTATCTTCCATACTAAATTAAGTACCCCTCGACTAGGCAGCTTCAGCTGCTTGTCATTAATTTTGCAAGGGAGCTGGTCAGACCATTATAATCTCAAAAAGAAAAGAAAAAGGCACTCCTCCATGGTATGTGAAAGTTGGTTGGCACCCGATGGAATCCGTTAGCCATGGTTTGAGAAAGGAAAAGGTGGGGAGGAGTGCCAAGCTATAAAAGAGCACCAATGTGCCAATTAATCAAACATCTCAGAACCGCTCTCACTTGTTTAGTATGGAAGATATCAAGAACTCCGTTGCTAGTTGTTGACAAAAGCAACCACCTCTCAAAACAATTTTTACCTCTGTTTTACAAATGAAAAGCTCTAGCGCATATTTAATCCCTGCTTCCCTCTGTGAAGGGCTTGTCTTTTACTTTTATGTTGAGTCAACCTATTCCCTTCTATCTCAAGCAAGTATTTGAGTTGTTATGTTTCACTCATCCATATGTTGATCCGTTTAATCATGTTTACTAATTTCTTTTGTTAGTACAATGCTTTTGCCTGAAGGAATATATCTTTGAAAGCTTTCTATGAATGTAAAAAGTTTATTTCGTTGAGCATATGGTTTTTGCTATATTAGCTCTTTTTAAAAAGGCTCTATTCAAAAGCTAGTATAGTTTGTTCATTGTTCTCTGACCAAGAACTAAGGTTTGCCACCACCAATTATAGTTTACCTTGTGCATCTTTATTTGTGATTCCCTTTTACTTATTGCAAGCCTACATTATATAAAGGGAAGTTGATGTCTATTATAAATTGTGCCTTGGTGAATGTGATGCTTCTTGTCCGTATTTTGATTATCGACACTTCACTCCATAAACCTGTGGTCATGTTTACCGAGTTTAGTTTTCGGTTGGGGACAAGCGAGGTCTAAGCTTGGGGAGGGGGGGGGGGGTTGATACGTCCATTTTGCATCACTATTTTGTATCATAATTTACTATTATTCATTGATATATTTCACATTTAGAGATGATACTTATGTTATTTCCTCTGTTTTTATATTTTGATGATCATTGGAGGATTTGCTGCCGGAGTCAGGATTTTGCTGGAAAAAGGACCATCAAGACACCATATTTTGAAGATCAGGAAAATTCCAGAAAAATACCAGAAAAATATATTTTATTAGAAGACTAAAGAAGCCAGAAGGAGGAAGCGAGAGGGGCCACAGGGCGGCCTCACCACCAGGGGCGCGACCCAGCCCCTGGTCGCGCCCACCTATGGTGAGAGCCCCCTGGCCCACTTCTGCCATTGCCCCTTCGCGTATTTCATCGTCCCCGCAAACCTAAGTCAAGGGGGAGGCTTAGAGATAGACACCGCCGCCTCTGCGGGGTAGAAAACACCAGAGAGAGAAAAACTCTCCGGTAGGCGGAAATCTGTCGGGGAAATTCCTTCCCGGAGAGGGGAGGTCGTCGCCATTGTCATCACCATCACACCGGACTTTATCGGGATTATCATCATCATCATCTCCATCACCAGCACCTTCCTCTCCACCATCACCTCGCCATCCCACTGTAACATCTTGAGTTGAATCTTGTCAAATTCTTAGGGGAAACTTTCCCGGTGTTGATTACTCTTGTGATTGATGCTATTGAGTGGAACCGTTGGATTAAGGTTTATGTTTAGATCATTATTTACCATTATTTCACCTCTGATCATGATCCATATGATGTCTTGTGAGTAGTTCGTTGAGTTCTTGAGGACATGGGAGAAGTCAAGTCGTTAGTAGTGGAATTATGTTGAGTAATATTTAATGGTTTGATATTTATTTGTTGTGGTGCTATTTCACTAGTGGTGTCATGTGAAGATCGACTACATGATACTTCACCATTTATGGGCCTAGTGAGATGCATTGTGTATTTGGCTACCAATTGTGGGGTTGCTGGAGTGACAGAAACCTAAACCTCTGTTGGGAAACCATTGCACCAGGGAGCGTAGGATCTTAGAGTTTAAGGCTATGGTTAGATTTATCTTAATTACTTTCTTTTATTTGTGGATGCTTACAAGGGGTATAATCATAAGTATGTATTTATCCTAGTAAGGATAGTGCGCTAGCACAGGTTCACCCCCATAACACTTATCAAACCAGTAAAGATTATTTAGCGGTATGAAGCAAAAGCACTTGACAGAAACTCCCGTGTGTCCTCGAGAATGTTTGGTCATCATAAGTTACACAACCGGCTTGTCCTTTGCTCTAGAAAGGATTGGGCCACTTGCAGCAATTATTGTTATTATCTTTTATTTACTCGTACTTTATTTACTTGTATTACCAAATACCCCTGAAAACCCGTTTGCTAGTATTTACAGTGAATCCTTCATCAAAACCACTTGTCAATACCTTCTGCTCCTCGTTGGGTTTGACACTCTTATTTATCGAAAGTACTATGATATACCCCCTATACTTGTGGGTCATCACCCTTGTTTTACCTATGTGCATGGTTGCAACAATACTTCAAGAGGGCTGACGGTCAGGAACGTGCATGCGATCGTATCTTACACACACTGTGCACGAGTAGGGTGACTGGGATGCACTACGAGGCACGTGTTCAGTGCGTCCGCAACTGGCAGCCGACCGCAAAGTTTGGATGTCTAAGGATGACACTCAGGAGACGCTCATGCAACCGTGGCAGTACCGGCAGGTATTTGCATTTATGTGTTATTGATTTCTTTATCACCATGTAGTTTATGTTGTAATAATGGGTCTATCTTGTGTATGAAGAACCCTCCTCAGTACGTCGGAAATGACCACAAGTGCTTTCTGGCGATGGTCATGTGGTGGACATGCCCCTAGTACCTCAAGAAGCACGCGGATGGCAAGCTGAAGCGGGCAGAGATGCGAGGTGGATCACATATCCTAGGCAGCCTCCCCCTCTCCCTTCACATGCAGGAAGAGGTGAGCAAATGGTTCCTTCATTCTTTGGTTTCACGTTATACATTGTTAACTCCGCAAGGATGTCCCACTTCACTTAATTACATGTTCTCTTTTGCAGGAAACAAAGATAGGAGTGAAGCCAAACACATTTAGCTTCATTCGAAAGATAAATACCAGGAAGACGCCGCATCCTAAGATGGGGTCCATGTGGATCAATGAGCAAGTCAAGACCCAATGTAACGCGTATGTCTCAAAGTTCAAGGAGAAGCATGGCGAGAGCTCCCAGCCAGAGACCAAGGACTTTGACGTTGAGGTGGGTGATCAAATGCACTATTCTGAACCCGTCATTCAGCATATGCTTTCGTAAGAAATACTCTCTCAGTTTCTTTTTATAAAATGTTTAAGCAATCGTTCCAACCAGATGAAAAACGTGCGAAAAGACATCGATATCCCTCATAAATTTGAATCTCGATCTTGATGGGGTTTGCCCACCGCCGTTCTCGATGGCTCTGTAACACCACACTTTTTGTAACCCTGTTTAAGTAGTGTTTAGTGAGCCAAAAATGAGGGCCAACAAAAAAACTTTTTGAGTAAACCTCTGAAAGTACTATTTCTTGCTTGTTTGACTTGGTGGTTATGACAATGAGGTCTGATTGAGTTGCTTGTTGAACACTGTTGTGAACCAACACAATCTTTGTGCCCTTGTGATCATGCCTTTATTTATGCTTCTAGTATTTTTTCAAAACTATTATCTTGGCAACCTCTCCTTTTTCAAATTATTTTATTTGTCTAAAATAAGCGCCAAGATTTATCTTTGAGACAAAGCTTTTATCAAAACTAAGTACTTAAAAAATTATCTGGGCCTACAAAGTAGAGTGGTCCCACTATTTTACAAACTTATATCTTTTTGATATTTATAAAAGGATTTCAAACACCTTTAAGAAAACTTGATAAAGTAGATGATTATGTCTCCATTATTTCTAAAAATATCTACCAAAGCCTTACTCCTTTCCTTGAAAACTCTCTTCCATTTCCCATGGCTTGATCACCATTTTTGCACTTGTTCAAACATTACTTCTAGTGATGCTAGGTTAGCTTCAAATGATTGACTTTATGTGGTGAATTGACTTTGTGTGACTTTGTTTGACTTTGAGGAATTGCTTGTGTGTAGATATAATCCTCATATAGGCCTGTGGCCTAACCTATTCAAAACCCATCAATGAATTTCTTTCCCAATGTACATTATTTTTCAATTCTATCTTTCAAATAAAACCTACCCTGTTGTCTTCCTCTCAATCCTGAAGCCCTAACTCTAATGACTTAGTCTCACCATGAGACATTAGGAGCCCCATTTTGAGGAATCTTAAAACTAATCAAACTAGCCCAAGGCAAGCACCCATGGTGTTATTAGAATCATCTACATCCCACCTCAGGAGGATCTACTCTGTGGGGACCCCGGATTACCCATCCGGAATACCCGATATGCTTACAATTCATGATCCCATGATCAGTGTGTCGTGAATCCACATATCCGAGTTGATAACAGAATTACATCATCTATTACAGTATCGAATAATAAACTTATAATTGGTCACATGACCAAGTCTGATATTGCCACGCAGGGCAAGCCTACAACTAAGCAGCAGATACCAAGCAGCGTTGATGACCCACGTCATGCCTACTACCCTACAGGCAACTGACTGGGAGACATTCCAAGTTCGCACCGGCGTCATCGTTCCCACCATCATCGTCAATAAAGTCTTCCTCCAGTCTGACCAAGTAAATAGCCAGGGACAAAGCCATGAGTATATTTTAGAATTGTACTCGCAAACCATCTAAGGGAGAGAGTTTGATATGCAGTATGGCTGTAGCAAGGATAGGCTCTAGTCTAATTTGCTTTCTTCAAAAACATGGTTTTCTCGTGTCGATATACCATGTCCAGAACCATGTTCTACGACATCTCTATATCCTTATTAAAAACATTTATAAAACAATTTTAGTAAAATCTCTAGGAAGGTGGAAACCCTTTTTATTTCAACACCCAGGTCAATCAAACATGACCATCTCCAATCATAAAACCAGGTCAATCACACATGACCATCCCCATTTCCTCGGCAGTACCCTACAAGTACTCCGAACCATATCCATGCCACGACAGTACCCTCCGAGTACTCCGTCCGGCACATCTCTCCATTTTTCCGAAAAAATCACTTTTAAAACCAAAACCGACACAGGTTAAGTATGGCCATTCCAACCGTCCATGACCGAGGACGCGACTATTCGAATAGATTACACTCTGCAGAGGTTGTACACTTTACCCACACCATCCGATAAATCCACCAGGATAACACCACGGTCTGTCATACACGAGTATGCGGGGTTCGGATAATCAATCAAAGCCCTCCATTTATCCACCTTAGTACGGGGGCCTACCCTGTGGAATTTACATCCCCGGCAAAACCTGGCCGTCTACCTCCATCGAGTGTAGTTCCAGTGCCACGGCGGGAGAAACCCAAGTGTCTTCTGGGCGGGTAGCCTATTGGCGGGCGCGCTATACTGTTGCCCACCACTTGCGACAACCCGGATTCCGGGGTCCTATAGACCCTTATATAGTACGAGGCTCCCCGCACTAAAGCAAATAGACTTCAAACTAGGCCCGTCCCATACCGGGGTAATGTGGTTGCACGGGGGTAATTGGATTGGCGAACACTTATACACAATGCCTTTTTCCAGAAATCCACCAACTCCTTCATCTCCCATGTCCAACTCCTTGTTTATAAAACCATTTGAAAACATTTCAATGAAGTAGCAACTACTCCAAGGTTTTCAAAACCATTTTCGAAATTTTTCTCGAGAGTAATCCCAATCCTAGAGTTTTTGGTTCCACTACAAGTTTTCCAAGGACTTTGATGCTAACCATCAAGTCTCTAATATGAGGGGTGTTGAATAGGTCACAATAGGTGTCATCTCAATGGATGATATCAAGTTGACTTGTGGAGCTAAGTCACCAACTATTGCTATCTAGGGATTAATAGCAATATAGAAAACAATGCATAATTAAGAAAGCAGGAGTAAGCTATGCATAGTGTAATAATAGGATTCAGATATGCAACAAGTAGATGGCTTGCCTTGAGTGGCTTGTCCCTGATCTCCTTCTTCTTGGTACTCAAACACCTCCCCCTCCTCTGCACACTCGTTGTTCGAATCTATCGCCAGAAAAATAAAAGCACACAATAAGCATACATGCATACACAGGTCACAAGCACTTCATCACTCAACATCACATAATCAATGAGTATCAGAAACAAATATGTTTAGAAACTAAAGTAAGATTCCATAGATTTTTAGTAGCAAGTTAATCCTATTAAAACTAGGATTTTTCAAACATAGCAAGCACAACGCCACTTCACCTCAAACAAGCATGCAGGTGGCCACATAAGTCAAATAACATATTGAGCATACTTTCAGATATGCAACAAGTTTTCTGAACCAAGATTCCATCTTATAAAAGTAAAGCTACTATATTAATAGGAAAAACAATTTCTAATAGTAAACAACCCTATACTCAACCCAAACATGATGCAGGCTTCAAACTTGCTCAAAACATGTCATCCAGCATATCATCAGATAGCTAACAATAATACAAACCCAACAAAATTGTATTTGCAATTTTCTGATTAACAGACAATAAACTATGCATTTTATAGTGAAAATAACTACTAATTCAGAGATAAATCTACCAGAAAATCATAGAAGCTCAGAAAAATTTATCCTATGGTCAGCAGCAAGAATTGACAATACATGAATACCCAAAATTGGTTTCACCCAAAAATATCTCACATAATAAGTTTTATAATTCCCTAAATTCAGATCTAGTTGTATTTTGCAAAAACAACCAAGCAAAGAATAAAATCCTAATTGTAACCAGACCAGTGGCATGTGAAAGGTACTATAGAGGGCTTCTCTACAAAATTGGATTCAATACAATTGGGTCTGTGAATCTCAAGATATCGATTTATTAGCACAAAATATACATTATGCAAAATTAAATGGCAGAAATAGTCTAGGCACTATTTTGGCAAAACAAAAGCTCTGTAAGATAGGTAAATAGATCTAGATCAAGAATAAAATTTGACCCGCTCATTTTTGTGCATTTATCAAATTATTTGGGATTTATTTCTAGCAGCAAGTTTAACAGGTCTAAAAAGGAAATAAAGGATTTTCTAAAAAAAAACATACGCGGGCCAGATCTAAGGGACCCGGCCAGCACAGTGCTGGGCCAGCCCGGATCTGCCCACCACGCACGCACAGGACGGTGTTCAAACTGCCCACCGGCCAGGCCCACGGTCAACGGCAGCGTGGCCGAACCGGTATGGGCGAATACTGGCCGCCCGATTAGAAATCGATCGACGGCGGGGGGGGGGGCATCTTATTCCCCGCGCCGAGCTCGCCCGGGAAGAAACCCTAGCCTACACAGAGAGGTTGCGGGGGCTCACCTAGGGACACGGAAGGCCATCGGGGACATGTCTGGGGGGATGCGGAGGTCCCGGCGGCTCCAGGGTCATCTCGGGTCGGCGGCTTCTGCTCGTGGCGTCGGCTCCATCTGCGATGGCATCTACAGAGGCGAGGTGAGGACGGCGATCTCCGGCATCCCTGATAGAGAGGAAGGGCAGGATAAGATACAGAAGAAGAAGGTGGTCTCAAATCTAGCAAGAAGAGGAGCAGAGGCAGTCGGAGTTGATGTCCATCTTCCTCGCAAGCTCACAACACCCGATCATGGAATCTGTTCTCCTTCGCAGCACAGGTCGAGAGCTTAAGGTCTGGGCATAGGAATTGGTAGGGGAGAGTGAGAGGAGCAGAATGAGCCAGGAAGGAGGGGCTGGGGTGTCCTGTAAGCTTATAACCGAGGGGGAGTGGGTTATGTCGGTTTGGGTCAAGTGGGGTCCATGGAGGGGCTCTGGTTGGTCCAGGAGGACGGTGGAGAGGGTGAGAGGGGTCCAGTAGAGGGCTGGCTTAGCCAGGAAGGCTGGCTGCTGCAAGTCTTCTTCTTCTTATTTTTTTATATTGCCCAAGATTTGCATGCATCCTCTCTTCAAAAATTTCAAAGCCTCTTACTAATCTTCTTCAAAAATATGTACCATTTGTCTTTGATGATGATTGTAAGGAAGCTTTTGAAACTCTTAAGAAGGCTTTAACTACTGCTCCTATTGTTCAACGACCTGATTGGAATTTACCCTTTGAAATTATGTGTGATGCTAGTGATTTTGCTGTTGGTGCTATTCTCGGACAACGCGTAGATAATAAGTTGAATCTTATTCATTATGCTAGTAAGACTCTTGATGCTGCTCAGAAGAATTATGCTACCACTGAGAAAGAGTTTCTTGCTGTTGTTTTTGCTTATGATAAGTTTAGACCTTACATTGTTGATTCTAAAGTTACTATTCATACTGATCACACTGCTATTAGATATCTTATGACTAAGAAGGATGCTAAGCCTAGGCTTATTAGATGGGTGTTGCTTTTACAAGAGTTTGATTTGCATATCGTAGATAGGAAAGGTGCTGAAAATCCTGTGGCTGACAACTTATCTAGATTGGAAAACATTTCTTTTGATCCTATTCCTGTTAATGATAGTTTTCCAAATGAATAGTTGGCCTCAATAAATGTAACTTCGCGAGACCTTCCTTAGTATGCGGATTATGCTAACTTTATTGTTTCCAAGTATTTGCCTCCAACCTTTACAGCTCAGCAAAGAAGAAAATTCTTTTATGATTTGAGGCATTACTTTTGGGATAACCCACATTTATATAAAGAAGGAGTTGATGGTATTATGTGAAGATGCGTACCAGAATATGAGCAACAAGAAATATTGAGGAAATGCCATGGAAGCGCTTATGGAGGACATCATGCTGGAGATAGAACCGCACAAAAGGTTCTACAATCAGGTTTTTAGTGGCCAACCCTCTTTAAAGATGCTAGAAGGTATGTTTTATCCTGCGATGAATGTCAAAGAGTTGGTAATATTTTCAGACATAATGAAATGCCTATGAGTTACACTCTTGTTATTGAACCACTTGATTGTTGGGGATTTGACTTTATGGGTCCTTTTCCTCCTTCAAAAGGCTATACTCACATACTTGTTGCTATTGATTATGTTACTAAATGGGTAGAAGCCATACCTACAAAGAGTGCCGATGGTGAGACCTTGTTAAAAATGCTTAAGGATGTTATTTTTCCTAGGTTTGGTGTGCGTAGATACCTTATGACTAACGGAGGTTCTCATTTTATTCATGGTGGTTTTAGGAAAACTCTTGCTAGATATGATGTTAATCATAGAATTGTTTCTGCTTATCATCCCCAAACTAGTGGGCAGGTAGAGCTTTCAAATAGAGAGATCAAGTCTATCTTGCAGAAGACTGTCAATAGATCTAGGAAAAACTTGGCTAGCAAGTTAAACGATGCTTTATGGGCTTATAGAACTGCTTATCAGAACCCCATGGGCATGTCTCCTTACAAAATGGTTTACAGAAAAGCGTGTCACTTGCCTTTAGAATTAGAACACAAAGCTTTTTGGGCAGTGAAAGAGCTTAATAGGGATTTTAAACTTGCCGGTAAGAAAATGTTGTTAGATTTGAGTTCCCTAGATGAGTGGAGAAACGAAGCCTATGAGAATGCCAGACTTTTCAAAGAGAAAGTCAAGCAATGGCATGATAAGAGAATTCTTAAAAGAGAGTTTCATGTTGGTGAGAAAGTTCTATTGTATAGGTCTCGTCTCAGATTTTTTGCAAGAAAATTACTCTCTAAATGGGAAGGACCATATGTTATTGTTGAAGTGTACCGCTCAGGTGCGATAAAGATTGCTTCGTTGAAAGATGACAGTACACAAGTGGTGAATGGGCAAAGACTCAAACATTATATTGCTGGAGATTCTTATAATGAAGATGTTGATGTAATTAAAACAGTTTCTCTAGAAGAATTCATCCAGGACAATTTGTAGGAACCTGCAGAGTTCGTTTTCGAATAGGTAACAGTTCTAGTCAGAAAAGGTTCGCGTTAAACTTTTTCATTAATATTTTTAATGTTTTTATTAAATATGGAAAATTACGAGATGAAAACGGGTAGGAGACAGAGTCCGGTGGCTCCTCACCACCAGGGGGCGCGGGCCCACCCCAGGCTACGCCACCCTGTGGTGAGTCCACCCCGGACATCGTTTCCATCCCGGTTTCCTCCTGTGATTTCGTCTCGATGTATAATTTTCGCCTATATAACCCCCCGGAGTTCCCGAGGTCTGTATATCATTTTCTCGTCGTGTTTTGTTTCGAGTTGTTTCTGTCAGGGGATTGTTCTCAGCATTGAAGTTGCAATGTCTTCGTCCAGTCCATCTGAGGAGAACCCTCTTGCGGATATCATTAATCCGTATATGAGGGAGCTGAGGATGCATCCGAAGGAGTTGTTGCTCAAAGATGGGGAGTTGCAGATCAAAGATGTCCAGGTCTCCAAGGAAGAAGGAAGTCTCGAAACTAGGATGGAAGCACTGGAACAAGAAGTCTTTAAATATAAGAAGATGGTGGAAGGCGAGGTGGACATCATCCATAGGATTAATCAAGAGCTTGTTACCAAAACCAAAATTGTGAGTATGAAGCTAGATTTCAACAAATGAGTGCTGCTGCAAGTTTTAGGATATTGGAGACCAAGACATCCTTCCTTGATGGGGGACCTCTGCCTTGGAAGTACGATGATGATAAAGAGTCACCATCACCGCCGAAGGAGTAATTCATCATCGGTATTGGCATCCCCTTGGTTTGTTCCAAGCTTGGGGGAGTGCCGCGGTATCACATCATCACCTTTTACTCATTTACTTTTCAAGTAGAGTCATATCATGAATAGATAAGTTATCTTATAGAATAGTTCACAGTGTGGAAGTATCCTCCTTAGTTGGTTATCTATGTATCCCTTGGTGTGAGTTGCGGTAATGAAATATTAATGAGAAGTTTTATCGTTTACTTTCCGCACACTTTATTTTAGATTGCAATGTTTCTTATATGATTAGTCTTGTTGATGACTATTGGTATCACTTTGGGAGCATGAGTAAATTTAGTTGGTTTTGGCAAACTTAGCTTGGTCAGTAGCAACATTACCTTGAGGTTTGAGTAGAAAAGAAAGAAAGAGGTGTTTGTTTACATCACTTCAGTTTTCCTTCATATTTGGCTTATAAGCATTATTATTCTCAAAGTTAAAATCGTTGTACCTTCGAGGAAGTTTGCATGACTGTTCTTATTATATGTATGTTTGTTTGTTTCATGCAACTCTTATGCTTGCTACCCAGCCTTGGTAGCCAAAAACCTGTACTGAGAGGAAATACTTCTCGTGCATCCAATTCCCAAAAGCCAAGTTACTTCCAAAGAGTCCACTATAAATTCCTATGCATGGTATTTCAAGCCATTCCAAGTAAATTTTCATGTGCTACCTTTCAAAGACCTTCAAACACTTCTCATTTTGTGCCACTACTTTTAGCTCATGAGGATGTAGCTAGTGGACGGGTTTGTTATCTTCCATACTAAATTAAGTACCCCTCGACTAGGCAGCTTCAGCTGCTTGTCATTAATTTTGCAAGGGAGCTGGTCAGACCATTATAATCTCAAAAAGAAAAGAAAAAGGCACTCCTCCATGGTATGTGAAAGTTGGTTGGCACCCGATGGAATCCGTTAGCCATGGTTTGAGAAAGGAAAAGGTGGGGAGGAGTGCCAAGCTATAAAAGAGCACCAATGTGCCAATTAATCAAACATCTCAGAACCGCTCTCACTTGTTTAGTATGGAAGATATCAAGAACTCCGTTGCTAGTTGTTGACAAAAGCAACCACCTCTCAAAACAATTTTTACCTCTGTTTTACAAATGAAAAGCTCTAGCGCATATTTAATCCCTGCTTCCCTCTGTGAAGGGCTTGTCTTTTACTTTTATGTTGAGTCAACCTATTCCCTTCTATCTCAAGCAAGTATTTGAGTTGTTATGTTTCACTCATCCATATGTTGATCCGTTTAATCATGTTTACTAATTTCTTTTGTTAGTACAATGCTTTTGCCTGAAGGAATATATCTTTGAAAGCTTTCTATGAATGTAAAAAGTTTATTTCGTTGAGCATATGGTTTTTGCTATATTAGCTCTTTTTAAAAAGGCTCTATTCAAAAGCTAGTATAGTTTGTTCATTGTTCTCTGACCAAGAACTAAGGTTTGCCACCACCAATTATAGTTTACCTTGTGCATCTTTATTTGTGATTCCCTTTTACTTATTGCAAGCCTACATTATATAAAGGGAAGTTGATGTCTATTATAAATTGTGCCTTGGTGAATGTGATGCTTCTTGTCCGTATTTTGATTATCGACACTTCACTCCATAAACCTGTGGTCATGTTTACCGAGTTTAGTTTTCGGTTGGGGACAAGCGAGGTCTAAGCTTGGGGAGGGGGGGGGGGGTTGATACGTCCATTTTGCATCACTATTTTGTATCATAATTTACTATTATTCATTGATATATTTCACATTTAGAGATGATACTTATGTTATTTCCTCTGTTTTTATATTTTGATGATCATTGGAGGATTTGCTGCCGGAGTCAGGATTTTGCTGGAAAAAGGACCATCAAGACACCATATTTTGAAGATCAGGAAAATTCCAGAAAAATACCAGAAAAATATATTTTATTAGAAGACTAAAGAAGCCAGAAGGAGGAAGCGAGAGGGGCCACAGGGCGGCCTCACCACCAGGGGCGCGACCCAGCCCCTGGTCGCGCCCACCTATGGTGAGAGCCCCCTGGCCCACTTCTGCCATTGCCCCTTCGCGTATTTCATCGTCCCCGCAAACCTAAGTCAAGGGGGAGGCTTAGAGATAGACACCGCCGCCTCTGCGGGGTAGAAAACACCAGAGAGAGAAAAACTCTCCGGTAGGCGGAAATCTGTCGGGGAAATTCCTTCCCGGAGAGGGGAGGTCGTCGCCATTGTCATCACCATCACACCGGACTTTATCGGGATTATCATCATCATCATCTCCATCACCAGCACCTTCCTCTCCACCATCACCTCGCCATCCCACTGTAACATCTTGAGTTGAATCTTGTCAAATTCTTAGGGGAAACTTTCCCGGTGTTGATTACTCTTGTGATTGATGCTATTGAGTGGAACCGTTGGATTAAGGTTTATGTTTAGATCATTATTTACCATTATTTCACCTCTGATCATGATCCATATGATGTCTTGTGAGTAGTTCGTTGAGTTCTTGAGGACATGGGAGAAGTCAAGTCGTTAGTAGTGGAATTATGTTGAGTAATATTTAATGGTTTGATATTTATTTGTTGTGGTGCTATTTCACTAGTGGTGTCATGTGAAGATCGACTACATGATACTTCACCATTTATGGGCCTAGTGAGATGCATTGTGTATTTGGCTACCAATTGTGGGGTTGCTGGAGTGACAGAAACCTAAACCTCTGTTGGGAAACCATTGCACCAGGGAGCGTAGGATCTTAGAGTTTAAGGCTATGGTTAGATTTATCTTAATTACTTTCTTTTATTTGTGGATGCTTACAAGGGGTATAATCATAAGTATGTATTTATCCTAGTAAGGATAGTGCGCTAGCACAGGTTCACCCCCATAACACTTATCAAACCAGTAAAGATTATTTAGCGGTATGAAGCAAAAGCACTTGACAGAAACTCCCGTGTGTCCTCGAGAATGTTTGGTCATCATAAGTTACACAACCGGCTTGTCCTTTGCTCTAGAAAGGATTGGGCCACTTGCAGCAATTATTGTTATTATCTTTTATTTACTCGTACTTTATTTACTTGTATTACCAAATACCCCTGAAAACCCGTTTGCTAGTATTTACAGTGAATCCTTCATCAAAACCACTTGTCAATACCTTCTGCTCCTCGTTGGGTTTGACACTCTTATTTATCGAAAGTACTATGATATACCCCCTATACTTGTGGGTCATCACCCTTGTTTTACCTATGTGCATGGTTGCAACAATACTTCAAGAGGGCTGACGGTCAGGAACGTGCATGCGATCGTATCTTACACACACTGTGCACGAGTAGGGTGACTGGGATGCACTACGAGGCACGTGTTCAGTGCGTCCGCAACTGGCAGCCGACCGCAAAGTTTGGATGTCTAAGGATGACACTCAGGAGACGCTCATGCAACCGTGGCAGTACCGGCAGGTATTTGCATTTATGTGTTATTGATTTCTTTATCACCATGTAGTTTATGTTGTAATAATGGGTCTATCTTGTGTATGAAGAACCCTCCTCAGTACGTCGGAAATGACCACAAGTGCTTTCTGGCGATGGTCATGTGGTGGACATGCCCCTAGTACCTCAAGAAGCACGCGGATGGCAAGCTGAAGCGGGCAGAGATGCGAGGTGGATCACATATCCTAGGCAGCCTCCCCCTCTCCCTTCACATGCAGGAAGAGGTGAGCAAATGGTTCCTTCATTCTTTGGTTTCACGTTATACATTGTTAACTCCGCAAGGATGTCCCACTTCACTTAATTACATGTTCTCTTTTGCAGGAAACAAAGATAGGAGTGAAGCCAAACACATTTAGCTTCATTCGAAAGATAAATACCAGGAAGACGCCGCATCCTAAGATGGGGTCCATGTGGATCAATGAGCAAGTCAAGACCCAATGTAACGCGTATGTCTCAAAGTTCAAGGAGAAGCATGGCGAGAGCTCCCAGCCAGAGACCAAGGACTTTGACGTTGAGGTGGGTGATCAAATGCACTATTCTGAACCCGTCATTCAGCATATGCTTTCGTAAGAAATACTCTCTCAGTTTCTTTTTATAAAATGTTTAAGCAATCGTTCCAACCAGATGAAAAACGTGCGAAAAGACATCGATATCCCTCATAAATTTGAATCTCGATCTTGATGGGGTTTGCCCACCGCCGTTCTCGATGGCTCTGTAACACCACACTTTTTGTAACCCTGTTTAAGTAGTGTTTAGTGAGCCAAAAATGAGGGCCAACAAAAAAACTTTTTGAGTAAACCTCTGAAAGTACTATTTCTTGCTTGTTTGACTTGGTGGTTATGACAATGAGGTCTGATTGAGTTGCTTGTTGAACACTGTTGTGAACCAACACAATCTTTGTGCCCTTGTGATCATGCCTTTATTTATGCTTCTAGTATTTTTTCAAAACTATTATCTTGGCAACCTCTCCTTTTTCAAATTATTTTATTTGTCTAAAATAAGCGCCAAGATTTATCTTTGAGACAAAGCTTTTATCAAAACTAAGTACTTAAAAAATTATCTGGGCCTACAAAGTAGAGTGGTCCCACTATTTTACAAACTTATATCTTTTTGATATTTATAAAAGGATTTCAAACACCTTTAAGAAAACTTGATAAAGTAGATGATTATGTCTCCATTATTTCTAAAAATATCTACCAAAGCCTTACTCCTTTCCTTGAAAACTCTCTTCCATTTCCCATGGCTTGATCACCATTTTTGCACTTGTTCAAACATTACTTCTAGTGATGCTAGGTTAGCTTCAAATGATTGACTTTATGTGGTGAATTGACTTTGTGTGACTTTGTTTGACTTTGAGGAATTGCTTGTGTGTAGATATAATCCTCATATAGGCCTGTGGCCTAACCTATTCAAAACCCATCAATGAATTTCTTTCCCAATGTACATTATTTTTCAATTCTATCTTTCAAATAAAACCTACCCTGTTGTCTTCCTCTCAATCCTGAAGCCCTAACTCTAATGACTTAGTCTCACCATGAGACATTAGGAGCCCCATTTTGAGGAATCTTAAAACTAATCAAACTAGCCCAAGGCAAGCACCCATGGTGTTATTAGAATCATCTACATCCCACCTCAGGAGGATCTACTCTGTGGGGACCCCGGATTACCCATCCGGAATACCCGATATGCTTACAATTCATGATCCCATGATCAGTGTGTCGTGAATCCACATATCCGAGTTGATAACAGAATTACATCATCTATTACAGTATCGAATAATAAACTTATAATTGGTCACATGACCAAGTCTGATATTGCCACGCAGGGCAAGCCTACAACTAAGCAGCAGATACCAAGCAGCGTTGATGACCCACGTCATGCCTACTACCCTACAGGCAACTGACTGGGAGACATTCCAAGTTCGCACCGGCGTCATCGTTCCCACCATCATCGTCAATAAAGTCTTCCTCCAGTCTGACCAAGTAAATAGCCAGGGACAAAGCCATGAGTATATTTTAGAATTGTACTCGCAAACCATCTAAGGGAGAGAGTTTGATATGCAGTATGGCTGTAGCAAGGATAGGCTCTAGTCTAATTTGCTTTCTTCAAAAACATGGTTTTCTCGTGTCGATATACCATGTCCAGAACCATGTTCTACGACATCTCTATATCCTTATTAAAAACATTTATAAAACAATTTTAGTAAAATCTCTAGGAAGGTGGAAACCCTTTTTATTTCAACACCCAGGTCAATCAAACATGACCATCTCCAATCATAAAACCAGGTCAATCACACATGACCATCCCCATTTCCTCGGCAGTACCCTACAAGTACTCCGAACCATATCCATGCCACGACAGTACCCTCCGAGTACTCCGTCCGGCACATCTCTCCATTTTTCCGAAAAAATCACTTTTAAAACCAAAACCGACACAGGTTAAGTATGGCCATTCCAACCGTCCATGACCGAGGACGCGACTATTCGAATAGATTACACTCTGCAGAGGTTGTACACTTTACCCACACCATCCGATAAATCCACCAGGATAACACCACGGTCTGTCATACACGAGTATGCGGGGTTCGGATAATCAATCAAAGCCCTCCATTTATCCACCTTAGTACGGGGGCCTACCCTGTGGAATTTACATCCCCGGCAAAACCTGGCCGTCTACCTCCATCGAGTGTAGTTCCAGTGCCACGGCGGGAGAAACCCAAGTGTCTTCTGGGCGGGTAGCCTATTGGCGGGCGCGCTATACTGTTGCCCACCACTTGCGACAACCCGGATTCCGGGGTCCTATAGACCCTTATATAGTACGAGGCTCCCCGCACTAAAGCAAATAGACTTCAAACTAGGCCCGTCCCATACCGGGGTAATGTGGTTGCACGGGGGTAATTGGATTGGCGAACACTTATACACAATGCCTTTTTCCAGAAATCCACCAACTCCTTCATCTCCCATGTCCAACTCCTTGTTTATAAAACCATTTGAAAACATTTCAATGAAGTAGCAACTACTCCAAGGTTTTCAAAACCATTTTCGAAATTTTTCTCGAGAGTAATCCCAATCCTAGAGTTTTTGGTTCCACTACAAGTTTTCCAAGGACTTTGATGCTAACCATCAAGTCTCTAATATGAGGGGTGTTGAATAGGTCACAATAGGTGTCATCTCAATGGATGATATCAAGTTGACTTGTGGAGCTAAGTCACCAACTATTGCTATCTAGGGATTAATAGCAATATAGAAAACAATGCATAATTAAGAAAGCAGGAGTAAGCTATGCATAGTGTAATAATAGGATTCAGATATGCAACAAGTAGATGGCTTGCCTTGAGTGGCTTGTCCCTGATCTCCTTCTTCTTGGTACTCAAACACCTCCCCCTCCTCTGCACACTCGTTGTTCGAATCTATCGCCAGAAAAATAAAAGCACACAATAAGCATACATGCATACACAGGTCACAAGCACTTCATCACTCAACATCACATAATCAATGAGTATCAGAAACAAATATGTTTAGAAACTAAAGTAAGATTCCATAGATTTTTAGTAGCAAGTTAATCCTATTAAAACTAGGATTTTTCAAACATAGCAAGCACAACGCCACTTCACCTCAAACAAGCATGCAGGTGGCCACATAAGTCAAATAACATATTGAGCATACTTTCAGATATGCAACAAGTTTTCTGAACCAAGATTCCATCTTATAAAAGTAAAGCTACTATATTAATAGGAAAAACAATTTCTAATAGTAAACAACCCTATACTCAACCCAAACATGATGCAGGCTTCAAACTTGCTCAAAACATGTCATCCAGCATATCATCAGATAGCTAACAATAATACAAACCCAACAAAATTGTATTTGCAATTTTCTGATTAACAGACAATAAACTATGCATTTTATAGTGAAAATAACTACTAATTCAGAGATAAATCTACCAGAAAATCATAGAAGCTCAGAAAAATTTATCCTATGGTCAGCAGCAAGAATTGACAATACATGAATACCCAAAATTGGTTTCACCCAAAAATATCTCACATAATAAGTTTTATAATTCCCTAAATTCAGATCTAGTTGTATTTTGCAAAAACAACCAAGCAAAGAATAAAATCCTAATTGTAACCAGACCAGTGGCATGTGAAAGGTACTATAGAGGGCTTCTCTACAAAATTGGATTCAATACAATTGGGTCTGTGAATCTCAAGATATCGATTTATTAGCACAAAATATACATTATGCAAAATTAAATGGCAGAAATAGTCTAGGCACTATTTTGGCAAAACAAAAGCTCTGTAAGATAGGTAAATAGATCTAGATCAAGAATAAAATTTGACCCGCTCATTTTTGTGCATTTATCAAATTATTTGGGATTTATTTCTAGCAGCAAGTTTAACAGGTCTAAAAAGGAAATAAAGGATTTTCTAAAAAAAAAACATACGCGGGCCAGATCTAAGGGACCCGGCCAGCACAGTGCTGGGCCGGCCCGGATCTGCCCACCACGCACGCACAGGACGGTGTTCAAACTGCCCACCGGCCAGGCCCACGGTCAACGGCAGCGTGGCCGAACCGGTATGGGCGAATACTGGCCGCTCGATTAGAAATCGATCGACGGCGGGGGGGGGCATCTTATTCCCCGCGCCGAGCTCGCCCGGGAAGAAACCCTAGCCTACACAGAGAGGTTGCGGGGGCTCACCTAGGGACACGGAAGGCCATCGGGGACATGTCTGGGGGGATGCGGAGGTCCCGGCGGCTCCAGGGTCATCTCGGGTCGGCGGCTTCTGCTCGTGGCGTCGGCTCCATCTGCGATGGCATCTACAGAGGCGAGGTGAGGACGGCGATCTCCGGCATCCCTGACAGAGAGGAAGGGCAGGATAAGATACAGAAGAAGAAGGTGGTCTCAAATCTAGCAAGAAGAGGAGCAGAGGCAGTCGGAGTTGATATCCATCTTCCTCGCAAGCTCACAGCACCCGATCATGGAATCTGTTCTCCTTCGCAGCACAGGTCGAGAGCTTAAGGTCTGGGCATAGGAATTGGTAGGGGAGAGTGAGAGGAGCAGAATGAGCCAGGAAGGAGGGGCTGGGGTGTCCTGTAAGCTTATAACCGAGGGGGAGTGGGTTATGTTGGTTTGGGTCAAGTAGGGTCCATGGAGGGGCTCTGGTTGGTCCAGGAGGACGGTGGAGAGGGTGAGAGGGGTCCAGTAGAGGGCTGGCTTAGCCAGGAAGGCTGGCTGCTGCAAGTCTTCTTCTTCTTATTTTTTTATATTGCACAAGATTTGCATGCATCCTCTCTTCCTCCTTCCAAACACTACAAGACAAAGAGGAGAGGGTACTGCTACAATAGAATTCGACCAGAGGGTGGTGGTGATGCTAGAGTGGTTAGTGCTAGGGTTTGGTGGAGTTCCAAGTGAATTTGAATTAGTGAGGTATAGATATGATGATGAATGCATGCATGATGCAAAGTGTTGAATTTTGGGTTAGTCCCACATTGCACCAATCAAAGGCATGCATAGATGGATTAGATGGGTGTGATTTGATGAGATTAACAATATTGCCAATTTGGAAGAGTTTATTTGATGTTAGGCAAGATCACCAAAATTTGAAAAGTGAGGATTTGCACTATACTACTTGAGACAAGATTTTTGAAAATTATGAAGATGAACCACTAGGGTTTTGGGTCCATAGGGTCCTATAGGAATAGGATAACATGGTAGGAGATTATAAAATACTTGATGAGAAGAAAAAAATGCATGAAATAACATAGCTACCAATCATATGCATTTTATTAAGCAAGAAAGATGGGATAGAGAAATAGTTATTTTTGATGGAGGAAAAGTGATATTGTGCAAGAATAACATTTCGCAATGCTAGTAGAGAGGAAATGAATTTATGGAGAGATTTTATGATGAGTGCTAACAATTTACCAGGAGGATCAAGGAAAACTAGAAAGTGAAATCAGTGTTGACTAGGGTTCAAAACCTAGTCACATAAATAGGTGGCATGCCTTAAAATGCACATGCAAGTGCATAGGTTGTTAGAGTAGATCAGAAATAAGAGGAATAGGTCATAGGATGGTCTCTGAACAATTTAATTCGAAGTTTAAAAGTGGGAGCAAAAGTGCAACTGATAATAGTCAAATGGTCAGTAGTTTGATTAGGGTCAGAAACAAGACTAGAAGAAATAGCAGATGACCTCAAATGACTAGGTGCTAATGGAAAGAATGGAAGAATATACATCAAATATGAGTTCTAGGAAGGTACATTGCCATGGTTAGGATAGAGGAGCTTAATACAAGTCTTAGAAAATTGAATCTGTTAACAGACACTAAGATAGTCTGCACACTAGGTGTTTGATAGAATGACTGCAAGAAGATATTTTGTGAAAACTGGGAGGAGCCTCCTGAGGTGGGATGTAGATGATTCTAATAACACCATGGGTGCTTGCCTTGGGCTAGTTTGATTAGTTTTAAGATTCCTCAAAATGGGGCTCCTAATGTCTCATGGTAAGACTAAGTCATTAGAGTTAGGGCTTCAGGATTGAGAGGAAGACAACAGGGTAGGTTTTATTTGAAAGATAGAATTGAAAAATAATTTACATTGGGAAAGAAATTCATTGATGGGTTTTGAATAGGTTAGGACATAGGCCTATATGAGGATTATATCTACACACAAGCAATTCCTCAAAGTCAAACAAAGTCACACAAAGTCAATTCACCACACAAGGTCAATCATTTGAAGCTAACCTAGCATCACTAGAAGTAATGTTTGAACAAGTGCAAAAATGGTGATCAAGCCATGGGAAGTTGAAGAGAGTTTTCAAGGAAAGGAGTAAGGCTTTGGTAGATATTTTTAGAAACAATGGAGACATAATCATCTCCTTTATCAAGTTTTCTTAAAGGTGTTTGAAATCCTTTTATAAATATCAAAAAGATATAAGTTTGTAAAATAGTGGGACCACTCTACTTTGTAGGCCCAGATAATTTTGTAAGTACTGTCGTCATGGTGAAACAACATATGCCATAGGATGGCTTAAATGGGGGCCGAACTAGATGCTGGAGGATTCGGGAGAGGGGAACGAACTAAAAAGCACGACAGAAAGAGACACTGATCTACCTAGGTTCGGGGCTCTCGTAAGGAGATAACACCCCTACTCCTGCTCTACTGATTGTATAATTGGGTCGATGTAGTACACAACAATGGTGCTTCCAAGCTCTCTGCTAGAGAAGGAAGATGAACTGCCAAGTGTAGGAACACAGAGTGACCAACCAACCTTCAACCCTCTTCTAGGACTCCCTGTGCCACCTTATATAGTGGTGGCCAGGGTTACAACGGTCATAAGAGACCACAAGACACGGGCTACACTCCAAACAGGACTTGCTGACGAAGGCACCGACCCTTGACTTCCTCCCTGATTGCTCTCGATGGGACTTGGTATCCCTGTACCTTGTACCTCTTGAACTGTGACCTTACCTCTGTGAGGTAAGCTCTGTACTTGTGCACAGTGAGGGTTGGTAGACCACCACTGTGCACCCTGCCATCCCACTCTGCTACCATGCTTGGATGTTTTCTTCCTTGATTGTAGGGATGTGACACCTTGGTTGACTTAAGTATCCCGGATATGACCGTTGGCCATACCCAGGACATATATGCCGGACCAACGACCTACGAGGGTCGGGTAATCCGGCCTCCCCTGCTCCTGCGCAACACACCAAACGGTTAGGCCGGCATATCTAAGTATATGCCGGCACACTTTTATAAGTATTCCGGCTATGCCGGTATATCCGAACACCAGCCGGGATAACCACATATGCCGGCCTAGCCGACGCCCTTATATTCCGGCCAGGCCCTTCCTTGATAACCTGGCATAAAGTCAATCATAGACCTTGTGTCTTTCTAGTCTCTTGACCCTACCGGGGGTCATCCCCCCGACACTAGTCCCCGAAGCTGCCGAGGTTCCCCAGTCATAACTGTGGAGCCTTGACAGGTTCAACATACCTTTCTTCATTATGCCCCGGCGATCAGATTATATGTCGGCACATCTGCACATATGCCGGCTACTATTCCTTTTCCACAAACTATTCCGGCTGGTCCCGAGGGTAATCCGGCCGGAACATATACATCGGGCAGTTAATCCGACATATAGACGAATCTTCCTCGAGAAGCCATGCCTGACAGCTTTGCATCGAAACTTATAACTGCCCTGCCACCTCGAACGGTCACCCACGATGTGACGGTTCACAGTGCAGCAGTTACTTCTTGCCATCATTGCGTCATGGCACGGTTACATGAACCGCCGCCCCACTCCGTGCCGCCACGTGGCGACTCTCTGCAGGAACGGTCGGGGGAGTGGAACACTCCCACGATCCCCACGACCCTGACCTGGCAGACATATAAATAGGGCGGCGGGGGTAAACTTCTCTTTCTACCCCCACCATCGTCTTCCTCGCCTGCTCCTTTGCCTCCTGCGCTCCGCCGCCGGTCCGAAGAACAGCATCTCCGCCGCAGTCAACCTGCTCCCCGCCGACGCCGACGCTCGACGACGCCCAGCATCTCCGTCGACGACGCCGCCGCCGCCGCATCGTTCCTCCGCGACATTGCAGGGAGATTGGAACTCTTCCTGCACGCTCGCCGCCGCTCCATCGTCGCCGGCCAAGCTCCGGTGAGACCTCCCCTTGTTCTTCCTCCTTCACGCTTTTTATAACTTCGCACTGGTAGCCATATCCGCATAGATCTGCTTCAGTTTCAAAGCTAGTTTTCCCTTTGATTCGACTAGCATTGCTAGGCAACGCTCGCAGGTGTTCATCTTTAGGAGTTTTATCCTTATTTGTTTCCTATTTTAACTGCCTCGGTAGATCTTTTTATCTCTGCTGACATTGGTGAGGGCGGTATGCCGGAGAGACTAACCTCCCTCTTTTCTCCGGCCATGATAGGAATAACATCACGGGACTCCGGCTCTCACGCCTTGTCCCGGCCACTAAGATGGCATCTTCAAGCATGACGGGCACCTCGGCCTCTGAGGAAGATACCTCGGCCCGAGCCCAAGGACGCTCCGGCTGGGAGGGGTCGGAGGTTACTCCGGCCGACATATCCTGGGTCACATACACCAGGAGAGTCCCGGAGGGCGTAGCATGCCGGCTACCAGCAGGAGAAACTGTGCCGGCACCTGAACCTGGCGAACGCGTCGTCTTCATTGCCCACTTCGAGCGGGGTTTCGGGCTGCCGGCATCGGACTTCTTCCGGGACTTCCTCAACACCTACGACCTACAACCTCATCATATCCCGGCCAATGCCGTGATGATCCTCTCCGCCTTCGCTGCTTTTTGCGAGGGCTATGCCGGCATAGAGCCCCTCACTCAAGGCTGGGCGAAGTACTTCCAACTGCGGAAGCAAGTCGTCCAAGAGCCGCCCCGGAGCAAGGACGACCCGCCGGAGACGGCCCAGGAAAAGAAGGACCGCCCCATGACCCTCTGCGGCGCGGCCACCATCATGTCCCGAAAGGGCTCGGACTTCCCCAAGGTGGAGCTCCTGGAATCTTGCAAGAAGTGGCAGAAGAGCTTCTTCTACGTCAAGAACACCACCGACGTGGATCTGCTTAACCTGCCGCCATTTGTGGACGAGCCACCCTTGGCTATGACGAACTGGACCTACAACCCGAAGAACTCGGTGATGCCGGTGAATGCACTTCACCTAGTTAAGGGCGAGCTCCGGGATGCCGGTCTTACTCCTCAAGACCTGGTGGCCTGCTATATAAGCCGGCGCGTCTCCCCTCTGCAGCGCCGGTCGCACAAGATCTGCCAGATGAGCGGGCCAATGGACCCCACCCGGCACTCCACACACGAGCTGACTCCGGCCGACATTCTGCGCCGGATTAAGGATGTCTGCAAGTCCTCTCAGGCCACTTTTGCCTGGGGGCTAGAACCATTCAGCCGGGATAGGCCCGCCCCAACGGTAAACCATCTTATCCGATACATAAAGTCCATGTCCGGCACATAGATACTTAAGCCGACACATGTACCCAATCCGGATGAAGTACTTCCTTGATAAAGCCAGAGGCTAAGAGCCTGGCCACTTCCTCCCATAGGGCTTTCCTTCTATCGCCGGCATTCCGCCGGAGCGGCTGCTTCACTGGCTTAGCATCGGGTCTCACGTGCAATGCGTGCTCAGCCAGCTCCCTCGGCACACCTTGCAGGTCCGAAGTAGACCATGCAAAGATATCCCGATTCTCACGGAGGAAGCTGATGAGCTCGCTTTCCTATTTGGGATCCAAACTTGCCCCAACCAGGGCATGGCGCTCCGGGAAAGCTTCATCCAGAGGCACCTTTTTGACTTCCTTACTCACTTGAAAAGAAACGCTGCCACCGGGATTTGTCATGCCCGGCATAGATTTGCCGGCCACGACCGTCTCAGCAATCTCCACTGCTCGCTTGAGCCTCTTCCTCTCCTCTGCAATGATCAGAGTCTCGGCCAGATTGGATCCGGCGGTGGCACATGCCATCGAACGCTTGTAATCACCAATGATGGTGATCACTCCTTTGGGTCCCGGCATCTTCATCTTCAGATACGCCACATGCGTAGAGGCCATGAATTTTGCCAGTGCCGGTCTACCCAGCAAAGCATGGTAGGGGCTCTCCAGATCAACCACCTCGAACATGAGGTTTTCCACCCTGCAGTTATCCCGGCTGCCAAACATCACATCCATCCGGATCTTGCCCATCGGCGCACACGAAAGTCCCGGCACAATGCCGTGGAACGTGGTCTTGCTCGGTTCCAGCATATTTTCCTTGATTCCCAGCTTCTCCATCGTATCCCGATACATGATGTTGATGCTGCTTCCATTATCAATGAGGACCTTGCTGAATCTTACGTTATTAGCCGGCCCGACGAATGTCGGATCCATCACCAGAGCATATCCGCCGGGATTTGGCATGATCCGGGGATGATCTGCCCTGTCCCAACCAACAGCCTGGTCAGACCAGTACATCAGCTTTGGCACAGCCGACATAACGGCATTCACCTCCAGACACCGCCGGTACAAGCTCTGCTTGTCTGTTCTCTCGGTCTCAAAGACCATATAGCTCTGATCATACTCCTTGTACTCATTCCGGCCCGCTCCTGGGCCTCCGGCGTTATATTCCGGATTATAGCTCTGGTCAACTTGATTTACGCCGGCATTTCCGGCGTTGCTCTGATTCCCGGGATTAACCGGCCTAGGTGGGACTGCAATCGTATTGGCACCTGTCAACGGCGATGGAGCTGCCGGGACAGAGGGTCTAGCCGGTCCCCAGGGACCTGCACGACCTGCTAATATGTCGTCCAGCCACGAACAGTTCCTTGTCAAATGGTTTGCCGGCTTTCCCGGCTGGAATGTGTGGAACACACAAGGCTTGTCCATGGCAAGACCCACAGTATACTTCGGCCACTGCTTCTTCTGGCCGGCGGCTCCGCCGGCATTCTTGTTGGTCCAGACATTCTTCTTCTGGAACGGCTGTGCTTGCTGCTGCGGCTGCTGCTGAGGCTGCTGATAGTTCTCATATCTCGGACGCTGGCTACTGCCGGCGCCCCCTTGCTCTTCCTCCACAGCTGCAACTTGTGCTGCCCCATACCGGTGATCCGGCCTTTCATCTCTTCTCTTGTTCCGGTTATCAGTGCGATAATATTGCCCTGATCTCCCGGCATTGCTGGTGTTCCCCTGGGTTTGCCCCTGTCCTTGTGAATCGAGACTGGGCTGCATGGGATCTCCCAGAGCATAACTATCAGCGATCTTGATTGTTTCGGCCAGCGTGGCCGGCATTTGCCTCTGAAGCTTTTGCCACAGCATGGTGCCATGCCGGCACCCATGAGCGAACCACATGATGGCCTGCTGCTCATTGATTCCTTCGCAGGAATTGCGCAACGTGCACCACCTGGTCAGATAGTCACGGTCAGTCTCATTCACTCCTTGCCGGCAGTTAGCCAGCTACTGCGGACGGTTGGGCCTCTTGTATGTACTGGTAAAGTTCGACACAAACTGCTCTTCGAAATCAATCCAGCCGTTGATACTCCCGGCCGGCAAATTATTCAGCCATATCCTGGCTGGACCTTCCAACATCTGCGGCACATATCGTACCGCCCATCTGAGGTTTCCTCCGGCGATGTTCACCGCTGTGGAGTAATCCTCCAACCAATCTTCCGGCTTCGTACTGCCATTATATGTCCTCGCGCCACGCGCGAGCTGGAAGAAGTAAGGCACCGGCTCCCCCATAATCCGGGGTCCGAAACACATAGGGCCCGGAGCTCCTTGTCTCTCCACCAACTCTGATTGGTGGATCTTGTCCAGCTTGAAACGTGCATCATTGGCTTCCAAGGACCGAGGTCCAAGCCGGGATGCTATTGGGCCTGCGATCATCTGCTGCTGCTGCTCCGGCTGATGCTGCTCACTATGCCGGCCTTGCTGGTGCTGCTGCTGATATCCCGCCCTGGCAAGGGCGGAATTGCTGTCATCCTCTCGATGTCCCGGATGGCCTGCACCCTGCTGCTGCGCTGCACCTCCGGCGCCCTGTTGCTGACGCCGGGCTGCACTGTTACTTCGGCCACCACCGGCCGCGCCTGCTTCATGCCCGGCCGGCACACTCTGGTCGGGCTTCTTGCTGCCGACATACTTGTCAGCTTGGCCAACATTCTTCTGCACCATCGCCTGCTTTCCGGCGGCAGCCGGATCGTATACCTGGATCTGCTTGTCCCGGCGGCCAGAGGTCACACTTCCGGCACGCCGGGCGCTAGGATGCGGGGACGAGGCTTGGCCCCTCGACCTCGCGCCGGCACCTCCCGCCGACACAATGTACTGAGACGCCCCGGCACCCGGGTTTGCCTTCTTAAAGGCCTCCTGCTGCTTTGTAGCTTCAGACAAAAGTTGGTTAAGCCGGGCTTGCTGCTCACGCAGTGCTTCGCCGGATAAACAAGATAAATCGTTAGCTACCTCGGCCGCCGCTCTAAGGTTCTTTACTGGCGAACTATAGACTACCTTAGGCACAGTACTAGTTGCGGTATGACTCTTATCTCTAGCATCTTTTCCTATCTCAGCATTAAGATTTCTGCCTCTAGTTCTAACCTCTTCTATCCGGCTAGGCCGGATTACTACAGGAGTAAAACCATGGGCTGCCTCATACTCACGGAGTTGCCGGTTAAACCGTTCGCGCTCCTGGTTCATGGCCAGGGCCTCATCGACGAGGGCCTGATGAGATCCCTCCAGGACCTCCCTTGTCTGCTCCGGATCTACGCCGGATCGCACCGGCTCGAGAAGCCGGTCGATGATGGGAAGAAGAACCTCGCCCCTAGCCGGCACACCGGAAGTGCCGGCCAGGTTCTCCGCACGCTCCAACGGAGGACGCGCCGACCTCTTGACCTTCGGCGGCTCCGGAGGAGAAGCTCCGGCCGCTGCTGCCTTGCCGGCATCTTCCGCCGGCGGCACGGATGTGCCGGCCATCATCACCTCAGCCGGCTCTACTGAGCGAGCGCTACGCCCAGCGTGAGCCAGCCGATGTGACGGAGGATCCGACGCCACCAGCACCTCCTTCCTGCAAATTCTCTCAGTCCCCACGTACACCTCGTGGGAACCGAAAGACATAATCCGGCCATCCCTGGGGAACGGCTGGCCACCGAGACAACCGGCGTTGTCACTGACGAAACTGAGCGAGCCTAGCCTCTGGACGAGGCCAGAGACCACGCGCACTCCCGAAGCTGCTATCACAGACCCCGTCCGAATAAACACTCCGCCCAGCATATCGATCTGCCCCACGGTGGGCGCCAAATGTCGTCGTGGTGAAACAACATATGCCATAGGATGGCTTAAATGGGGGCCGAACTAGATGCTGGAGGATTCGGGAGAGGGGAACGAACTAAAAAGCACGACAGAAAGAGACACTGATCTACCCAGGTTCGGGGCTCTCGTAAGGAGATAACACCCCTACTCCTGCTCTACTGATTGTATAATTGGGTCGATGTAGTACACAACAATGGTGCTTCCAAGCTCTCTGCTAGAGAAGGAAGATGAACTGCCAAGTGTAGGAACACAGAGTGACCAACCAACCTTCAACCCTCTTCTAGGACTCCCTGTGCCACCTTATATAGTGGTGGCCAGGGTTACAACGGTCATAAGAGACCACAAGACACGGGCTACACTCCAAACAGGACTTGCTGACGAAGGCACCGACCCTTGACTTCCTCCCTGATTGCTCTCGATGGGACTTGGTATCCCTGTACCTTGTACCTCTTGAACTGCGACCTTACCTCTGTGAGGTAAGCTCTGTACTTGTGCACAGTGAGGGTTGGTAGACCACCACTGTGCACCCTGCCATCCCACTCTGCTACCATGCTTGGATGTTTTCTTCCTTGATTGTAGGGATGTGACACCTTGGTTGACTTAAGTATCCCGGATATGACCGTTGGCCATACCCAGGACATATATGCCGGACCAACGACCTACGAGGGTCGGGTAATCCGGCCTCCCCTGCTCCTGCGCAACACACCAAACGGTTAGGCCGGCATATCTAAGTATATGCCGGCACACTTTTATAAGTATTCCGGCTATGCCGGTATATCCGAACACCAGCCGGGATAACCACATATGCCGGCCTGGCCGACGCCCTTATATTCCGGCCAGGCCCTTCCTTGATAACCTGGCATAAAGTCAATCATAGACCTTGTGTCTTTCTAGTCTCTTGACCCTACCGGGGGTCATCCCCCCGACAAGTACTTAGTTTTGATAAAAGCTTTGTATCAAAGATAAATCTTGGTGCTTATTTTGGACAAATAAAATAATTTGAAAAAGGAGAGGTTGCCAAGATAATGGTTTTGAAAAAATACTAGAAGCATAAATAAAGGCATGATCACAAGGGCACAAAGATTGTGTTGGTTCTAATCTTATGTCTCTGGTTTCCAAAGATGTTTAAAGATTATTACTCCATCTGTCTCATCTTCTTCAAAACTACCTGTTGGACAATGTCCCCAAAAAGACCTGGAGCTTAGCAGCACAAGATGGAGCAAACTTCAGGAGGACGTCTTCAAACCTCTCCAGCTGCAAAGGAAGAAGGATGTTGACAAATATTTTGCTTTTGGTTGACACCAACGGCTTTGTCAAGGAGCTGACCTTGTTCCTCCATGGACTCGCACTTTTGCAGTCATCAAGGACCAAGTTCTCAGTTGCTTGACTAGTATTTGTTAGGTTTGTAAGGCGAATATGTCACTAATGGTGCACTTCAGTAATCCCTCCGAAGACCTCACAACCATGTGATGTGATACAAGAAGACTTACAAAACTGCACTTCCCAAGTCAACATCAACGGCTCAACAACACTGCAACTTCACCACTAAATGCCATCAAGTTTATGATGAAGCAAGAGTCAAGAAGAATGAAGACATCATCAACTACGGCCAACCATGACCCTAGGGTGAATAGGGCTAACCCCAAAATATCGCGCGTTGTTAGGCATCGTTGGTGCATGAAGTGACCTATGTGATTTTTGCAATTGTTTGTTGTTTGCCTTGTGTGTTCCTGATAGTGTTTGAAGTTGTCTTGTGTGTTTCTTGAATGTGTGTTGTACTTTGTGCTCATGATTGACTCAACCTCTCTGCCTTAAAAACCCTCTAGTGGCTAAATCCCCGAATAGGTGACCTCTATAGAATGTGTTTTCCTCTTATCTATTTATGTCAGCTCGAGTAGCATAGATAGGATAGCAATAAAACGCTAACTCTAACCTTGATAATGGTGGGTCATAACTCTTCTCGCAACACTGACCCAAGGTCCAATGCAGCAATTTTGCTACGTGTTTCAAACTTTGTCAAGACCTCTCTACATCATCAGGGAAGCAAAAGATAGACCCGCCTGGACTACAAAGGACTTCTACGAGAAGAAGACTTCACTAACTCAGATCGCCTAACCTTAAATCTAGAGTTTCGCTAACATTGATGTTACTCTCTCCACACCCCAAACACTTGCTAATCTTCTAACAATGCCAACTGACATGGGGCATGCAAGTATCAAAGCCAAGCCTAACTTTTGAAGATCCACCTATTATCATCGCTTGAAGCCCGAAGACCCACGTGCTTGATCTCCATGGAGCAAATAGAAGGATGAAGGCTCTCCAAAATCAGGTGGTCAATGTCGACTCCACCTTTAGGAGACATCAATGAAGGTAGCAACGAGAAGAAGTGAAGACTTTTCTAACTAACTCACTCGCTCATTCAAATTTTGACGGGTTTGAAACCAATACTGACTTATGCCCCGGTATAAAACGACCTGAAGATTTGTCGGAAGATGAAGTCGACCCAAGGTATCAATATACCTCAAGATCTTCAAGGCTACAAGGAGATGGAGAAGCAAGAAGATCTTTGATGGTCTCCACCAACCCGAAGACAAGAAGAAATAGATCATTGACTACTAGAAGACACACCATTGGTGGTACGCCACCACCTGAAGTGATTTCAGCTCAAGCACAAGATGACCTCGAAGAATGGTTTCCATTAGGACTAACTTGCACCTTGGTAGTTAGGAAGCGTAGAGGACTAAGTCGACAGCTTTGACATGCCTATCAAGATCGAAGCATATCTGCTCTTGTCTACCATCTACAAGCTCAAGATTAAAGGTCTACGCCAATAACAAGCTTCAAGGCACGACTCCAAGATTTGAAAATTCCATCAAGCTACGCGAGGGAAGAAGCGACCCCAAGCCAACAAGAGCTACCCGAGCAGCCTCGACTCTTCAGGAACCCAATTGCGACTGAGAAACCCTCTAACTATTGTAGAATATTTTGGGCATACTCGATAGCTTGACCCCCATTAACATCAAAGGTGTCTCGATAAGGTTTTTTTTATCAAGATACTTTCGGAAACATCAACTCTTCAGCTCTCAACTGCAACATGTGAAGACAACCTACATCTTCGATAAAAGAAAGTCTTCGACGCAACTCAAAGTGTCACCAAGAAGTTAGAAGAGCAACCCCTTGAAGCCTAACTCTAACATTAGTTCATATACTTCTTATTACTACGCTTAGGAATCTCGGGATGAGATTCTGTTTAAGGGGGGAAGAGCTATAACACCCCACTTTTTGTAACCCTATTTAAGTAGTGTTTAGTGAGCCAAAAATGAGGGCCAACAAATTTTTTTTTTAGTAAACCTCTGGAAGTACTATTTCTTGCTTGTTTGTCTTGGTGGTTATGACAATGAGGTCTGATTGAGTTGCTTGTTGAACACTGTTGTGAACCAACACAATCTTTGTGCCCTTGTGATCATGCCTTTATTTATGCTTCTAGTATTTTTTCAAAACCATTATCTTGGCAACCTCTCCTTTTTCAAATTATTTTATTTGTCCAAAATAAGCGCCAAGATTTATCTTTGAGACAAAGCTTTTATCAAAACTAAGTACTTACAAAATTATCTGGGCCTACAAAGTAGAGTGGTCCCACTATTTTACAAACTTATATCTTTTTGATATTTATAAAAGGATTTCAAACACCTTTAAGAAAACTTGATAAAGGAGATGATTATGTCTGCATTGTTTCTAAAAATATCTACCAAAGCCTTACTCATTTCCTTCAAAACTCTCTTCAACTTCCCATGGCTTGATCACCATTTTTATACTTGTTCGAACATTACTTCTAGTGATGCTAGGTTAGCTTTAAATGATTGACCTTGTGTGGTGAATTGACTTTGTGTGACTTTGTTTGACTTTGAGGAATTGCTTCTGTGTAGATATAATCCTAATATAGGCCTGTGGCCTAACCTACTCAAAAACCATCAATGAATTTCTTTCCCAATGTAAATTATTTTTCAATTCTATCTTTCAAATAAAACCTACCCTGTTGTCTTCCTCTCAATCCTGAAGCCCTAACTCTAATGACTTAGTCTCACCATGAGACATTAGGAGCCCCATTTTGAGGAATCTTAAAACTAATCAAACTAGCCCAAGGCAAGCACCCATGGTGTTATTAGAATCATCTACATCCCACCTCAGGAGGCTCCTCCCAGTTTTCACAAAATATCTTCTTGCAGTCATTCTATCAAACACCTAGTGTGCAGACTATCTTAGTGTCTGTTAACAGATTCAATTTTCTAACACTTGTATTAAGCTCCTCTATCCTAACCATGGAAATGTACCTTCCTAGAACTCATCTTTGATGTATATTCTTCCATTCTTTCCATTAGCACCTAGTCATTTGAGGTCATCTGCTATTTGTTCTAGTCTTGTTTCTGACCCTAATCAAACTACTGACCATTTGACTATTATCAGTTGCACTTTTGCTCCCACTTTTAAACTTCGAATAAAATAGTTCAGAGACCATCCTATGACCTATTCCTCTTATTTTTGATCTACTCTAACTACCTATGCACTTGCATGTGCATTTTGAGGCATGCCACCTATTTATATGACTAGGTTTTGAACCCTAGTCAACACTGATTTCACTTTCTAGTTTTCCTTGATCCTCCTGGTGAATTGTTAGCACTCATCATAAAATCTCTCCATAAATTAATTTCCTCTCTACTAGCATTGGGAAATGTTATTCTTGCACAATATCACTTTTCCTCCATCAAAAATAACTATTTCTCTATCTCATCTTTCTTGCTTAATAAAATGCATATGATTGGTAGCTATGTTATTTCATGCTTTTTTTTCTTCTCATCAAGTATTTTACAATCTACTACCATGTTATCCTATTCCTATAGGACCCTATGGACCCAAAACCCTAGTGGTTCATCTTCATAATTTTCAAAAATCTTGTCTCAAGTAGTATAGTGCAAATCCTCACTTTTCAAATTTTGGTGATCTTGCCTAACATCAAATAAACTCTTCCTAATTGGCAATATTGTTAATCTCATCAAATCACACCCATCTAATCCATCTATGCATGCCTTTGATTGGTGCAATGTGGGACTAACCCAAAATTCAACACTTTGCATCATGCATGCATTCATCATCATATCTATATCTCACTAATTCAAATTCACTTGGAACTCCACCAAACCGTAGCACTAACCACTCCAGCATCACCACCACCCTCTGGTCGAATTCTATTGTAGCAGTACCCTCTCCTCTTTGTCTTGTAGTGTTTGGAAGGAGGAAGAGAGGATGCATGCAAATCTTGTGCAATATAAAAAAAGAAGAAGAAGACTTGCAGCAGCCAGCCTTCCTGGCTAAGCCAGCCCTCTACTGGACCCCTCTCACCCTCTCCACCATCCTCCTGGATCAACCAGAGCCCCTCCATGGACCCCACTTGACCCAAACCAACATAACCCACTCCCCCCTCGGTTATAAGCTTACAGGACACCCCAGCCCCTCCTTCCTAGCTCATTCTGCTCCTCTCACTCTCCCCTACCAATTCCTACGCCCAGACCTTAAGCTCTCGACCTGTGCTATGAAGGAGAATGGATTCCATGATCGGGTGTTGTGAGCTTGCGAGGAAGATGGACATCAACTCTGACTGCCTCTGCTCCTCTTCTTGCTAGATTTGAGACCACCTTCTTCTTCTGTATCTAATCCCGCCCTTCCTCTCTGTCAGGGACGTCGGAGATCGCCATCCTCACCTCGCCTCTGCAGACGCCATCGCAGATGGAGCCGACGACACGAGCAGAAGCCGCCGACCCGAGACCACCCCTGGAGCCGCCGGGACCTCCACTGTTGGGGATATACCAAATAGGTATACCAGCGACGTAGTCCTAAATCAGCAAGCCAGGGTGGCCCATCAGGGGTGGTATGGCGGATTCGCCATACCGGGCGGCCCAGTTGCTGAAGTTGGCACGGCGGTACCAGACGCAGGCGCTTATGGCGGATCCGGAGACAAGTCCATGGCGGGCTACTAGCGGCGAGCTTATGGCGGATCCGGATGACGGCCCATGGCGGGTGACCTTGTAGCGTACGCGCAGGACTTAGTCTAGGATTCCAAGTTGTATCCGCTCCGGTACTAACGTGTAGCCCACGCCAGGCGCCTTTATAAGCCCGGCGTGGAGCTGCCCTTGAGGCATCAGACCAATCTTACGGCCTATCGCATAGCGAAACAGCCAACCTCATCATTGTAATCAAGCACTTGTTGCCATATAGTGAATTATAGCAGCACGTAGGGTCTCGCCACCGTTGCGGGATCTGAAGCTGGGTAAACTCGTGCTACCACCGTCCCGGATCGCTCCTCCGTGTTCACCCCCTTCCACAAACCGCCATACCCCTACCTCTATGGCAGATCTGTTGACGAAACCACGACAGTTGGCGCCCACCGTGGGGCAAAGCGCGTCTGGAGCGCGGATCCAGGCGGGATCCGCCTTTGCAGGCATCGGTGACACCGTCACCATCGGGTGTGTCCTCTACGATTCCGGCTTCCCCATCGTCCCAGCGGATAACCTCTGGGTGCCGGCTAGAGAAGACCCTGCTCGATTCACCGTCATCCCGATTGGAGATATCCATATCTTCATTGGAGAGACAAACCCTACCCCCGCTACGGAAACCAATTTCCGACGGATTGGTATGGCTGAAATCCCCAAACGGACCGCTTTCGAGCTGGATACGGAGGAGGACTCATCTGATCTGGAAGTTTCCAAGATGCCCAGATTGGATCTGAAAAATAATCCCACCCAGCCCGCCCCAGAGGTAGAGGAAGTGGTGGAAGACCGCAGTGAATCCGCCATGAGCAATCTGGCGTTAGAGACACCGCGGTACTGCCTTGTTGCGTTCGCAGGTATCACTTCGGGATCTACCTCCAATGGAGAAGATAGCCCAGGTGAATCCATCCTAGAGGCACTTAACGAAAGTGGTGAATCGGATGACTGGGATAGCAAAGGCTATGATTCTGACCATTACGATGCCACCATGAGGAAGCTCAAGGCAGAATTGGCGCAGCAGGCACTTGAAGAGCAACGCGCAGCGGCCAAGCAGGTGTTTGTCACCAGCAAAGGAGATGATGCTGGGCAGACAACCGGTGATCCGCCATCTCAGGCAGTCCATGACAGAGATACCGGCAATGAGCAGGGTAACCCGCCACCAGCCTCCGATCCCGCCGCGGAGCAACTTCCCGAGATTCATGGCGGACCCAGGCCGTTACCCGCCATCCCCGAGGACCAGCACCAAGAAGACTTCACGACCCCGCTGGATAAGGTCGTCTACGGAACTCTAGCAGATCCAATCACCCCTGACTATGTCAGAGATGTGAACGATCTCGAGAAGAAGAGGCGAGCACTCCTCAAGGAAGCAAAGCGAGTCGAGAAGATGGGCCAGCAGGTTGATGACGACATTGCTAAAGCTCAGGACACGCTGAAGCGCGCAAGGAACATGGAAGAGAAGTATGCCACTCTCATTCAGAACCAGATCAACGAGGGAGGCGACCCACAGCTGGTACGAAACCTCGAGTTCACCGTACCGACAGCAGAAACTCTGGCCAGGATGTACATCAAGAATCCGCCATATGTGGACAAAAACCGTGATGAAGTTAGGGCTATGCCCATCGAGAACATCGTGGCTGCAAAGGAGCTATTGGAGCATAACAAAAGCCCAGCATCCCTAGAGACGGCGGTTAAACTGATGACCAAAGCATTGGTGCAGCAGGAGAAGGCTACGTCGTCACGGCGGCTCAAATCTGATCCTGCGCTATGCAGGTCTAGCACTGCCTCTAAAGCTCAGGGAGCTGGCAATTATGGTGGACGTCCTGATAACGAATCTCATACCGGATCCTCAGAAATCTGAAGAAGAGAAGCTCGCAATCGGAGACACGCCATCCCAATATCCTCCGATGACAAACCAAATGGCAAAGGCCCACAGAGAAATCCATCGCCACCCCGCAAGAATTACCCGGCTTACGGATACCAACAAACCACTGCTGCTCCTCGCCATAAGACCAACATGCCGCTGCCAAAGCATAAGACGTTCGAAGTCCCTAAGGGAGGAATCGTCATACGCGACAATGATGGCAAACGAGGACGAAGCCGTGACGCTGGACGCAGAGACGATCCGCCACGACGGGAAAACAACAGGGATGGCGGATCCAAGAGAAGGGACCGATCTCGCCATGACGACGGCGCGCATCGTGACGGTGACAAGGATAAGCATCGCTCTACTCGCCGCCACAATGACAAAGGGCAAGGCTCCCACCGCCATGACGATGACCCATCACGAAAAACGGACGGAAGTCGTAGCTGCAGAGAACAGTCGCAGGACGGCGAGAGTAAGCGCAGACGCGACCCTTCACCATCCCCACCAGGGAGCCCCCATGGCGGCGGTGGCGGTGGCGGCGGGCCAGCAAGGTCGCGCAACTCTCGCAAGGATCCGCCGGACCAGAAGCCCTACGACGCCCGTACCCATCTAAACGAGATTGCCAAGTCTCAAAGAGCCTTCTTCCTCGGCCCAAAGTGCTTTGGACCACGGATTCGTGACGAGCCCATCCCGTATGGGTTCAAAATCGAGAAAAATATCCGCCAGTACAATGGAGTCGATAGGCCTTTGACTTGGCTACAAGACTACTTCAACGCAGTACAATTCGCCGGGGGATCTCCCAATGTTGCTGTCCGCTATTTGCCCCTGATGCTATCCGGCACTGCGAGGCAATGGATCAACGACTTGGCAGAAAACTCCATCCAAACCTGGTTCGATATGCAAACTGCGTTCACCGAAAATTTCGAGGGGACTTACAAGAGACCCCACAACATTGGTGACCTCCAACGATGCCGACGAGCCGACGACGAGACCTCCCGAACTTTCCTCGCACGATGGCTGGATATGAAGAACTCCTGTGAGGGGGTTACTGACGAATCCGCCATCCTCGCATTTATTGACAGTTTGGAGAGAGGCCAACTGCTCCGCCATCGCCTGTTGCGGGAAAGGAACGAAGGGAAACTGACCCTAAATTCCATGATCACCATCGCAAGCAACTACGCGTCCGCCGACGACGACGCCCGCGAATCTCTGAAGGCTTCCGCCATCTAGAACACTGGAAAGCGGAATAGCAGCAACAAACGGAAGAATCTGCCAGAAGAGCAGCAGGCTCCGGATATGGTGGCCACAACCTTCGCTGACAAGGGTCAAAGCAGCCAGCGCGGCAGGGGACACGGAGGTGGCGGTGGCCAGCCGCGGAGTTCCACAACTCCCGCTTCGGCGCCATCCGCCCCCGTGTCCTACGATGAATACCGCGATATGCCATGTTTTGCCCATCGTGACGCGTCGGGAAAGTGCAACCACACCAACCGGAACTGCAAGTTTGTCAACGACCTCAAGGCGGATCAAGAAGCTGGCTTCAAACGCAGCCGGCGACAACGGCCTCGTGGCAAAGGAAAAGCGGATAAAGACAAGGAGTCTAGGGATGGCAGCGATATGGATTAAGACCCTGCGCCCAAACCCGCCGAAAAGGCAGAGGGTGGTGCTGGCAAGGGTAACCCAATCAAGGACAAAAAAGGTGCCTTTCACACATTCCTTGGACCCCCCACGGCTAAGGCTCAGAGAGCTGCTATGCGCTCCCTTAATGCCACCGTGCCAAAAATCCGCCAGTACGTCCGATGGTCCGAAGTACCGGTGCACTGGAGCCGCGATGATCATCCAGAGCACATCCCAGATGGCTATTACGCCACGGTGGTATGCCCTATAATCCATGGCTATGAGTTCTCCATATGCTTAATGGATGGCGGCAGCAGCCTGAACATCATGTACGTGGAAACGCTGACAAAGCTCGGCCTCACCAAGACCCAACTCCGCCATAGCGCGGTCACCTTTTATGGGGTGGTTCCTGGTCGCCAGGCCAAGTCCCTCGGGTCCATCACGCTCAAGGTTGCCTTCGGTAGTGAGGATAACTACAGAGAAGAGCCCATAACCTTTGAGGTGGTCCCGTTCAAAAGCACTTACCACGTGATCTTCGGGCGCCCGGCCTTCCACAGCTTTCACGCAAGGCCATGCTACATCTACAATCAACTGAAGATGCCAGGACCGGATGGCATAATCACTGTTTATGGCAGCTTCAGAAAGGCAAAGGAGTGCGAGGAAGGAGAAGCCGCCTTCGCGGAAGCAGTGTTCTTCGGCGAGGAGTTCAAAGAAATCCACGCCGCTACAGACCCCGCGGAGATGTCGGCATCCAAGCAGGAGGTTTCCGCCTCCCCGCCCACCTTCAAGCCTACAGTCGATACAAAACAGGTGGAACTTGTCGCTGGCGATGCCGCCAAGACTACCGCCATTGGGACAAATTTGTCCCCCGCATAGGAAAGTGCGCTCGTCGAGTTCCTCCATGAGAACCGGGACATCTTCGCATGGCAGCCATCTGACATGACGGGTGTACCCAGGGAACTCGCCGAGCACGCTCTGCAGATAATTCCTGGCTCAAAGCCAATAAGACAAGCCATGAGACGCTTCGGAGATGAAAAACGCCGCGCCATAGCAAAGGAAATCTCCAAGCTGTTGAAAGCAGGCTTCATCAAGGAAGTGATACATACCAAATGGGTGGCGAATCCGGTACTAGTTCCTAAGAAAAACACAAAAGTTCTGCGCATGTGTGTAGATTACACTGGCCTGAACAAAGCATGTCCAAAAGACCCTTTTCCCTTGCCTCGCATTGACCAAGCCATTGACTCGACGGCGGGATCGGAGCTACTGTGTTTCTTAGATGCCTACTCCGGATACCACCAGATCGAGATGAAAAAATCCGATAAGCTCGCTACGTCGTTCGTAACACCTTATGGCACATATTGCTATGTCACAATGCCATTCGGTCTAAAAAATGCAGGAGCAACGTATCAGCGCACTATGCAAAAGTGCCTGGCGGATCAAATCGGACGAAACATCCACGCATACGTGGATGACATCGCAGTCATGTCCAAGAAGCAAGATGGCCTTATAGCGGATTTGCAAGAGACCTTTGACAATCTCAGGAAGTACAACATGATGCTCAACCCAACGAAGTGCGTCTTCGGGGTCCCAGCTGGACAACTCCTAGGATTCATCGTCTCCCACCGCGGAATTGAGGTTAACCCGAAGAAGATCAAGGCAATCCTCGACATCTCCCGGCCCATCGACCTAAAAGACGTGCAGCGACTCACAGGCTGCGTGGCAGCAGTGAGCAGATTCATCAGTCGTCTTGGCGAGAAGGCTTTGCCACTCTACAAGCTGATGAAGAAATCAGACGAATTCGTCTGGACCGACGAGGCAGACGCTGCACTTAAGGATCTGAAGAGAGTGTTATCCACTGCACCAGTCCTAGCGGCTCCCAAAGACCAGGAACCCATGTTACTGTACATGGCGGCAACCAATAGGGTGGTCAGCATCGTCATGGTGGTAGAGCGTAAGGAAGAAGCGCAGGAGTATGGCGTACAGAGACCAGTCTACTATGTCAGCGAGGTCCTGACGGAATCCAAGCAGCGCTACCCTCACTACCAAAAATTGGCATACGGAGTTTTCCTAGCTTCTCGTAAGTTAAGGCATTACTTCTATGACCATAAGATCACAGTGGTGAGCAAAGCCCCACTGAAGGACATCATCAACAACAGCGACGCAACAGGACGAGTTGCGAAGTGGGGAATTGAATTGGCCTCTTTCGACATCGACTACAAGCCTCGCGCCGCCATCAAGTCTCAGGCTTTGGCGGAGTTTATGGCAGATTGGAAGGAAGCGCAAGAAACTACGCCTGTCCCAGAACCAGAGCATTGGGTGATGCACTTTGATGGCTCAAAGTTGCTACACGGCTCGGGGGCTGGAGTGACGCTCAAATCTCCTAAGGGAGATGAGCTAAGCTACGTTCTCCAGATTCACTTCCCCACCACCAACAACATCGCGGAATATGAAGCGCTACTACATGGGCTACGTGTCGCAAAGGAGATCGGCGTACAACACATCATGTGCTGTGGAGACTCTGACCTTGTTGCTCAGCAGGTGGCTGGCACATATAAGGCTCGGAATGAAGTAATGGCGGCATACAGGGACGAAGTGGACGAGATGGCCAAAATTTTCCTCGGATACGACATAAAACATGTACGGCGAGAAGATAACATGGCGGCCGATACCTTGTCCAAACTGGGATCCAGCCGTAGGCCAGTTCCGCCAGGCGTATTCCTCGAGCATCTGCACGTACCATCAGTTAAGATGGTGGATCCAGAAAATCCGGAGATAGCGAGCTCCCCTGTTATGGCGGTTTTGCCTAGCAATCCGCCATGGGCAGAGCCCTTCCTGGAGTACCTGACGAACAAGAAGCTTCCCGAAGACGAAGTCCAGAAAAGACAAATCGAGCGTAGAGTCAAAGCGTACACCATCATAGATGGCCAACTCTACAAACGAAGCACCTCGGGAATTTTTATGAAGTGCATATCCCAAGTGGATGGAATCGAAATACTAAGAGAGATCCATGAAGGCGAATGTGGCCATCACGCCGCCGCCAGATCCCTAGTAGCAAAAGCATTCCGCCATGGGTTCTACTGGCCAACAGCCAAGGCAGATGCAGACCGCATTGTGGAGCTCTGCCATGGTTGCCAGATGTACTCCAAGTAGACCCATATGCCCACCACAGCACTGCATACGATCCCTATAACTTGGCCTTTTGCAGTCTGGGGGCTGGACATGGTGGGTCCGCTAAAAACAGCACCTTCGGGATTTACGCACCTTTTGGTAGCGGTAGACAAATTCACGAAGTGGGTGGAAGCTAAGCCCATCAGAAAACTTGATGGCAAAACCGCCCTAAAGTTTGTCAAGGACATTGTGGTCAGATTCGGCATCCCACACAGCATCATCACCGATAATGGCACAAACTTGTCTCAGGGAGAAGTTGAAGAATACTGCCATCACAACGGAATCCGCCTTGACCTGGCATCTGTGGCACATCCACAGTCTAATGGCCAAGTTGAGCGGACCAATGGACTAATCATGTCAGGGATCAAGCCACGCCTAGAAGCACCGCTACATAGAGCAGCTGGAGCCTGGGCAGAGGAGTTGCCATCTGTACTGTGGAGTCTACGGACCACGCCAAACAGATCAACCGGCCTTACCTCTTTCTTCTTAGTCTACGGAGCAGAGGCAATCTTGCCAAGTGATGTTCAGTATGATTCTCCAAGAGTCGAGGCCTACAAGGAAGAAGATGCAGAAGCGTCCAGACAACTATCTGTGGACCTGCTGGAAGAAGAGCGCGACCTAGCAGCCCAGAGATCCGCCATCTACCAGCAGAATCTCCGCCGCTATCACAGCAGGCGAGTTCGCCAACGCTCGTTCAAAGAGGGCGACCTGGTGCTATGCCTCAAGCAGCAGAAGTCCCATAAGCTATCCCCGTCTTGGGAAGGACCCTTCGTCATCAGCAAAGCTCTACTGAATGGATCCTACTACCTCGTTGATATTCGCGAGCTAGATAAGCGACCAAGTAAGAAGCGCAAACGAAGAGACCCTGACGATATCTACGACGAGACAGATCGTCCATGGAACATCGCACAGCTACGTCCTTTCTACACTTAGCACTTTTTTAGCTATGTAATAGGCACCTCTATATGATCAATGAAATAAAGCATTTGGTTCACTCTTGATTTTTTCTGAGTCTTTTACCTCCTTTATTGTTCATTTAGATCGTATAGAACCTTTTGCGCAATTGTGCCCTGCACTTGCGTTTCTTTTAAATCCGCCATAAGCGGTCCGCGTAGCTTTTTTATGTTTTGATCTTCATTCGATGTTCTCTGTGTGGATTCCAGAGTAGTGACTTTTTGACAATCCAAGCCGTCATCTGCTCAGGGTTCTGGACGGTTGCTATTAAGTATCGTCGCCCTAGCGGATTGTTCGTGCGAAGATTTCGCCATCTCACGAAAAGTCAAGCACAGAGAGCCGGATGGCGGATCGCATAATCCTACGCGTGAAAAATTTTAAGTGTTGTTTTTTGGGCATGGCAAAAACTGCAAGTTGCATAAAACTAGGCCTGGCAGTTTCTTCGCACAATTAAAACCACTTCATAAAAAACAAACTGCAAAAGTTCACAAGCATTCTACTGATCCGCCACAAGCAGATCAGTCACAGTGCAGACACATCACATGCGGTTTAAGTTTAAATTACAGACCCACTCAGGGGCCGAATTGATGCAAAGTATTTTTTCCTGCCATGTTGCAGGGCACATCTCAAGAGGATGGCGGAATCTTGGAGGACACCTCATCCCCGCCATCACCACCTGCAGTTGCCGCGGAGGCGGATGCCGAAGCCTGGCTTGGCGACCCTGTCAGCTCGTATGCTTCATAGTATACGTTCAACTGAGTGCCAAGGGCACACAGTTGATCGTATCCAAGCACGCTCTGCCGGATGGCGGCCTCGTCCACCGGCGCGCCGTCCTCGCCGCTCTCAGGGATGCCGGAGGTGAGCTGGTCCAGGTCCATCTTGGGATAATGGGCCTTCGCCAAGGTCAGCGCTGTTCTGGCACCACCCCGAGCAGAGGACAGCTTCCAGTCCGCCACCAGCCCTGGCACCAGCACCAGCTTCTGCGTGAGCGCGATGGCGGAAAGGTTGGAAGAACCCGCTATCTGCAGGCTCCCGCACGCTTGGCGACCAGCGCTGAGAAGGCCATCAAGCTCCTTCCTCGCTGCGTCGGTGGCCATGCGCAAGCCCTCAGCGGTGTCCACCTCGCTTTGCCCCAAGGAAGCAGCATGGTTGAAAAAAGAAGATGCGTCACGAACTGCATAGCAGAAATTGAAAATTTTACGCTATAAGAAGAAACGGTACCTAGCAAGTTGTCTTGGAAGTGATGGAGGAGCTCGTTAAAGCCTTCACGCCGCTTCTCAAAGTCAGCGGCGGCTTTGCGGAGATCCGCTATCTCCTTGTCCTTCTTCTTGCCCTGGTTCTCCCGGTCCTTCAGCTGCCTCTCGAGGGTGGCGTTTTCAGCCAGCGATTTCCGGAGCTGTTCATTCAGCCCATCCATCGCAATGGCGTGGCCTTTCTTCATCCCCTCGAGTCTGGACTTGAGCTTAGCAGCGTCTGCATGGCGGAATTTTGTCAGCAAAGCAGTTGATTGAATAAGCATAAAGGAAGGAAACTTAAGGGAGATTACCGCTATTCTCAAGCTGCTGCCGCAAATCCGCCACAAGAGCGCCTTTCTCCGCCAGCTCCTTCTCCTGCGAGCTCACGACCTGGACCAGGTCCTCCACCACCTTCTTGTAGTTCTGGCAAAATTTGAAGTGTTAGTCACTCTTAGAGCATCATGATGGATAGAATCCGCCATGACGCTCGGGGGCTACTCATGTTGATTTTTTTAGTCACTCTTAGAGCATCCTGATGAAGGATTATCCGCCATGGTGCTCGGGGGCTACTTATGCTGATTTTTTCTCCTAAGAGCTTTATGCCGGATAATAATCCGCCATAACGCTCAGGGGCTACTCAGTATGAAAATTTAAAGTTCTCTATAGAGCACTGGGTGAACTACTAGCGCTCGGGGGCTATACTATTAAAAAACTTACAGAAGTCAATCTTGAAGCCCCATAGCGGATCGAGTCTGCAATCCGCCATGGCGCTCGGGGGCTACTGGGAGTACATACCTCTTTAACAATACTGGTTCTCTGAACGAACGCCGCCATTGCAGATGACACATGGTTGCTGGCCTCCTCTTGCATATTGTCAAGGCGGAAAAGAGCAGTTGCTTTCTTCTTCCACTTTGAAGCTTCCTCAGCTCCCGTATCCTTCTGGATCGCTTTTCCGCTAAAACTCACCTTCTTAGCACCCTTAGCGGGGCGATCTGATGGTCCAGCACTTTTGCTGGAGCATCCGCCACCTTGCTGGTATGCTGAGAAGAGGTGGAAGGCCCAGTTGGGCGAGCAGGAGCATCTGGTGTAGGTGGAATGGCAGCGGGAGATGGTTTGGCTAGTGGAGGTTTCGGGCCAGAAACCTTTCTTCTTCTGCGTGCAAAAGAGACAGATTAGAAAAGTTCTGCATGGTATGAAGGCGAATTGTGATTATACTTACTTCCGCTCTGGTAAATTTATAGTGGCGGAATGTTCTGGCACGGTGTCCAGATGGCCGCGAAGGGCAGGGGACGAATGGCGAGAGATGACTCTCTTGCCCATTCCACGAATGCGCCCGCCAGCACTGCGAACGCCACGAGGAACCGCCACTACAGGCTCATCTGCCACTACCTCTTCTTCCGCCACATTTTGTCCTTTGGGAGACAAGGATGTCTCATCCTCATCGTCAGTAAGATCCTTCGTCCGAGGATAGCGGACGAGACCGCTCAGCTCAGAGGGTGGCAGAGAAGAGAGCTGTGGAGAAATGTGAAGTTATTCAAGGAAAATTAGCTGTTATGCCGGAATAAGGAGAAGCACTTACCTTTGGACAACTGCCATTCTCATACATAGGGATTCTTAGCTTCAGAGGCTCATCTCGCCCCACCTTAATGATGTTGCGGATTCGAAGCTCGATCTCCTCAGCGGATAGTTCCTCGGAATAGCGCTGGGGGTCGTCTATTCCGCTATACTCACACATCAGGGCTGGGCGGTATTGAAGAGGCTGAATCCGCCGTGAGATCCAGCAGTAAATGGTGTCAGCACCTGTCAGTCCAGAGAAGACAAGTTTCGAAATCCGCCGTGAGCATAATTGGCATTCATCATCCATGGTGAAATCATCCATAACGCCCCAGCTATCCTGTTCCTCGGCGGGGCCATCAGTAAAAGACCGCAGGCCGAACTTCCTTTCAGGAGGGGCCTGGTTAGCCAGATAGAAGAAGGAACCCCGCCATCCCTTAGCAGAGTCGTGAGGGACAATGTAAGGGTAGGATTTCCCATGCCGAGGAACAAAGGAGATAGACCCGCATTTGCGAGGGTTCCCGTTCGCGTCCCGGTTATGGCGGATATTAAAGTATAAGCGGAATAAATCTCCGCGTGGGCTGATGCCCAGATATCCTTCGCATAGCGCGATGAATCCCGCTAAGGCAGTGAAGCTATTCGGAGCAATATGGTGTAGCTGTAACCTGTAATGACGGAGGACTTCCCTCAGGAAGTAGGATGGCGGAAGGCTGAGGCCGCGATCAGTATGGGATTTCAGCATAACGACCTCTTCATCTGAAGGAGTCAGCTTTGCTTCACCAGGCTCAACCCGCCATCTGGAGGCCTCCTTAGCAGCTATGCGGCCTTTTCGCTCCAAGGAAGATAGAATTTCCTCGTTCAGATTGCAGGAGTCCCAGTCTCCTCCTGAGTTTTCGGGTATGGCGGACTCGGTATCCGAGGACCGCACCGAACCTTCAGCAGCTTCGGACTTGGAGGCTTCGCGAGGTGATTCAGGCTCCATGGCGGCAAGTGGAGTGGCGGTAATGACTTCGAGGATTTCGAGCGAAGACGAAGAAGACGATGCCAGTTTGTGGCGGAAAACGCTACCGGCGGCGAGGTCTTCCGCGGTGGCTCGTCGGAGATCACGAAGCTCTCGTGGCGGCGCTAAGGAGAGAGAGTGCAACGGGGAGAATGAAGGGGTGACCGGCCGGGGGTGAGAGGCCGGGGTATATTTAGACCCCGGGCCTCGAGATTCGTGCCCGCCATCACCACCGCTCATCCCGATCGCAGAAACCCTAAACTGGCGACACGTGTCCAAGGGTAAAAAAGTAACTTGGTGAATCTTGCCCTGGAAGGAACTGTGTGCCGAAATTTACGGCGGATTTCAACGGTATGATCCACTGGATCCCGAAAATCTCGCTAAGATAACTACGTCGCTTGATCCGTTATTTACGGCGGATTGATAGATGGAAAAAGGAACATCAAGATAACCGCCATCCCAGCAAAGAAGAGCTATGGCAGAAATGACTTATCAAGTATAAGCATGGCGGATGTAGATGGTGATCTTGAAGTTCCCTGGGGGCTACTGTTGGGGATATACCAAATAGGTATACCAGCGACGTAGTCCTAAATCAGCAAGCCAGGGTGGCCCATCAGGGGTGGTATGGCGGATTCGCCATACCGGGCGGCCCAGTTGCTGAAGTTGGCACGGCGGTACCAGACGCAGGCGCTTATGGCGGATCCGGAGACAAGTCCATGGCGGGCTACTAGCGGCGAGCTTATGGCGGATCCGGATGACGGCCCATGGCGGGTGACCTTGTAGCGTACGCGCAGGACTTAGTCTAGGATTCCAAGTTGTATCCGCTCCGGTACCAACGTGTAGCCCACGCCAGGCGCCTTTATAAGCCCGGCGTGGAGCTGCCCTTGAGGCATCAGACCAATCTTACGGCCTATCGCATAGCGAAACAGCCAACCTCATCATTGTAATCGAGCACTTGTTGCCATATAGTGAATTATAGCAGCACGTAGGGTCTCGCCACTGTTGCGGGATCTGAAGCTGGGTAAACTCGTGCTACCACCGTCCCGGATCGCTCCTCCGTGTTCACCCCCTTTCAAAAACCGCCATACCCCTACCTCTATGGCAGATCTGCTGACGAAACCACGACATCCACATCCGCCCAGACGCGTCCCCGATGGCCTTCCGTGGCCCTAGGTGAGCCCCCACAACCTCTCTGTGCAGGCTAGGGTTTCTTCCCGAGAGAGCTCGGCGTGGGGAAGAAGATGGCCCTCCGCCGTCGATCGATTTCTAATCGGGCTGCCAGTATTCGCCCATACCGGTTCGGCCTCGCTGCCGTTGACCGTGGGCCTGGCCGGTGGGTGGTTTGAATGCCGTCCTGCGCGCGCGCGGCGGGCAGATCCGGGCCAGCCCAGCACTAGGTTGTCAATCTCACCGATTTGAAGTAAACAAAGGAATGAGCGTATCGAGTGGAAAATGATAATAGTATGCGAGTAAAGTAAATAGGTGATAGCAATATAAAGTAAATAGGACCGGGATCCACAGTTCACTAGCAGTGTCTCTCCATAGATAAAATAATACAAGCTGGGTTAACAAATTACAGTTGGGCAATTGATAGAATAAAGATAACGTGCATATGATGAGAGGATCACTATGAGATTTACTCTGGGCATTACAACAAAATACATAGACCGCCATCAAACTACATCTATGACAAATAATCCACTCACGGGGATATCATCCAAACACCCCATGAGTATTAAGTTGCGAACAACAGATAATTGCATTAAGCAAAGTGTGTAATGTAAACAAAGCATATGCCCTTGAGCATATGAATGTTGTTTTCCCCCTAGTAGCAACACAGCAACAA